>OU744303.1:22372214-22856367 GCA_916610205.1 Griposia aprilina
AGTGAACAACGTCAAATTCAGAATAGCAAAATTGACATTTTCACTAAACTAATGATTCAGTGCCATCTTAGTGCTGTCAAACTAAAATATAGTTAAGTTGTGTCACTTCAGTCTATTTCAGAATTAGAAATCGTCGTTTGACAGAAATAAACTAAATTTTAGTGATTTTTTGTCTAGTTTAGAGAGTTTTGTGACAAGAGAATCGGCACCATTGTAGAACGAGCGATCGAGTCAGTCGCGTCAACTTGGCTACCAACTTATCGTTTTCTAAAATTGCTTACGCCAAAGCGTTAACGATTATAGAAAGAGACTCGGTACGAAACGTTTGTAACTTGGCTAGGCCTACAGCTTCCATACGAGTATACCTACGACGCGGTGCTGCGGGACACGAAGTCGAGTGTGTCCGTACCTACGAATTTAGTACCGCATTCTGACACACGAGGGCCGGCTTATTTTGACGCTGATGCAGATGTTATCGGCATTTTATTCATTGTTTAGACAAAAAAAAACATATGTTTTTAGTCGTAAGTTGTCATAACTGATATGAAATATCTGTTGTTTATGTGATACACAGTTACACACACAGGTATACAATATTGGCTGGCAATAGTAGACACTAAGAAGAGTGGATGTTCCGGAGGGAAGCCGATAGGAAACGGTTTGTATGAAAGCGGCGCCCCGTGATAAGTAGGTACTCATTTAATAACATAATAACTAATTACTCATCTATTTATATTGTATACTAGTGCAATACTTTGTATATTATGATGTATGTGAGCACCAGTAGGTATAGCCACGTGATTTATGTACCTACCTACTTAATAATGCCCTTACGCTCGTTGAGTTCCGTAAAACGGTCATTTTCTAAAGCCTACTTCCTCATTAACGGTTTATTATAAGCCACAACATCTTGACTTTACCATCAATTTATATTTTTGAAATCGTAACATTTGTTAAAAAAAACCTAATCTATTTCCCCGCATGGCAGACCTGTTTTCTAGAAATAGACGTGATAACAGTCAACTCTGTCAACATAGGTCTCGGACTGCACTTATGCGCAAGAGTGTTTTTGTATGGCTCCCATTATTTACAATAAGCTGCCCAATAGCTGGAAAGAGCTAGGCGCAGAAGTATAAAAAAAAAAGTAAAATCTTTTTTTTAAATCTAGTAAAGCATATTACGATGTGTATGAATTTTTAATGGAATCATTTTAAATTGACATGCTCTTTTATAAATTAATTTAATCTGAACTGTATGTAATGTAATAATGATTTTGATAATGATTTTTGGACCTACGTTGACATTAGATTATATTTTTATTTTAAATATTTGAAAATTGTGTATGTAACTCCTATATATTTCTATATGAATTAATTATGTAAGTAATCAATCAATTTTATTTTATTTATTTGTTTATGTCAGCATTGTCAAGTTTAATGAATGTAGTTATTATTAGGTGTTTTTTTTAATTCTAAACTTATATTAATATTTGCATACCATGACAGTATGGTAAACATGTTAGCATAACTCTATGTACCTACTATAACACCTTGCATGCATTGTTTCTTTATAATTGTGTGTACACACATGTTTGAGCAAATAAAAGTAATCTGAATCTGAACGGCTTGGCCAGATTAGAAAAAAACAATGTTATAATACAGTTCTAATCCATTAGTACATTTTTATTGTTCTGCGGAACAGACTTCATTTCCAAAACGATTTTTTCGTGTCTTAATTTACCAAGACACTACTTTTAGTGTAACTACCTTACTAAAACATTTATGTTTAGATACACTACATATACCAAATAGCATAATTATTTAAATCAATCAATATTTTGCAAAGAAAATGTCTCAATACTGAGATTCCGTATTTAGAGCAATAGCGCACTAGCGGCTTGGACGCAGCGGCCAGGTCGCGCGGCCAGGCCGCAGGGATCGATTTGCAACGCGGCCAAAACCACGGCTACGATCGTCAGTTGCATGTACAGCGCGCTTCAAAATGGACGTTGAGGAAATAGCAGTGCTTTTGTATCTTATAAGTAAGAAGCGGAAAAAGAAAAGGAAAAAATATTGGGTTCATCCCTTGCTTCGTGAAAGGCGAACAAAAGGATTATTTTATACTTATTTCACGGACCTTCAGCAATATGATGACAAGTTCTTTAATTATTTACGGATGAGCAAGTCTACGTTTGAAGAATTGTTAAGAATATTAAGACCATCTATCACCGGCACCGTCACTAAATTTCGTCCCTGCATTTCTGCTGAGGAAAAACTCGTTGTAACTTTAAGGTAAGCCTATGCCTATCTACTTTTATTTAAATCATTTCTTTGCGGTCCCTGTGTCTATTTTATGAAAAAGAATGCAGGTAGATAAGTAAAACTAGTAGGTACATAAAAGTATTTAAGTACTGTAATTATCATAATCAAAAGTGCAGTTGTTCAATAATTATCATAAAAAGTTTCAATTATTTCTGAATCTTGCGAGGCCTGCGAGTAGTTTGATTCGGGTGATTGGATAGAGTTTTCTGCTCTTTGTGAATCCAAAGGCGGCGCCGGTTCACTGGGACGTAACAGAGAAGGGCGGCAGCTCATTGTGGCAAGTGGTTCATTATCCAAATTCTTAGTAAAATATCCCTGTTGATATTCTTGATGGCTGGTATAACTGCTTCGAGGGTAAGTAGGTTGGTTGTGCCTTGTCATAGTGGTCATAGGTTCATAGTGGCTTGGATCATATCTTGTATTTTGTGCTCGGTGGATTAGATTAATTATTTCCATCTTAGTTGTCAGCTTCGCGGATTCGGGTATTTTTTTGAAATCCTTTACTAAGGAAAGCATAAATAATCTGTCTTCGTCTTCGAGAAATGATTCATGTTGAGTTCTTGAATTAATGCTTTCTTTTAAAACCGAAACAAGGTCTTCTTTTTCCAAATTATTGTCTTCCTTTTTCTTCTTCGATCTTGGTTGTCCTTGAGATACTGATTCGGGGGTGGGAAGGACTATATTTTCCGTAACATTTAAGTTTGATTCTGTTGTATTCGGTTCTACCGTATCTTTAAGGAACATCAGGTTTTGAAAGTATACATAGGGAGATTTACGTTTCGCTGCAGCACCACTTTTTGCGCCTTTGACACGTCGTAGCTCCCTGAGGAATGAGTCCCTTATATTTTTCCATTTTTTTTGGAGTGACTTACCTGGAAATAAAAAAAAAGTTATCATAACGTGTTTGTTTGTTCCAGATACCTAGCATCTGGATGCTCCTTCAGAGAACTAAATCATTCATTTCGCATTGGACACACAACTATTCGGGAAATTGTACTTGAGGTCTGCGTCGCCATATGGCAAAATATAAAAGACATTGCCTTTCCACAGCTCAATAGAGACAAATGGCTAGAAATAAGTGAAGGATTCAGGAAGAGTTCGCAGTTTCCTAACTGTATTGGAGCTGTGGACGGAAAGCACATAAGAGTCATTCAGCCGACCCATACAGGGTCACTATATTATAACTACAAAAACTATTTCTCTATTGTGCTGATGGCTATATGCGATGCCAACTACAAATTTATATGCATAGACGTCGGCGCATATGGAAAATGCAGCGATTCATCGGTATTCAAGAACTCCCATTTTTATGTAAAACTTACAAATAATAATTTAGACATACCAGACAAAAGACCGATAACTGAAACAGGTGTGCCTCTGCCTTTTGTTATAGTAGGCGATGAAGCATTCTCTTTGTCAGAAAATATAATGAGACCATATGCCGGAAGAAATTTGACAGACAAGAAAAGAATTTTTAACTACCGCCTTTCCCGTGCACGCCGGTACATAGAATGTACTTTCGGGATACTAGCCAACAAGTGGCGAATTTTTCATCGTCCTCTTGATGTACACAGAGAATTTGCTGTTGCAATCATAAAAGCATGTTGCGTCCTTCACAACTACGTACGGGAGCGAGATGGGTACAAATTCGAAGACACCTTGTATATTCCTCCGACTATTGAAGAAATACCTCCCTGCCAGCCGTCAAGAGGAAATAGAACATCTACTCAAAACAGAGATCTATTTGCTGACTACTTCGTGGGTGAAGGACAACTCCCGTGGCAAAATCGAGTAGCTTTGAGAACACAATAAAATAAACATTACTTACCGAGTTCGTTTTTTTCAGTTGTACTTAAGTTTTCATTTCCAAATATTTCAATTATTTCTTCCCACATTATCCTTTTTATATCTCGGTTGGCATAGTCTTCACAGGACATGTCCCACAACGCCCTCCTCGTCTCGATTTCTGTTATAAATCTTTCCGTGTCGAAAGACATCGCGATAATTACAAATCACGCTGTAGCTCTACAACACGTGCGGCCGCCACGGCTAGTGCGCGCACACTGGTGATTTTACTACAATACTATAGATCTCAGTGGCCGCAGCGACCAGCGACTGAACACTGGCCGCAAACGCGCCGCTCCGATCTCGCTGGCCGCTGCGGCTGAGTGTGGCCGCTGGTCGCGTGCGACCAGGTGCGCGCGCTCTGTGGCGATTTCATACTAAGGTATCTATCTCGATGGCCGCCGCGACCTAGCCGCTGCGGCCAAGCCGCTAGTGCGCTTAGAGGTGGTCTGCGGCGAGCGGGGGACGCGGGGGGCGCGGGGGGCGCGGGGGGCGCGGGTGGCGCGGGCGGCCCGCGCTGCGACCGTCATGTCTGCCTTGCGTGAGTCGTGCATTAGCGAGCGTTGAGACGGGACGTTTGTGTCGCTCGCTGCCTCGCTGGGGCTATCGACCGACTACGTGCGTATGCCATTGTGTGTGTAAGTGCAAATACTTACGAACTTATTGTATTAGTGTGCGTTTATAGATTAACTCGCTGCAGACACACTTCGATTGTGCGCGTGGGCGCTTTATTAGTGGTGCTTCGGTGGCTATTATTTTATGTGTATTTGTAAATATTGTTTTGGGTTATAATGTACATTGTGTAAATTTAATACCTATACTTAATTTTAAAAAAAAACTGCAAAGGCAAAGCAAATTAAGAAAAAATGCTGCTCAAAGGGCTATAAAAATGCATCTGGTGATGTAAGTACCTACGTAAATATTACTGTACTTATATAACTTTATGATTAGCTTTTGTAATCATCTGGTGTACGATTGTTAATTCATTATTTTAAATTGATGGTAAGTAATTACGAATTTGTTCCAGGAAATCTAGAAAGAAATCATCAGAATTAAAAGGCAATCATCCGACTACATCTGCTGAAAATATGAGCCTTCTATTCATGTAAATTATAATACATTATGACTGTTTTGCATTTCAACAAAACATGTATTAAGTGTTGAATAAGACACACAGCGTTGAGATGAAGAAAGCTGATGTAAATTCGCCTAAATTGGATATCTATGGTTAAAACTTACCAAATTGTCCATGGTTTAATACCTGTCTCTCTCATGCACCAGCGTGCGTCCTTTTCTAATCGAGAAGGATGTTTGACACGAAACTGTCAATGACATAGTCTTCAGCACACTAGCCAGAGACTTGCTCCAACACTGTGTGTCTTATTCAACACATAATACCTGTTTTGTTGGAATGCAAAACAGTCATATTATGTGCTTTCCTAAGACACACAGCGTTGAGATAAAGACCTGTTTGGTAACTGCTGGTGATAAACACAAACGCTATGATGAATGAATTATAATACTGTTCTGGCATATAAATCAGTTTTACTTATTATAACTCAATGTAACAAAAATTATAACATTCCTTACTTAATTGATTTTTTTTTCTTATATCAATAACAAACAAATAGTAGATTAATTCTAAATTAAACCTATATCAAGGAACAGTAAGGGGAGTAAGTGGCCCTACCAACACCTGAAGAGCCAAAGTCAACCTCTCCTGCCTGCGGTACACCCTGCTGAATTTACCAACGAGGATTTGACGAATCGCCACTTATGAGGTTTTGTAACCAACTTATTCTCGTTAGTAGCCCGTGCGGTTTCCGGGTAGAATAGAACCAACCCATTTCATCCCGTGGGTATCGTAAAGGCGACTAAGGGAACAGCTGGGGCATTCAATTGTTTTCCTCTATGTGGTACTAACAACACACACCCAAGCTAAGGTTGTCGTGCAGAGAGCTGCATGGCTAGGGGGGAGCCAAGTCGCGAGCGTGCCTGTTGTCTGGGATCGGGCGCCCCCAGGCACTAACAAGCCTTACCTCTACATGCGGGGCTCTGTAGAGTGTCGACAGATTTTTTCCTCTGCTTTTCGTGGGAACTAAATGAGTATTTCAATTATTAATAATCAACTCGGAGGCGCCGGTGATGCTCGCCACATACCACGTCAGTTGTTTCCACGGGGCGAAAAGCGAGTGGCAGAATGTTGCTTAGCTACGCTGAATGTGCAGGGAGGTATAAAAGATAAGATGGATGAGGTGTGTGAGATGGTGAAGGATAAAGGGATAGATGTGCTAATTCCTGCGCTTGCTTTTGTGCTTTTTTTTGTTGTGTGTTCCTCGTAATTTCTCACTATGCACTTTACTCTTTTTATTTGTTTGTTTTATTATATGTTGTGTTGTGTGCTTTTTAGTTTGTGCTAAATAAATTAATTTTCTTTCTTTCTTTCTTTTCTTTATGTGCTTTGTGTGAATGAGAGGAAAAGAAAGAGAGTGGACATATCTAAACACAGTTCTCTGACCGCTATCTGGGCCGGTGTTCAAGAGACACATAGGGCCATTCAGGGTGTGGGGATGGTCCTCTCAGAGTGGATGATGAAATGAATGAAAGATTATGTTTGTGTGAGTCCCAGGATTCTATGGGTAAAAACAAAGGTGGGCATAAACCCTATCTTTATTTTGTACGTTTATGCACCCGATATGGGAAGCTCGCCTTTGGAGAGGGATGAATTTTGGGGCAGTTTTGGGGATTTAGTGAATGGATGTAGGTCAAACGAGAAGATTGTTAGGCTTGGAGACTTTAATGTTTGGGTTGGTGTGAAGAGGAATGGGTACGAAAAAGTATTAGGTGTGTATGGGGATGATAGAGTGAATGAGAATGGGATGAATTTACTAGATATATGTGTAGAGAAGAATTTGTCTGTTATGAACAGTATGTTTAATCATAGAAAGGTTCACAGGTATACGTGGGAAAGGCAAGACAGCAGAAGTATGATCGACTTTGTGATTGTGGATGAAAGATTAAAGAGTAAAGTTATAGATACTAAAGCATATCGGGTGTTAATGTAGGGACTGATCATTATCTGGTTATGGGTCGGTTGGATGGTCTGTTCATGCATTGGCTTCACCGAGTTCGAGTACCTGTGACTGCTCTAGAAAGAATAAATGTAGAAAGACTGCAAGAATTAAAAGTAAAAGAGGAATATAAGAAGGAAGTAAAAATGAAGACGGATAAAATATTTGATGATACGAAACGAATGACTGCAGCCTAGAAGAAGTTTGGGATATAGCATGAAATTGTATGGTGCAAGTAACCACAAAAGTATTTGCGCAGAGAAAAGGTGGTAGTAGAACGAATTATTCTTGGGTAGATGGTAAGTTAAGGAGGTTGTGAGGAAGAAGAAAGAGGCCTGTCTTAATGTTTTAGCCTGTAAGGCCCAAAGTAGGGTGAATCAGCCAACGAATGTGACAGATGATTTGGAAAAAGTGAAGAAGAAATACTCCGAAATGAAAACAAAAGTGAAAGAGATGGTGAAAATGAAAAAGGATGAAAAAGAAGAATAGTATAACAGGAAGTTCTGTGATAACTTCAGGGCCAATGTTAAGCTGTTCTGGAAACAAGTAAGATTGGCTCGCGGAGTGACAGGAACATCGAGTATGAATGTTATAAGAGCAGAAGATGGATGTTTACTAAGCGAAAAATGTAAGGTCTTGGAACGCTGGAAGGAATATTTTGAAAGTTTATTAAGTTGTCAGGATAGTGTGCAAAGAATGGGTAACTGGGCAGACGCCAGTTCTGAAACCCAAGCTCAGATGTAGATGAAGAGAATTAAATAGAAATAGATGAGATCGTAAGAGCGCTGAAAGGGATGAAAGTTGGGAAAGCTGCAGGGTACGACAGAGTGTCTGCTGAAATACTGAAAGGAAGCGATGGGGTGGTAGCAAGCCTGTTGTGCCGGATCTTCAATATGTGTTGGAGATATGGCCGTGTGCCGGATGATTGGTGTAAGGCTGTAATCGTACCACTATGTAAGGGAAAAGGCTCTCAGCAGGAATGTAAAAACTACCGCGGCATTAGTCTTTTGAGTGTTGTCGGCAAACTTTATGCGACGATTTTAATAAATAAAGTGATTATAGTGACAGGTGAAAAAATATGGGATGAGCAGGCAGGATTTAGAGAGGGAATGGTATGTATGGATCAGATCTTCTCCCTAAGGTGCATAGTCGAAAAATATCTGGCAAAGCACAAGAACGTCTACTGTGCTTTCGTTGACTTAGAGAAGGCCTATGACAGTCTGTGGGGAGAAGAACTGTGGTCGACACTATCCTTGTACGGTGTGGACTGGCGCTTAGTACGGGCACTGAAATCTTTATACAAGGATTCCAGTGCCTTTGTGCCAAATGTGAATAAGACGAAGGTCATGGTGTTTGAAAGAGAAGAGGATGTATCGGTATGTGATATGAAATTAAATGATAAGAGTGTGGAGCAAGTAAGTGAGTTCGTATATTTGTGGAGTCTATTTACAAGGGATGGAAAGATTGATGGAGATGTGGAAAGAAGGGTAAATGCGGGAAATAAATTAAATGGTGCTACACATGCAATTGTGCCAACCAGTTGATGTCCAAAAAAGTAAGACTGGCTGTTCACAAAGGTGTGCTGGTGCCTACGCTTATGTATGGAAGTGACTGTTGGGCGTGGCAAAAGAAGCATGAAAGTAGAATAAATGCTGTGGAAATGCGTTCCTTGCGAAGCATGTGTTATGTGACTATGAATGATAGACTGAAGAATGATGTGATAAGGCAACGGTAGGGTATTCTACTTCAATAATTCCTTCTGCACATGTGGCTTCCCTGGTACCACATTAACGGCATCACTAAGTAAATGTATATTAACTGTTCCCAAATTACGAAGTTTTTTGTTTCTTTTTACTTACTTCTTTGACATAATCTCATTATTTGACATTATATACTACGGATTCTTATTTCAACACCTTATTTATGGCTTTTGTGGATAGGATTTTGATTCCGTTTTGTTACAGTAGTAATGGCAATCATGTCATTTAGTCTAAATAGGCTTTTATTTTATATAGATTCTTTTATATTTTTAACTGACTTCAAAAAAACGAGGAGGTTCTCAATTCGACTGTTTTTTTTTTATGTGTGTTAGCTCCGAACTTTTATCTGGGTGAACCGATTTGTATAATTCTTTTTTGTTGGAAAGGAGATATCCCAAGGGTGGTCCCATGATAAGGAAACCAGGATCTGATGATGGCATACCAGAGAAATCGAGGGGAACCGTCGAAAATCGTAGGGGCGACTAGTGCGTTTGTTAATTTTTTCATTCAGTATTTTAAAGCACTACAATTTAATGAAGGTCTGGAGTCGATCTGATGATGGAGCCGAAAGACAGTCGAGGGAATTCCTCAACGATTAAATAATAATAATAATAATAAAATATTTATTTGCGTAAAACATGGTATAAAATGGTGTTAAATACAAATTCATAATTATGGCACAAACATGTTTAGCTAGGATAAAAACAGAGGGTATTTGGGCTTGATTAATTTGTATTGATGAGAACTTTACACCTAGATGGGTTGTGACTGTCATTAGGGGTCTGATGATAAAGACGAACGACAGTTGAGGGAACTCCTCAACGGTTTACAGTAGCTACCTTGTGTTTGGACTTAATTCATTTATATTGATGAGAACTTTGCACCCATATGGGTTATAAGTACCATTACAGGTTTGATGATGGAGACCATAGACAGTCGAGGGAATTTCTCAACGATTTACAGCAGTTACCTTTTGTTGGGCTTACTTCATACGGTTCAATATGCCAAAATATTCAGTTCAGAAAAAAAATACCTCATTAAGATTGAAGTTTTACATAGGACATCCACTACCTACTAGTCATGCTGATGCGTCAATTTGAGACAGAATTTAAGTTGCGTAATCGCGTCATCTCTAGCAATGCTCTTTCGTTGGTTGCTAAGCAATTTATGCTTGTCACAATGCATATGGTCAAATGGAGCAGTTCTTCTGGTTTTTACCAAGAGAAATCCTCAACAATAACTCCTACATTCCTTGCAGTTGACATTAGGCCATTTTAACTTAGATAAATTATTATCTAACCCACTAAAAAGTGAAAAATAAAAACTTTTTTACAAAAAAAACTACCGACTTCCAAAAAAAAACACTACAAAGTGAAAAATAACTTTAATTTCAGAAAACGGTGGCAAAAAAACTAAAATACAGATCCAAAGACACCGACTTCCGAAATTAAAGTTATTTTTCACTTTCTAGTGTTTTTTTTTGGTAGTCGGTTCTTTTTGTGAATGTGAGAACGTTGTAGACCTAAAGGCTCGTGCACACTGGCGCGACGCGACAGCTCGACACAAAGGCACCGCCCGTCGCCCTGCACGCGGTGCCTTTGTGTACGCTGTCGCGTCGCGCCAGTGTGCGCGAGCCTTAACTTGTAGACTAGATTTGTGGACCTTTTTATATTTTGTTGAGTACATGTTACTTGTTGACAAGCCTACACTGTCCTCCCATATCTATAAACACTTTAATTGGAAACATTGTAAAAGCCCTTTATTTTTAAAAAAGTAACCGTGGAGTTTCTTGCCGGCTCTTCTCCATAGGAAACAACCAATTGGAACCGTGCACCTAGCTTCTGACGTTTCATAAGTGCCCATGTTGGTTTATGTGAAATAAAATATTTTGATTTTAATTTCGATTTTGAATGTTTTCTGTAGATATTTGAGATTTAATTGTAGTTAATGTCAAGTGGAAAAATAGTCTGTTCCAAAAGTAGGTATCTGATGTAAATTTTAAACAAGGATCAGAAAACGTACCTACCTGTGGATGGCAATTTGTTGTGCCACTTACAAATAAGGTGATTTCCTTGGAATATGTTTTTCATTTCAATTGTAATTTAATAAAATTATTCAAATTCACTATACCTAGTGATATATTTATGTATAAAGTTGAAACCTTCTAAATACAGATGAATGTGTTACTAATTACTTTTAATGAGTGATTTCGTAAGAATTTAACCTGATCGATCAGGGTTTGTTTACGTTTCCATCAGATACTTTTGGAACTGACTATGGGTAAATAAACACATACCTACAGTAACAGTTGCGCATTCGTTCATAAAATAATTTGTTCGACAGATTGACAGAGATTAAGATTGAGAAAGTTCTTAAAAATTGTCCCCAGCACACACAAACGGCAATAATGGGAAATAAACGAAATAAGATACAGAAGAGACGCGGTTGGCGTAAAGAAACCGCCCAACATATGAACGCCCTGATGAAGTAAGTACCTTACTAGCAATCTGTAAAATAATATAGAGTGGATCCGACCAAATGCCGTGACGATGACTTTATACCCGAATAACTGACCCTCGAATAATTTTACCCTGAGGCTTCAGATAACTGCGTTTTTCCATCGCAAACGACGAGTAGTGCAGGATTTAGGAAGGGGGTGCTATAGAGTTGTGGGAAGAACAATATTTAGGCCAGCTAGTCAATCATCTCGCAAGATATTGCCGGATTTTAATGGTGTCAACCACAACACAACAGCATGGAATTAGTATGTACTACATAGCTCCTCTTATTGCGGTGAGAAATAAATAATTATTTTATCTTATAATATGCTTTTTTGTTAAGGACACGCTTGATGTGGGTTTTGAACTTTCGATCGTTATGTTCTGTAAGTAACTGACTTTGGCAACTTGTTATAAAAGCGGATACTGTTTATAAGAAATGACTTGCTTGTTTTAGTTTGATTATCACAATTTCATTTTTACTACATGTATTTACATTATGGAAATCGCTTCTTATTTAAAAAAGTCCTAAGTTCTTGTGAATATACAAAATACTTTCTAAGATATAAAGAGAAGGCTGAGTTAGTATATCGATTTCTTTGATTTTGTTTCTAATAGACTCGCGAGGACCCATATTATAGATTGCGCGGAATGTTTTGATCTGCGTCAGGTACCGATCCGCACAGCAGAACGCCATAAGGCATTATCATAATAATCATAATGAGCCTATAATGTTCCCACTGCTGGGACACAGGGTTCCTCTCGGTGAGAGGGAGTGGGCCGTAATCTAACACGTGGGCCCAGTGCGGTTTGGTAGATGTCACATGTCTTCGAATTTAAGACTTATACACTCGTAAGATAATAGCATAAGATAAGAGGATAACACCATAAGACATAATACTGTGGAAATAAGCAAAGTATACCAACCTAGTTGTGTCTATATCAGACAACAATTTTTTTTTTTTTTTTGGGTGGGAAATCATCAAATGACCTCTCCCGCTCTGGGCGGAGCGGAAGGGCGTGTTAGACTCTTACTGACTAAAACCCACCCGTGTTCCTTCAGTTGCCTGTGCGCCAGGGCCACGGTAACTCTTTCGAACAATCCGCGACCCCGTCAGGGATCCGCGACCCCGGCAGGTCAACTGCGTTATTGTTCTTACTACATATGCAGCTGAACTTAACGTACCTGAAAGATCTCTAATGTGGGCGCCCGATTGCAATTTTGAATCTAAAGTAATTCCTAGAAATACAGTTTGCGTAATAGCATCTAGTTTCTTGCCATCAGGTTTTAAATTTAGACCCACTTGGCGTACATTTGGTAATGAGAACTTAAGAAATTTAGTTTTGTTCGCATTAAGTAAAAGATTGTTAGCTGCGAACCATTTCGGAAGAACAGTCAGACTATCGTTGACATGTAAGACATGAACTGCACGATTACTGACAATTGCGTGCACTGACTGGACAGGTCAACTCAATCTGTGTGGTTTTTCCTGAAAAGACCATTTCAGACACAGACCTACATGGTCTTAACATGATCAGACCAAAATTATGTCTGTGTGTTTGTGTTATGTGTGTGTGTGTGTGTGTGTGTGTGGTGTGTGTGTGTGTGTGTGTGTGTGTGTGTTGTGTGTGTGTGATTGTATGACCTCTGAGTTTGTTTCGGCCTTACTTCTCGGAGTAGTCAGATAGGAAACGCCGCCTTCATCTAGTTTTTAAAATATGATTGACGTGTAAAAGTGTTTGTACAAACCTATTTACAGAAATAAAATCATTTATCATTTACCCCGCCACCACCACCCAAGCGGCACACTCTGCCAGTGTATGCCACGTCGTGTCCTCCCGACAGTTGACGCAGTGAGGACACCGAGCGTCCGGCTCCCTGTTTATGCGACACAGGTACTTCCCGAAGCAACCATGCCGTGCCTCCTCCTGACCCATTCGTCGAGCACTGGTCGGATCGCTCCGACGGTAGCGAGGTAGGGCGCAACGGCCTGTCCCGCCACTCCGTCACCAGGATCTCACGGAGCTGCGATCGACGCAGTGCGACCCCTCGCTGCATCGGTCCACCACCCCGCAACCGCACCTCCTCGCGCCATCGGTACAGTAACGCGAGGGCTCTCGCCTCTAGGTCCCAAGGCGGAGATCCGGCCAGTACACAAGCCGCCTCGTAGCAGATCACGGAGGAGGTACGGCTCCCTGTCGTTTCGGGTGACGCAGGTGCTCTCGGGGCATGGTTGCTTCGGGAAGTACCTGTGTCGCATAAACAGTAAGCCGGACGCCCAGTGTCACCATTGCGTCGATTGCCGGGAAGACACGGCGTGGCACACGCTGGCAGAGTGTGCCACTTGCGAGGAGCCGCGCCGTGCCCTCATCTCAGGAGAAAGCAGTGACATGCCGCTGCAGGCCGTAGTGAATGCTATGGTCAGCAGCCAGGAGTCCTGGGACGCGGTGGTATCCTTCTGCGAAACAGTAATTTCGCAGAAGGAGGCTGCGGAAAGGGAACGAGAGATCTCATCCACTCACACGGCCCAAAGCGGGCGCAGCGGACATTTTCTTATTTTTTAGTATTTAATTAAAGATATATAGTGTACAAAACGTGTTACACATTTTTTATTTGTATTAATCAGTCATCTACAATATACTACTGTTTCGCAAATTAGTCTTATGTATTTAAGAAACTATCACGCCATTTATTAACGACCTGGAATTTTTGCGATCCAGTGTAGTTTAGGAAAACATGCAATTTTAAAGGTGGTACTAGGTTTTGAAGGCCAGTGTATTTAATAAAAATAAGAATAAGTATCATCAGCGAATAAAATTATAGCCAATAAGTTAGCCATCATGTAAGGAAGGTTATTCATTTAAACTAGAAATTGGAAAGCGTTAAGAATTGAAGCCCCCGAGGACGTCACCCCGTTAATACTTGGTCACGACATCACCGCTCGCGCGACCTGCGTCTTGCGTCTGCGACTACGGCGAGAAAAAATGTTAGAAATTATTTAGAGTGTGCCACGAGTCCCCGCGGTGCGACTTGCGTGCTTCTTGCGGCGCGGAAACACTCGAGCGACCGCGGCCGGCACAGGCGGGGAGTGGAGAGGCGTGCGAGTAAACAAAAGTACTAGCTCACAGCGCGGTGGCCACGACTCAGAGCGGCGCGACCACAGATAACATACAAGTCGGCGAGGCGCGACCGGCGAGTGCGACGGACGAATTCAGAGTCGAGCGTGTTGAATAAATAATTTCGTTTTTTCCGACGTGGTCGCGGTCGCCGCCGCCACTGGCGGGTCGTGGCATGACGACGCCAGTCGCAGGGCGCCCCGCGCCGCAGGATGCACCGCCCAATGTCGTGGCTCAGGCCTTAAAGTTTACTTTTTGCTGCCTGTTTGATAGATAGGAAAGAACAATATCAGCAGCTTGTCCACGAATTCCGCGCCCCGCGTCAGTCGTCGACCTAACTTTCGTGAAAACAATCTGGCGACTATATAAAATTCCATTTGAGTTCAAATGTAACAACATCTGGTCTAGCATGATTTTTCATAATTTTACTCAATACTGGTAGCACAGATATAGGTCCTTAATTTAGAGGGGTCACTCTTACTACCCGATTTGAAAATTGGTACTACTTTACTATATTTCATTAAATCAGGAAACGGACCGCTGTCTAAAAATTAAATAAATATGCCTGTTAGGACAGGGGTCATTGTGTCAATGATGTCTCCAAGAACCTTAACGGAAATTCCCCATAAGTCTTCAGTGTTTTTTATGTTAAGACTTTTGAATGCTTTTTTTATTGTGACATTAGAAATGGGTTTGAATTCCTGTCCAGTCCATACTGAAGTTTTCTCAGAGAAGAGATTTACCTAATATAGATGACTAGCTTCTGCCCGCGACATCGTCCGCGTGAAATTTCGGCCCCCGGGGCCCCGACCCACTGCATCGCGGCACATCACCCTCCCGCGCTATTACTTCGTTTTCGCTTAGCGTTCTTTCTGACTTTTTTGGTTTTGCTCGGCTCCTACGGGTCGTAGCTTGATGTTAATAACCTTCCTCAAGAATAGGGCTATTAAATGCAAAAATAATATTTCTAATTCGACTGGTGGTATAGGTACCAAAGTTTAGCGCGTTCAAACAAACTGCTCGCGCAAGCTTTAGTAATAAGTTTGCTATAATATTGCCGACCGCAGTTTTGAGCTATATTTCCTTCCCTTCCATGACACTTACCGCTCTCGTACCTCTATTAATAATATATTTGCCTTTTCCGATTCTACAATTACACTTTCATGGATTCATTCCTCACCGCACAAATGGAACATTTTTGTTAGTAACCGCGTCGCTAAATGTTAAGAAAATCTTGAGCCTAAGCATTTTTTATCATATTAACGGAAAGGAAAATCCTAGTGACTGTCTGTCTCGAGGTCTTTCTTCTACCTGAACAGTTACTAAACCACCATTTATGGTGTGGCCCTGAGTGGCTTCTGCGCCCAACTGCTGAGTGGCCTATCACTCCTTTTGTTTCTTTATGCAACGAACAAATGCCTGAATTTAATTAATAAAACTCTAACATTGGTACTTACCGTACCAAACCTCAATTTAATATATAGTCTTTCACAAAAGTTTGCATCATTAAATAAAATATTGCGCATAATTGTATACATTCTAAGATTTATACGTATTATTCCTTATGATAAGTCACACAAGACAATTACTGTCCATGAATTAGCTACCGCATAGAGTGGAACATGATTCCACCCCACGCTCCCCACTTTGGAGGGTTGTGGGAATCAAATATTAAATTTACTAAAACGCATTTATACCGTGTTATCGGTTCTCAACTTCTTACCTATGCGGAGCTTTCGACTCTTCTCACTGAAATTGAGGCAGTTCTAAATTCCAGACCGCTCTGTGTCCTGACTGAGGATCCGTACCCAGAACCGCTTACTCCCGCTCATTTTATAATGGCTGCTCCGTTGACTTCGTCGCCTGTCAAAAATGTTCCCGAAACGACGAAGTCTCTGACTTGCTGCAAAAAATTGCTTGACCAGATGGTTTGTAGTTTCTGGAAGAGGTGGCGTGTAGAATATTTACATAATCTTCAAGTTAGACAAATATGGTTGAATGCCGCAGGCAATATTAAGATTGGTACAGTGATTCTCATGCATCAGGATGACGTCCCTCTTTTACGTTGGTCAATGGGTGTAATCACCGAAGTTTTCCCCGGCAAGGATGGGAAAACCCGCGTTGCTATGGTGAAGACATGCAATGGTTCTTCCAAGAGACCCGTTGTCAAACTATGTCCTTTACCTTCTCAATAACATTACCGCGTAATAAAAACCCTAATTTAGCTGTAGTTAGCATACTTAAAAAAAAAACTTTTCTTTGTCCGTTTAATATAATTTATTTCCTCTTGAGAATATTACATATCCTCAAAGCCGGGCAGGATGCTCGTGCAAGCTTTAGTAATAAGTTTGCTATAATATTACCGACCGCAGTTTTGAGTTATATTTCCTCCCCTCCCAATTCCCATACAACAGAACGAGAGGGATGCTCATCACAAGCGCTGAATCAGAAGCGCTTCCGCCGCAGCGATAGCCAATCGCAGCATAAATCCACAGTGATTTGCAAAAACACTCTTGCAATGAGACTTGAGTCACCCGCACGTACCGCTAATAATCCGATACTATATAAAAAAACTCAAAACTCTTTATTTTATAAGTGTTGGCCGACACAAGTGTGACATTTAAAAACCAAGTGATAGTGAGAGGAAGAAACTCAATGAACACGTGGGACGTCTGCAAGGGCTGTCCTTGAGTCAACGTGTTTCGTTCAGAAGGTTCTCAAGTAAGTCCATCCGTCCCTATTTTTCTCACTCATAACCTCATATTCCCTTTTGCTCAATTCTGTGTGTCGTCCAATATTTCTAACCCCGCAAAACACAAAAAAATCAAAGAAAAATACATTCCCGCTTAGTGGTCCTTCGAAGCCACGTCAACTTATACACCACAAACAAACAATCTCTTCAGCTTTATTATATTATTATAAATATAGATATGATGATAGGTAAATTACTTTATTGAAATACATTTAAAAAAATGGCGAAAGAGATCAGCAACTTAATTATTTGTTTACTTGAACGTAGGAAATCGCCTAGCATCGGGTTGCGAGCGCGCTCACCCATAGTCCACGTAGAGTTAAATATGAATATTTTAAAACTATGGTATCTCCTAAAGATATTCATTGAAATCAAATGATGTCACAGGCAATTCTGTTCAAAATTAAATACTTGTGATGAATAACGTATTTATTTGGATAAGGATTAATATCATGTTTATGAAAACACCTCCAGAAATAATGCATTATTGTAGAACAAATTTGATTACCATAAAAAGGTTTGTAGTGAATCAACCTTAAAAGATAGACATAGGCTGCTCGAGACTTTTTTTTGTAATTTTAAAAGAGAACAATTCCATCATACATGACTTTTGCGTAACTTTAACCGTTTACGCAACGCACGCAACGGAAGCTCTCAAAAGGAATAATTTTTCCCGTTTTTATGATCCGCTCCTATTGGTCGTAGCGTGATGTTTTATAGACTAAAGCCTTCCTAGATAAATGGACCAACTCAAAAAAAAAAAACAATTCCAACCAGTAGTTCCTGAGATTAGCGCGTTCAACCAAACAAACAAACAAACTGTTCAGCTTTGTATAAGTTTAAGTGAGGGGAGAGATTTCATAACCTCCACTGGGACGTTGGTAAAGAAATTTTCTGGTGTCTCAGCAACTTTTAACTTCACTATCAATTTTTATTATCATTATCTGGTTTGATTATCAATTTTTTGAGACAATTCATTCTGTTTTGTGTTTCCAGTTTCTTTGTTAATTACCTGCCACAAAGCTTTTATTTTGTTATCAGAAATACTAATTTTGTTACTTATTAATTTAGATTTAGCTTAAGCGCAGACTCTTTTGAATACTTATCATAGAATAATTTCTTACGTAATCATGAAAGGTTTAATGAGAATTCAATGATTTCCTGTTTTGTATTAAGTACTAAGCACGTATTTAAGCTTACTTAGTTTGTCTTTTTTGTCACGTTTGTATGCGACGGTTTTTTTTAAATGTTTCTTTCTATCTTTTCTAAGGTTGAAACTATCTAACTATTGCTGCTATTGCTTATCTTGTTACGCTGTGTGGCAGACCTCTAAAAAGAGTTGCAAATTTGAAGTATCTGGTTCATCGGGTCTGACGAGTTAAACGATAACGTTGATGTTGAGCGGGGGCACAGGTCGCTGGCTGTGCGATGTGGGATGTTGGCCTGCAGGTTTGCACGTTATTCGGCTCAGGTTAAGGTAACGCTTTTCAAAGCCTACTGCCAATCCTTTTACAAATGCAGCCTGTGGGCGAACTTTACGCAAAGGGCATACAATGGCCTGCGCGTACAATATAATAACACGTTCCGGGTGTTAATGGGGCTGCCGCGTTTTTGTAGCGCGTCTGGCATGTTTGCCGACGCGGAAGTTGTGAGTTTTTCGGCCATCATACGCAAGAGATGCGCATCCTTGCTACGCCATGTTCGCGCCAGCCCCAAACATTCTTAGAACGTTGGCTGATGCTGACAGGTGGGACTCTCCGATCTTGGGGCGGTGGATAGTACTGCACGCAGTCAAGTAGACATTCCCCAGGATCGCCGTGCCTCATGCAGCTTAGAACAATTACTACATACTAACACTAGTTTCATAAGTTTACATTGTTACTAACAAATATGGAATTAATTCTGAAATAAATGTTTATTATTATTTTATTATTATGTTAACATATCTCAGGACCATGGAGTCCCGGACCTTTGAAAGGCGTCCGAGGGGCCGAAGCTAGCTCGCAAAGGCCCCTTAGAAAATTTTAAATAGAATGAGGCACCAACCGACGATTATCCATGAATGCACTGTGCAAGTGCACCCAAGGACAACCCCCGGTGGGTGTCGACCTATTGCAGGATATGGAAACAAAGATATTGGATTGATTTAGGTAGCTTAAGTGGACTGGGTCTATGGGAAGGACTATGGGAAGACTATGGCCCCTGCCCTGACCAATGTTTTATATAAAATACACAGATATAATGGCAGGGGGTGACTTGCACACTTAGTAATGGGTTCCCGCAAACGATCGCTAGCACATAGTGTCGTAGCGACAAGAGGGCAACATGTCATGAGGAGCGGAGTGGTATACCGCGGCTATCAGGACAATCCCGAAAGTACGGTCCTGCGGCTCATATATTACGAGGTCGACTGTACCTAGTTGTATGGCCCTGCGGCTCATATATTACGCGGTCGACTGTACCTAGTTGTACGGCCCTGCGGCTCATATATTACGAGGTCGACTGTACCTAGTTGTATGGCCCTGCGGCTCATATATTACGCGGTCGACTGTACCTAGTTGTACGGCCCTGCGGCTCATATATTACGAGGTCGACTGTACCTAGTTGTATGGCCCTGCGGCTCATATATTACGCGGTCGACTGTACCTAGTTGTATGGGCCTGCGGCTCATATATTACTCGGTCGACTGTACCTAGTTGTATGGCCCTGCGGCTCATATATTACTAGGTCGATTGTACCTAGTTGTATGGCCCTGCGGCTCATATATTACGAGGTCGGCTGTACCTAGTTGTACGGCCCTGCGGCTCATATATTACGAGGTCGACTGTACCTAGTTGTATGGCCCTGCGGCTCATATATTACGCGGTCGACTGTACCTAGTTGTATGGGCCTGCGGCTCATATATTACGCGGTCGACTGTACCTAGTTGTATGGCCCTGCGGCTCATATATTACTAGGTCGATTGTACCTAGTTGTATGGCCCTGCGGCTCATATATTACGAGGTCGGCTGTACCTAGTTGTATGGCCCTGCGGCTCATATATTACGCGGTCGACTGTACCTAGTTATACGGCCCTGCGGCTCATATATTACGAGGTCGACTGTACCTAGTTGTATGGCCCTGCGGCTCATATATTACGCGGTCGACTGTACCTAGTTGTATGGCCCTGCGGCTCATATATTACGCGGTCGACTGTACCTAGTTGTATGGCCCTGCGGCTCATATATTACGAGGTCGACTGTACCTAGTTGTATGGCCCTGCGGCTCATATATTACGCGGTCGACTGTACCTAGTTGTATGGGCCTGCGGCTCATATATTACGCGGTCGACTGTACCTAGTTGTATGGCCCTGCGGCTCATATATTACTAGGTCGATTGTACCTAGTTGTATGGCCCTGCGGCTCATATATTACGAGGTCGGCTGTACCTAGTTGTATGGCCCTGCGGCTCATATATTACTAGGTCGATTGTACCAAGTTGTATGGCCCTGCGGCTCATATATTACGAGGTCGGCTGTACCTAGTTGTATGGTCCTGCGGCTCATATATTACGAGGTCGGCTGTACCTAGTTGTATGGCCCTGCGGCTCTTATATTACGAGGTCGACTGTACCTAGTTGAACGGCCCTGCGGCTCATATAGCTCTTCGTTCAAGTCTTCATTTTATAATATGAGAAGTAAAATATTTGTTGGTTCTTCGTGTCGTGCTGCAGTCCATAACTACCTATCTAGAAATAAACTGAACTTCATATTTTGTCTTGAGCAACATTTCATACATTGCACCGTCAATGTCCACGGCACGTCCGTCGTCTTCATACGTAGGTAGGTACTGGTCGTTACTGATGTTAATTCATTACACAGTTTTTACATACTAAACAAGTGAATGCTATTTTTTGCTCCACACTGCTGCCCACACGGTGCCGAAATTATCTGCCATCCCTGAATAAATATTGTAACAATAGCGTTTTAACGTGGAACGTCTGAACAACGACGAGAATAGTGAATAAACACCGACCTCCCCGGAGACAGCCGATACTTGCTTAGTACGAGACCAACCAGGCGGCGCCCCCACCACGAGTGCAAGCTGCCGACATCGCCTGCCACCCCACACACTGACGGCACACACCAGATATTGCCAAACAGTCTCCATACTGAGCATCCAGTGTATAAAGCTCGAATTTCAACATTAGCCTTCGAAGTAAATACAACCGTTGATAGGTCTCGAGTCCCTAACAACTCGGACACGAATTCAAGTAAACTTCCCAACAAACTTACTAACGAGGCAAGTAAACAGAAGTAGACCGTAATTCAAGGAAATAGGGAGTTATGTGGTTGCGTGTTAACATGTCTTTCTATTTGGTCTATTTACCTGCGATGTTTGCTCAGGGCGCCGTGTAAAACTTTCGGGGGGCAAACACGAGGGTATGAGAATTTGACGCGCGTCGCGCCCCAAGGAATCATTCCGGAGACACAGCATGAGCCAGCCTTAGGCCCGGTCCGCTGCCGCTGCGGCGTCCTACGTATCTAAATACCTACAGATCTAAATAGGTACCTACGGATATCCATGGTATACTACACGGTGCGTTCCGGCGTCGTGACCAGATTTTATTTATCATACTACAACACTCTTCGCCTACTGCGGCGTCGTAGTAACGGTGCGCGGTGCGGGCGCGGCACAGCACCGCGTGGCGTGGGCCGGCCCTCAGTGTAAACATCACCGTCATTCCCAGCAGGCTTAGCATGACGCTATTTATCTCTTCGAAGAATAGAGACGGCTATTCCCATACAAAGTGACATTTCGTTTCTCTATTTTTGACATCGCACCGTAAAAATCCTTCTAAAATCTGTCATTTTGTCTTTCGTTTCTGCCGATCGTTGTCTAGGTCCTTTTTAATGTAGACTATTTCAGAAGACAGTTGTCTAAGGTAGTGAAGACAAATTGTTTTTTTAATCGCCATGCTAAAGACGGTAGAAAACTTTTTACTCGACGGCCACAAAGTATAGAAATGGAAAGGAATAAAGGAATTTTTCACTTTTTGTATGGAAAATGTGAAAAATGATTACCTACATGTTGGGTTTTAGGGGTTTAGGGGTTCCATAAACACACACCATTCTCGAGATATAAGCAAAATAATATATAAACGTTAATAAATTACTGAATTTCGTAAAAAGTGCAGTTGACTCTTTCTACTTTGCTGCCGTCGTACTGTCTTCACGAAACGTCATTTTGTCTATTCTTCCGTCGACAAGACGGTGCTTGTGCTACGCCTGCAGAAGCTTGCTGCTTTGCGCTCTGACACTTACATACAGTCGGGCATGCAATAAAGCTTGTGTTTGCGGTTTAGCTGTAGTTATAACAAGCTGGTGTCACATTATGCAATCATGTGCTGGTATAGCGCAGAATAATTTATTTTCGACGGGATGGACACACAACAACACAACAGTGGCTCGGATCGGTCGATCAAGGTTAAGCTACGCTTTCCAGTGTCGGTCCGTGTGCTGGGTGACCTGCCCACCCGTACTAACTTCTACAGGCTCGGTACCGGCTTCGTACCACTCCACTGACTTCTCTCCCCTGCCGCCGCCACTTTCGCTGCAAACATTTCCCTGCCGCAGCACCCTAACAGCCTTACTAATAAAGATTTACACACTTCGTATACCGGAGTTATAATGCTAACTCTACCAATAAAAGATCTTTAACAGTTCAGTCGTACACATCTGGTATAGCGGGCGTTTTTATTGTATGAGAAGTTACACAACTGTTATTCAGTCCTCAACCCTTGTTTAGTGAGCGTGTAATCGTAGTATCGGACATCTGGCCGGCAATTTTACTAACTTTTAGGACAAAAATCGTTTCGATCCTTTTACTTTACGAGACACAGACTTTCTTATGAAATATAGATTCAGTAAAATATAAATGTATGGACGGAAAATACATAGTTGAATTAGTTAGAAGTGATATCGAACTCCAAGCTCGTGGTGGCGGGCTGGCTGTAGAACTTCAAGTTTCTACTGCTCTCAGGACGTGGGCTAGGCAAGAAGTTGAAGGTCACGCAGCATACATTCATGGACTTAACTATCAGTCCATTACGAATGTATGCCAAAGAATGGATCTCGCTTTGGCAAATAAAGCGGCACAATGTATACGCATGCCCGGGACTCTTGAAAAGCAAGAACAAGTAGTTTTTAGATTTAGAAACATTTGTGGCATCAGAAATATGATTGGTGCTGTAGAAAACACACAAAACACACACACACAATCGATTGCACACATATTAAAATTGGGACACTAGTTTGACATTTGAAAGGTGCGTTCTTAAATGATGAACTTAAAATGTATGTTTCATTCTTTCTTTCGTTTTACCGTAAAAAACATACAATTATTTTTAAATATATTTTGAATGAACATTTCGGGCACAATTTGTATTATTTATTAAAAATAAACATTTTTTATGCTGTTTACAAGGTTTTCTAAATGTGTCTACAATTTGGTAATTTAGTTTCAAAACGTTTCCGAAGAATGTTGCCAGTGACTTTTGTTATAACGAATTTATAACTATACAATGCTTACACACCCATTATTGGTAAAGGGACTGTGTAACTCTTATCCATAGCTTGTACAATGTATAATTAAACAGTTGTTAAACAAGTGTGTTAAATATTTTTATTAGTAAGGCCGTAAGTGTGTAACACATTTTGTGTCTGAATGCGATTCCAAAATTAATCAAACTCCGCTCGGAATCGGTTGCTACATTTGGAATTGTGTATTAAAAAATATTCCAATTCTGGCAAATTTTGTAGGGATGTCTACACTTTCTTGCCCAAACGTTCCGTATATAGTTGTTATTATCTCCGCAACGTAATACTTTCCGTGGAGGCTTATAATAATATGATCTTTCTGTAATAAAAATATGGACTCCCAACTCGACGGCCGATAAACTAAAACTTTGTCAAAACTTGTGTCAGTAATTTTATGATTAATTTCTTTAAAATGTACCACTGCGGATTCGAACGCTGATTTATAGTGACTGTTCAGCATGACGAAAATACACAGAGGCTGCGCCCGTATGGAGATCGAAAAACAACGTCATTTTGAAAAAAATATCTTACGAGAACATACTTCGGGGATAAAATATTCAACCATTAAGCCATTATTGTGTATCTAACAAACATTCTAAACACCTTCACTAGCTTTTTTTAGTAATAATAATAATAATAAAAAATAAATAACGAATAAGGTGTGTCGGGCATGCCATCATCCGGGTGAGTCCATCAGACATATTGTCTCTGGTTGTTCTCGTTTAGCTAACGGCGAGTACTTGCACAGACATAACCAAGTAGCCAGGATTATACACCAGCAACTTGCTTCGCAATATAAACTAGTGGATTCTGAGGTACCGTATTACAAGTATGTGCCCGACCCAGTTCTCGAAAATGACAATATCAGGCACGTTGTACTGGGATCGGTCTATCATTACTGACGAGACTATTGTTGCCAATAAACCTTATATAGTGGTGATAGATCGAGTAGCGCGCCGCACAATGATTATCGATATTACCATTCCGCATGACGCGAACCTCGTGAAAGCTGAGAAAGAGAAACAAATTAAAATCTCGACTTAGCACACGAGGTTGTTGACATGTGGAATGTGAGCTCAGCCGTCATTGTGCCGATTGTCGTATCGGCCAATGGATTGATGGCCGAAAGCCTCAATCAACATCTCTCGAGGCTCTCGTTAGGCGGTTGGGTCAAGGGCCTGTTTCAGAAGGCAGTACTCCTCGATACGGCTCGCATCGTGAGGAGGTTCCTGTCGCTGGACCCCTAACCACCGGTAGCTTGGGCCCTGCTCCCGATACCGGTGGACCACAATTTTTTATTTTTTTAAATGTTTTTTTTTGTGTTTTTATAAAAATATTTGAAAATGTATACAAATAAGTATGTAAATAAATAAACGAAATAATAATATAATAGACCAGATATATAACCCTTCAAGATAAAGTTAATAAAGTCACATACCTCAGAGATATTGAACCTCGGACTATGTTCGAACAGAAGAACTACTTCACCTCCGGCAGTAGCCGTACGAACTTTTTCTACTCATTCTTATCAATCGCAATCTCAACAATTTCACCAAGATACATAAATACTAATACGAAAACACATATATGTATATGCGAAATACACAAACTGAATCACATATACACACCCCCACGTCCACACACACCCTTATGCACACTTACACTCCCTCATACACACGCTCACTCTCACAAACACACCCTCACGTCCACACAAACAATTACACATGCACACTCACTAATGTGAGTGTGTAACTCCATTTAATAAATTCCTTTAATCCTAGTTTAAATTTTCCTGAAATAATGTCATTGTACTTTCAAACCTGTTTTTTGCCATGATTTTGTATACAGATATAACACACTGCTTTATTAAACGGTTTTTTGGTATCATAGTGACACCAGAACACTGACTTCTATGTCACAGGATCTCCTAGTTTGGGTGTCCGGTTTACTCTATCTGTATTTCCTTTATTCAATGTAATTCATGCATCCTAGTTTTTAATCATTGTTGAAGGTTTTTGTATAAATAAAGATTTTTATTATTTATTTTTATTATTATTATTGCAGTCCCTAATACACACAATTTACAAAATGAGAACCACGAGCGAGCCGGTATTGTTGCTTCGGGTGGAAAACAATTATCGTTAACAAGCCCTAGGGCATAGAAAACCAGCTCCTCCTCATTCTCGGAGTTTGAAGAGGGCACGACATCACTCCTGTCCAATAAGCGTTCTCGTAGCTCGGCGCGAAACCCTAAGCATGTCGAAACCGGTTCATACCGATACTCGTATTGATACCTACTTTAATGTCGCTTTATGTCGTATATTTCGAATTAAATGATAAATGCTAAGTATATGATTTTATTTCTATAAGTAGGTTTGTACAAACAATTTTACACGTCAATCATATTTTTTAAACTAGATGAGGTCGGCGTTTCCTATCTGACTACTCTGAGAAGAAAGGCCGAAACAAACTCAGAGGTCACAATCTCTTTCAAAGTCCAGACATAATCTTGGTCAGATCATATGAAGACCATGTAGATTGGTACCTGAAATGGTATTTTGAGGAAAGAACCACACAGATTGAGTGGACCTATCCAGTCAGTGCACTCATTTGTCAGTAATCGTGCAGCTCAACTCAGGAAGTCAGGACTTAAGGAGCTCAACGATTCGACGAACAATACCAAAGAAAAGACATTTGGGTAGGCCGCATAAATCACTCAAACTGCCAGATCATGATTAAAATTAACTTAGAAAAAAAAGCAATGACCCACATAGTCCTCACATTCACAATAAATTAAATAACATAATACTTTACAAGTAAATACTCATGTCATTGTATATAAAATTCAACAATGTCAATGTGTACATAAAAAATCGGACATTATGTTTGAGAACCATGTAGATTGTTGTCTGAAATGGTCTTTTGAGGAAAGAACCACACAGATTAAGTGGACCTGTTCAGTAAGTGCACGCATTTGTCAGTAACCGTGCAGCTCTACTCAGAACTTAAGGAGCTCAACGATTCGACGAACAATACCAAAGAAAGGACATTTGGGTAGGCCACATAAACTACAAGAATAAAACTGAAACAATGACCCACATAGTCCTCATATTCATATCGAGGGGTGAAAGGCTATTTGTTTGAAGCGACAGTTTACGAACTTTACAGGAGAGCCATTTAAAGATTCAAAATTTGGATTTTTTTTATACATATATAAAAGCTACTACTCTTACTTTCATGGGGATCGGGGATCTTTACTGCAAGAAATCCCTTAATGTTTTTGTATAATATTCAATAAAAAAACAGCTATAGGTTTCATGATAAACGTCGTTTAATATAATATGATCTGTATCGCCTTATTTCTACAGTAAATAAAAATTATTCAACTGCCAACAGTGCCACCAAACAGCAGCAGGCAAAATGGTTTAACTAATATTACAGTGCTTATGCAGTAGAAAACAAAATGATTTAATCCACGTAACTCAATGATTATAGGAATAGGCTAGGTTGTTTAACTACCAATTGGGTTTTGATAACGATACAGGCAAGTTGACTTAAGCAACTATGAACATTCTTAATGAGTTGTTTGATGTCTCATGTTTCGAAAGGATTTTATAAAAAAATGGTTGTTGATACAAAATAATAATGACAGATTAATGAGTAAGTTAAGAAGTTGTTGTATTGAAAAGGGTGAATAATTATTATGTCAGGAATTGTAACAAAAGTTCTGTTAATTAGAAAATCTTTTATTACGTACCTAATGCTTTAACTACTCAGTCTTAATGAGATAGTAAGTATCCTTATTAAATATTATAAACTTGAAAGTAGTTACTGAAGTGGATATAAATGTACTTAGTAAGTAAGCAACACTGTTTAAGTAAGAAACCTATAGTTAGAGAAACGTATTTCTATTGAGTTCCATACTTCATGGTTACTGAGGATCAAATGGATTTAAAATACGTAGATCTTTGTTTTGGTTACGATAATTAAAGCTCTCTCAGAAGATCTGTTTGTTACTGAAGATCTTCTTTTCGTACTGGGCTGTAACGGTTTGGTTTCGTTTTCAAAAGTCTTTTTGGCTCCATTGTGGGCTAAAAGTTTAAGTAAACATAGATAAACATAGTGCGAATATATAAAGGCGTTAATAGGGAATTGATGAATAAAGCAACATACACAGGTACCTATGATTGGCCGCACGTCACTGGTAACTAGGTTTGCCAACTTTTTTATGTCAAATATAGGATTTTTGAAGCCATTGCCTGTAAAAATAAAGCAGACGGCAAAAAAAATAGAAGGTACGTCAAAAAAAAATGCTACTTTGAGACTTTATAGAGGTATGAGGAACAGGGTATAAAGTTCACTCATACTCTATAGAAAATGGAGGATCTTCCGACCAGACGGGTGTTGTGTCTGGTGGGCAACTGCCCGACGGTTGATGTCGGGACGTTGTATATATGCTAGTCGCGCGGTAAACTCTGCTTGCGCGATGTAGGATTTGCGTGACGTCAGTATGACGTGTAGCTCGCATGTGGCGATGTTGATACCGCTACAACTTTATTAACAGGTTTTTTTTTAAATTTTTCCTAACAATCATTATCTAAAAAAAAAAAAATGGTTACAGTATACCATTAGTTCACCTTTTACGAGATTAATACTGGCTATTGCGCTCATCTCGTCATTTTGTATTCATCACTGAAAAGCACTGAGGTTCAGTAAAAGCTGATGTAGAAAAAATTCGGAAAATTTCGGAAGTCGGTGCCTTTGGTTTTGTATTTTCGTGTTTGGCCACCGACTTCCGAAATTAAAGTTATTTTTCACGTCTTTTAGTGTTTTTTTTGGAAGTCGGTTGTTTTTTTGTAAAAAAGTTTTTATTTTTCACTTTTTAGTTGCGGTACCTACCCCACACAAATTCGTATACCACTACTTGGTGTGTAAATAACAGTGACAGGAAATTATTAACACATCATCCATATAAACTAACTGGAAAAAATCTGCAGTATTAAGGATAACTCAAAAACTACTGGTCAGACCTAGATCAAATTTAAATGGGACCACATGTGAAGCACCACCTATCAAATAAAAAAAGAATCATCCAAATCGGTTCACCCAGAAAAAAGTTATGAGCTAACACACATAAAAAAAAAAAAAAGCATACAGACGAATTGAGAACCTCCTCCTTTTTGTGAAGTCGGTTAAAAAAGAAAACATACTTCTTAAATATTTTGAAAATATAAGAACAGTCAAAATCACTGAGCAACACTTGTTGCCATTTTTCAGCAGTAGATTTAGTAACACAGTAACACGTTTTGGTCAGAAAGAGCAATAGCGAGAATTTCATTAAATAAACTGATTTATTTCTGAATACAAATTTCAAAAACTGATTCAGGCTACATTTGGTTTTACACTTATTTAAATAAAATAATATTATTTAATTTTTCATTGAAAATATAGTAGTTTGGCCAAAAAATTTATTTTTTTAAATGCAGTAGTTAAGCTTCTATATAGAAGGATACTACATTACATAGTAGGGTTGGCAATACTACTGGTAACAAAACTAGAGGTATAGTAAAAACTGACCTGTTATTCTATTGTAAATTATATACTTTTAAATTTAAGAATACAACAAAAAATATTCAGTAACCGCGTATATTTTAACAATAACCGTTATTCGTCTATTAAGTATGTAGGTAATAATTTCGATAAACAATATACAAACATTAGCAATCTACTAGTTACATTTTAACAAGTAATTGATTGATTTATAGACACAATATTAAAGTAAAATACAAGCTTATTCTAGACGTTCTTATTTCTAACCACAACAGCGCGCATCCTGGCTCCCGCAGTCTCACTACACTCACGAGTGACTGATTGATGCGCCCGCGCGGGACGGGACAGTAATAATACTGCCACGGTTTACGAAAAATATGCCACAATTTATTTGTTTTAAATTACATAGATTGTTACTGTCGTATTAAAATTGGATGGTTTAAAATACCAACTATTTAAATATAGATACAGGAAAAAAATATTTTAATCTAACCACTTGATATTAGGTTTATCCTAAGTGACATATTAAAAAAATGTGGGTACTACTCGTAACAAACTGTTCAAACGACTAAGGAATACAGTTTTAAGAACAGAAACATTGTTTAAAGCTCCAAACAGAGTGTAAAACAGTTGCAGCGAAAAGGGTTGAACCGACATAATTATGTTATTTAATTTGACTGACGACGAATTGGTTGAAGCGACATTGAATAGTGTTAGTAGTGGAAATCAAAATGTATGAAGGTACTTTACAGCTAAAGTAAACTATGTCGAAAAACACTTTATCTGCCATCCAACTGAAATTTAAGGACGAGAATAACGACTTATGCTCCGAATTTCTATTTTTGTGTACAGCTTACATGAAGTACTAAGAAAATATGGCAAAATTTGATGTCGGATCATACATCATGGTTGAGAATTATGCACTAAAATTGCATTGTCCTAAGCGCCAAATAAGTGCTCAGAATTGTACGAAACCCGGCTCATCTGACGCAGAAAAATTTGGTGATTCCGAATATATACCTATAAATAACTCAATATCGTCCAAAATGTCGCTTCAAAGTCTTTATCCCGTTTGTTATAATAGTGCAGACCTACATAATGGTGGTTATGTAAAAGTATTGATTCGCAACAACTTGTTAATAATAACAACAATGAAAGTATTTCGGAACCGTTCATTACATTGCCTGCTTAGCCCGAGTCGCTGTCTCTCAAAATGGTTCTTTAAACACCGATATTGACGATAAGAAGATTATCCCAGCTAGTGATTGGGATATATTTTTAGAACTAAAAAAGTTACAACAGTTTGGCTCTCAGGCAAGAAAAGTCATTAGGTCATTACCATTTATTGGTGAAATACACTGCTGCCATTCCAAAAAGAATGCAAAAGAAACTCACTAACACTTTTAACACTCATATAACTCGGTAGAAATGGTTAAAAAGCACTTTAAAATACTATTTTTCTTATTAGTTAAATGTTTCGACAGAACTCGAAAGAATCACAAGAACGAAATGACGCTTGACAGCTAAAGTGGCTGTAAAGTACTAACGGCGCTTTCTGTATGGATCGCCCGGAGGAAACGGTGGAGCATATGGCAGAGGTCTGCCCGGCTTTGGCGGAGTACCACCGTGTCCTCGCAGAGGCGATCGGCGGCGGAGAACTCTTGCAGCCGGCCCTGGTCCAGGCCATGGTACGGAGCGAGGGAAACCGTCACCTCCTTCTGCGAAACAGTAATGCTCGCGAAAGAGGAGGTGGAGCGTGTGAGGGAGAGACAATCGTTGCGTCTTCACACCCCTAGTCGTCGCAGGAGACGCCCTAGGCGTCGGGAATCCCAAGCCAATTCCCGGCCACCGTAGGCGCAGGCTTGCGGACGGCGAGCAAGGCGTAGCTCGCCGTCCGGTAAGGACCAGGCCCGGGTCGAAGGCGCGTTGTGTTCCACGCGTGCCTTAAAGAGATGTCGGCGCTAATTAACCGGATCCGCTAGGGCCGATGCCTGCCGTGGTCGCGGATTGTTCGAAAGAGTTACCGTGGCCCTAGCACACAGGCAGCTAAAAGAACACGGGTGGGTTCTAGTCAGTAAAAGTCCGACACGCCCTCTCGCTCCGCCGAAAGCGGGAGAAGTTATTTGAAGACTTCTCACCCGAAAAAAAAAAGGTGCCACAAATAAGAAGGTATGCTCGATATTACTACCGATTTAGGGGTATTATCGTGTTTTCACAGAATCATAAGGACTGTTTCTTCACACCATTGCTCTGTTTTCGAAGACATAATAACAGTGGTATTTATTTTTCTCCTGTCTGTACTTACCGGACAAAAGGTTGTCCAAACGGCATGAGTACCTACAAGCATGCTCTAACCAAGACGGAATGTATAAAGATCAAAATAGTTACGAAACGCCACTTTGGTTTAGGTATTTAGTTAGGGTGGCGAAATGGGAAGTAGCTGAGGTTGGGTACCAAAAGGAAAAAAACGAATCCCTTATAATATAATTTTGATCAGTTTGTTATCCGTCTGTCAAGAGTCTCCGTTCCTGAGAAAAAGGGTCTTGACTTAAAGGGTCTTGATTAATATATCAAACACTGAAGTCTGTGATCTCTTGAACGAGTGAAACATTCAAGCTTCAGTCAATGCTATCAAGAGATATGGTTAATATTATGTCACATATTTTGATGATTACCTATCTCACTTTTCAAAATATAGGGATTCTTCCCTAGCAGCATTAAATCTGGCAAGAAGCAAGGTCTCACAATACAAGTAAAGACAAAGATGGTTATTTTCTAGTTTTATCACTTAAAATAATTAGTTTTTGCGATTTCAAAATCAAAATATTTTATTTCACATAAACCAACATGGGCACTTATGAAACGTCAGAAGCTAGGTGCACGGTTCCAATTGGTTGTTTCCTATGTAGAAGAGCCGGCAAGAAACTCCACGGTTACTCTTTTAAAAATAAGGGGCTTTTACAATGTTTCCAATTACAGTGTTTATAGATATGGGAGGACAGTGTAGGCCTGTCAACAAGTAACAGGTACTCAACAAAATATAAAAAGGTCCACAAATCTACAGTCTACAAGTTAGGTCTACAACGTTCTCACATTCACAAAGTATAGAAGAATCTATATAAAAATAAAAGCCTATTTAGACCAAATGGCATGATTGCCATTACTACTGTAACAAATCGGAATCAAAATCCTATCCACAAAAGCCATAAATAAGGAGTTGAAATAAGAATCCGAGGTATATAATGTCAAATAATGCGATTATGTCAAAGAAGTAAGTAAAAAGAAACAAAAAGCTTTGTAATTTGGGAACAGTTAATATACATTTACATAGTGATGCCGTTAATGTGGTACCAGGGAAGCCATATGTGCAGAAGGAATTATTGCCAAACTTCCTTGTCTTCAACGTAGTCTTTAATGTTAATTTTAATTTCAAACTTATTTTGCAGTTGGAGCACCAACCGTGATGTTAGTGATGTAGAACGATATATGGGAGAACAGTTTTTGATGTGTAACATCTTCCCTCTCGCTTTCCTGCAATCTGTGGGAGTGATTTCGTGAAAAGGTACGGAAGTGTGTAACAGGAAGCCGGGGAAGCGCGCGCTATTTGATTTGACCAATGAGCGCGCGGTGGTAGAGTTGGCCGTGGTACAAAGCCATTTTCTGAGAGGTTGGTACTGTCAGCCAACAGTGTGTAGGACGTGTGTGAGACGAGAAAGAGAACTGGAAATAGATAATAACAGTGTTGTGTATAGAATAGAATTTATAGAATAGAATATTTATTGAATAAAAACGTTACAAAAAGGGTACACTTAGTCAATAGTAAGATTTGTCAAACAATAATTAATAATGCTTAAAAATAAACTAAAGCTAAAATATGTTTAGAACAGGTGCAAGTAATGATTGTTCGGAATTACAATGTAAGGTAGCGACCTACCCGATCTAGGTTAATTCAAACCTGTGTTTCAGGCCATCACTTTACAATTCAATTAAATTGGAACACTCAAATTTAAAGTAAAATTGATATAAAATGTATTAACAACTATGAGAAAAAGCATATTGGTACATTATTATCTAAAACTAAACCTATGTAAATATACAAAAGTAAATATTTACGAGGGACTAAATTATCATCATGACAAAATTTCTAGAAGTTTTTCTGTGTCTGTGTAGTTGAGTAGCGCTAAATGCTCTGATAACATTTTACTACATTTTTTATAACTTATACTATAGAAGCTTAGTAACTTGTTGAGCCTATTATACAGAAAAGGTCCTAAAAACACATAAAATCTATTTGCAAACGCATGTCTAGTTTGAGGCTTTATGCAAACCAAGTCCTTCCTTCTCTTGTCGGATGGTACTGGATCAAAAGGAAGTGCAGTGTGCTGGTGTAATATTATACTTAGTATAAATAATTGCCTTACTGTTAGTACATTACATTCTATATAGAGCTGGTGTGTAGGAAATCTAAAAGGCCGAAAGGTAGCAACCTTTAGAATTGCTCTTTGAGTACGCTCTAGAGGAAGCAAAATTGTTTTTGCAGCCCCACCCCAAGAAGTTATGCAATAGGTAAGAACGGATTGACACAAAGCTAAATAAACCTGTTTAATTAATTTATAGTCTGCTATATTCCGTAAATACTTAAATACATATATTAATTTGCGCACTCTAGTACATAGTAAATCGATATCGAGAGGTATAAAGCATAGATATAAGAAAGGAGGAGATATGCCCGGTATTTGAAAATGTATTGGAAGCCGGTGTCTCCAGTTTGCCCCTACCACGCGCCACTACTACACATGCAGTTCAGTAAAAGCAATAGATACGAAGTCGCGCACACACTCGCAATTCATAAATCAGAACGTACTACACAATCAATTTTAAACCTTATCTCGGCAAGCACAGCGTGCATTTACCAAGCACCGTACAACATACTCACACAAAAATATTTGTCGTTATCGTTATGCTGTGCAAAAGCAATTTATTTTACATATACGCTAGTGATTGACGAAATCGGAAAGTTATCGAATCTCCCATGTTTTATTGTACTAAATAAAATTTGGGGTCCTGAAACTAAAAGAAATAATATACGACAAAATATTATATTATAAATAAACAAAATATAGCTAAAGAAATATGAAGTAAATAAAAAGAAGAAGACAGAGAGTAGTATGAAGTGAATAATTATGTGTACCTACCTAGTTTATAAATACTAACTCTCAAGAAACTTATCAACTAATAAGTTTCTTACTAACCAATGGACCAATGTTGTCAAGTTAAATAAATGTTATTATTATTATTAAATCAAAAAAAAAAAAACAATACAATAAAACCGGTTGAGTTGCTTTAGGCTGTTATAGCGTATTGAAACAGTGGGTATTGTGAAACCGTTTAAACGCTTCCAAACGGGTTAAAACGGTTGACCAATTGAAAAATAAACTATAATAGTATAATAGTAATATATTAATTGGGCAATCAAAATTGTTGTCGAAAGCCTACGTTAGTGGATCTGCACAAGCACATCACTAACTCGCCGCAAGTTCCAGCGGCCATACCACGCGTTGCGTCCGCACGAATGAAGTATCGTTTTGTGATTTTTAAATTGCTTGTCCAGTCACTTAGCGACATACTTAGGTAGTGGTTAAGGAGCAATGCATTTACTCCAAAAATAGTACAGTCGTTACGATATTTTGAAAACAAAAATAACGTAGTAAAAGCTGTATTTTATGATTTCTTGTTTTTCATGATTTTATAGACAAATATATTAAAATACTTGTACTTAAAAATAGTAAGTGATTGACAAAGTTTTTATTTGGCTTCGGTTGTTACAAGAAACCACTGAACAACACGACATTCTTATATTTTGTCACGATCACGCTCGAAAGCGCACTAGTTCGTGGAGACGGCCAGTTCCCTGTTTCCTAATTTATATGTGTACTTAAACTATATTAATAAATGTATTTACTGTTGATAATAAGTGTCTGAAAAAGTGCAGATTATTGATAAAAAACGCTAGTCAGTAATAATGAATAAATAAAAAATACAATTAATAAAAAGTAAAAAAAAAAACAGTATTGAGCTTTTAAATTTTGAGGTTAATTTCTGTCGCTGCTCAATGGGGAAGTTTCCGTATTTTTTTTCAATGTTCAAAAATCGTACTAAGCATTTAATAATTGTGTTTTTTTTTATCTTCATAAATGACGAAGATAATTATGATAGTTTAGTTTTACCTCCGCTAGTTTGATAGTTTAGTTTTACCTCCGCTAGTTTGATAGTTTAGTTTTACCTCCGCTAGTTTGATAGTTTAGTTTTACCTCCGCTAGTTTGATAGTTTAGTTTTACCTACGCTAGTTTGATAGTTTAGTTTTACCTCCGCTAGTTTGATAGTTTAGTTTTACCTCCGCTAGTTTGATAGTTTAGTTTTACCTCCGCTAGTTTGATAGTTTAGTTTTACCTCCGCTAGTTTGATAGTTTAGTTTTACCTCCGCTAGTTTGATAGTTTAGTTTTACCTCCGCTAGTTTGATAGTTTAGTTTTACCTCCGCTAGTTTGATAGTTTAGTTTTACCTCCGCTAGTTTGATAGTTTAGTTTTACCTCCGCTAGTTTGATAGTTTAGTTTTACCTCCGCTAGTTTGATAGTTTAGTTTTACCTCCGCTAGTTTGATAGTTTAGTTTTACCTCCGCTAGTTTGATAGTTTAGTTTTACCTCCGCTAGTTTGATAGTTTAGTTTTACCTCCGCTAGTTTGATAGTTTAGTTTTACCTCCGCTAGTTTGATAGTTTAGTTTTACCTCCGCTAGTTTGATAGTTTAGTTTTACCTCCGCTAGTTTGATAGTTTAGTTTTACCTCCGCTAGTTTGATAGTTTAGTTTTACCTCCGCTAGTTTGATAGTTTAGTTTTACCTCCGCTAGTTTGATAGTCGCCACCGCCGCCGCCCGCGCGCCTCTGCGCTGTCTCCGCTCTCCATCAAATTGAACAAAAATAACTGTCTTCAATAAAAAATTGCATTACTTCTAGTCTTAGAATAATAACGCTTCTAGTGTTAGTTAAATCACATACAATTTTCGTAAAAAATAATTATTCTTAGTTACGAAAAATCATTTCAAATAATACCTATTTTTTTTATTCAGGATATAATGTTAAGTTGCTTATTATCGGTGAGATGTCAGATGTTACATATCATTATGCGACTGCTGTATGCTTCGCTATATTTTTTTAAACTGCAAAGTTAATTTTGTCCTTCAATCCGGAATCTGTAATTCATAGTTGTTGCCACTTGAGTGAAGCTACGAGCTGGGCATAGCTTTGAGCCGGAAGCCGCAGGGCGCGAGTACTACTCGCACTTGTCCGCGTCTTCCATTTCTTGTACAGTCGACCGCACGCCAGTGATACCTACCTAACACTTGGCTCTTGAGCGGGCCCAGCGCAGTTCGGAGTTTCAATAGAGTGAGAGACCAGCTGCAGGCTGCGGTACACAGCGGACGTGACCCCTGACGTGCGGCCTGCTGTGTGCGTGTGTATGTGGAGTAGGGATTATTTTTTATGTTGGTTAAGGTACTTGTTTTTTCAAGTATAATAATATAGTCTAGTATCATGTAAAAGGAATACACGGTATAGTGAAATATTCTTGCTACAAAAAAATGCCAAGTTCTACGTCTACTATTTTGAAAAGGTTTTTTTTTCGATTTCACAGTAATGAGTAAATAATTTAATGGTCAAACGGAGAATTGTCTCATCAAAATTTCCTCAAAGCGGTTTTTATTAGAAAGTAAGTAAATATTATTCGTTTTAAGGCTCCCGCAAATAGGCGCGACGCGACAGCCCGACACAAACGCGCCGCCTGTCGCGCGGCACGCGGTGCCTTTGTGTGACGTTGTCGCGTCGCGCCAGTATGCACGAGCCTTCAGCGCATACATTTTTTATTCCGAACGCGCGCACATTATCTCTTCTTTCGCGTTTCAAAATATTGCATCACCCTCGCTCGTGCGTTCACTGGTTCTGTTGCTCAGACCGACTTGCTCAAGTTGCTCAGTCGGTCAGTCCTCGGTTCGTCGCGTCAGTCGCCCGGTGCGTTTCATCGACGATGAACATATCAGGTTTTTGCACAGATCGGTGACATCAAATTTTCACGTTTTAAATAATTGTATCTATAGTAAAATCGGTAGTTAAGTTATTGTTTATTACAATAAGTGTAGTTTAAGTATAGACTGTGTTTAATATAATTTATATTCTTGCGACTGTCAATAATATACCTACCTACTTAACTTTATACTACTTAATTTAACATTTAAACATCTAAGTACCTATCTGGTTCATATTCTCAATGGGAAGGATTAAAAAACCAAAACTGGATAAACTACAACGTTTGGAGTACCTGAGGACGAAGGCTCAGCAAATGAGGGATAGTAAAAAGTAAGTATGTATGCACCTACGGTCTACCTACACCACTGAACTTCTTCCTAGCTACAGCTACCGCAGCTTCCTACTTACGATATCGAATGCGCCTTCGAGCCACTTCATTTGTGGGATTGTTTTGTTGTTGTAAATTTCCAAATTCCTAACCAGTGTATTTTTATCAATGGACTCATTATTACAGGAAATCAATGGTAACATATTGTGACGATAGCAGCGAATCTGAGTCACCACCTTCGCTCGTATTGTATAAACAGCAACAATCTGCCCTCGCCTCGCAAAATAATATCGGGTAAGCCACTGATATAACTAGCTCATAACGATAGAATCTGCTTTACCGACTCAGCTTATAAATATTGCGTCTATATCGTAACTAATGTACCTACATACCGCAGAATGACATTCAATCATTTTAAAAAACGTAAAGAAAATTTAAATTTTCGGGCTACCTTAACGCATCCCCCTAAATGCCGGGTAGCGCGAAATTCAAATTTTCTTAGGTTTTTTGCAATTTTCAGGTCAGTATCAGGTTTTATGTTGAACTAAATATGATTAGCGGCCTTAATTTTTATTTCATAAAAAAAAATATGCTTGTGCTTTAGAGTGTAACTTTTTAGGTATAAGGAACAGGGATTCAACAATTTGGTGTATGTTTTTTGACTACGTCCTAGCATCCTATAAAAGGAATACACGATACAATGAAATTTGATACAAAAAAAAAATGCAAAGTTCTATTTATGTTTATGTTTTTTTGAGTATTAGGTAAGGCGTAACGCTTATGAGTTATTCAATGAGTTTACTTTAAAACATAGAGACTAAACGTATTAAAGTTTATATAAAGCAGTTTTTGTTATAATAATACTTTTTATTTAGAAAAGACGGCAATTCGTTTTGGCACATAGGTACGTAGATTTATTCCGAGCACACGCATTATCGCCATCCCTTCTCTTGCCTATCAAAAGTAATGTCATCATTCTCATTCGTTCATAAATCAGTCGCCCGGTGAGGCTCACAGAGTAGGTACATTTTATATAGGCTTGTTGGGGATGAATCTATGTCATTTTTTGCAAATTGGTGCGATCTTAAACTCTGTGTGTGTGTATTTTTGTGCCTGTGAACAATATGCAACATTATTTTTCTATTATTATTTCGTGACAACATTTAAAGTGTTTATGAAAATGGAAAGAAATAAAAACCCAAAACTGAACAGTACCTTCAACGTTAAGAGTATCTGCTATCTGCACAGGGCAATCAATGAACTCATTCAATAGCAATAAGATGATGATAATAGTGAGTCGAATTCACCACCTTCAATAAACCATTACCAGCAACCAATGATGTTATATTATAACCTCATTGCCAGCAACCATCTATTCTCGCCTTGCAAAATAATGTTGGGTACCTAAGCATTCTATTTTCTAGAGAAGAACGTCTGTTTTTATACCTAAAACTTATAATAGGTAATCGTTTTTAGAAAGAAGTAGGCTAAAATATATGATGCGTTTTTAGGTTTGAAATACGTCAAAAGTACTTCAATATTTTGTTTAATATTGTCACTACGAAAGATAGAGCACAACAAATTAATGAAGTCGCATTTGAATTGTGAAAAAAGGCGAGTTCTTACCCGATTACGCAAAGCCAAAAGACGATATTGATTTTAACAGGCTATGTATGTACCTATATATGTTCATCTGTTTCTTCATAACTCCTTAACTCCTCGTATTTGGACAAACGAGATATCGTTGGAAGCGTCATCTTGTTCCGCGGGTTATAATATATGGTACATGACGTCACATAAAATTCGACATGGCAGCTAATAGCGGATGTGAAGTGTTACCGGGGAAAAAAGATATATATATCGTGTTTGGTATCTAATATAGGATCTTAAACAGTACTTTCTGACAATATTGGATATCTATAACTAAACCCGAAATAAGATCAAAACAATTATGTTTCATTCAGTCTGTTTTCAACAACATCATTCTAAAATGTTATGAAGGCTGCTGAACAAATTAATTATTGTTATCAAATTCCATTTGCCTACCCTCAACCTACCTCAACCAACCTACCCTCAATGATACCTTTTTTTTTTTGGGTGGGAAATCATCAAATGACCTCTCAATGATCCCTAACCTCACAATAATTGAAGTAAAATAGAAAGTTAAAAACTAAAACCCAACTACGACAAAAATCTGTCAAAAACTTATAAAGAAGACATAGTAACAAAATAACATTGGTTTCGGTTTTCGTATAACCGGAGTAACGGAATGTAATTTCTAATATATATATATGTCATGTAATTAGGGCATAAATCATACAGACTACCACTGCCATACGAAATCGATCTTGAAGAAAATGTGAATAGCTTCCATTTTAATTTTAGTGCATGTTTAGTATATGTTTGTTAATGCATGTTGAGCTCTTAAGCTAACATAAAGCCTTGGTATAAATGGCAATATTGTTTTTAGTTTTGTACTTTCGTTTTTTCAGTTGTACAAAACTTTCTGGAATACCTACCCTTATGCCGGAAAATATTTAATCTATTTGTTACACTGCATTGACTATCTATGTACTTTATAGTTTATCTGGAATGCTTACAAGCACCTAAAAGTCGGTATTGAAAGAGAAAACTGAACAGTAGTGTGTCCTTTTTTAGTAAGTTGAACATACATTTACTAGAAAAGTAGGACACGGTGGAAAAGCTAAGAGTTACGAGTAGTACGAGAGTACGTTATTGACGGAATGTACCTATGTAATAATAGGTAAGTGAAAAAAACATTTTATTTGTAATTTACCAAGGCAGTGTATGGTGATCGGTGAAACGGTGTTGGAGTTTATCAATCTCATATATATGTATACCAACATCCATTTTATACATACTTGTAGAAGATTAATTTACTATTTTTAGTTTCATGTTGTATAGTATAAGGAATAATTTTCTACTCCATAGATGCAAAAATTTCATAGACCGAGATAAATTAACGTCACATTTTTCTTAGATATGTTTCTGTCTCTACCTTGCACTTTTAGATTGACAGTTGTGCGACAGTGACAAGAAGGGCGATGCCCGGTCGCCCCGAGTTCCAAGTTCCCCAAAATGATTTTTCATAAATTCATTCCCAACGTCCCCAAAATATAAAATTAATTTATTTGTAAAGTTCACATTTGACCATTCTTTGTACTGACGTCTCCAAAAGTGTTAGAATAAAATAAAATCAGTAAAAATTAGTAAAAAATAACCTTATTAAAGTGAAACTTTTATAGCATCGTCTCATACTTTTTAGTCTGTGTGTTGCATGTCGCGTGACGATCGGCCGCGGAGCACAGTGGATCGAAACTGCTATATGAGGGAAATTAGTTTTTTTTTACAAATTGCATTTTTTTAAATACCTATCGAAAGATCTCGTCATTCCGATGCATAATTGTCATTACAAGTTTATCTCTAAAACAAGTAGTTTGGCCGGAAAAAAATATTTTAGATTTTTTTGTATGGAATGAAACAGAAACTGCAAAAATTTGGCCATGTCTTGAAAGACCAGGCTTTCAAACTACTATATTCTTATCCTTTGACTTGTTAGCTATAATTCTACTCTATCAGCGTGCGCCCATAGTTGCCCTTTCAAGAGTTACGAGGTTCGGAAAAATTAAAAAAAAAAGTAAGTGTTAAGTACATTTTCATTAATAATATCATAGATAGAACATTAAAACATTTATAATTAAGGAATAATATTAATTTCAAAACAATACAAAATCGAAAAATGGGAAAAGAATCTAAAAAATTCAAATTAAAGCAAATGATAAATTTATTAATATGCTAATATCGTAAAAAATACTTTATATTAGTAATTGTATACAGTGAAAAATTTGCCAATCATCGATTAGTTAATTTTCGGTTTTTTTAATTACGAATTATCTTTTCTACGAATAATTTTACCAATTTGCTAATAACTACATTCATAATGAAATTTAAATTTAATGACTCCACTTCCCTATTAATATACCTTAATGATAGGAAGGAGTTATTCCAACCCATATAAATAAGAGTTTAATTTAAATAAAATCATTCAGTGATTTGAATACCAAAATAACTTGCTTTGTGCCTAAATATTTTTGTGAGTAATATGGAAGGTCTAGTGAATAATTTGGATTTGTTCATGGTTTTAAGAGAACAGTTTGGATCCTTGGCGGAACGTAAAATACGTTTTGAATACCTCAAGCAGACGCTGAATTTTAACTGGACTGAAGAAAAAAGTGAAAACCTCCTGAAGTTCTGTCAGAATTTTTGTACAAATGTTTGTGGAAGATGGGAAAGATCAAATAGGACTCTTAGCAAGTTTTTGAAGAGAAATGGAGATTGGCTGGAATCTACCATAGCCTGGCTGGCATGAAGCACTTATGTCTACAATAGAAAATGTCGATCCTGATGATGATGATGATGTGCGTGAAGATATAGAAAATTTGGCACCATCTTCACCAATAGCTTCAACGTCATCTTCACAATGTACGCTGAGAAAACTCTTTGAAAAGCTATCTAACAAGCAAAAAAGAAGACGCGTAGAGCGCTTGTCCAAATCAGTGTCTCCAAAAGAGATACAGAGTGCTACTATTAAAAATCTCAAAAGTAGTGGGGATTGGAAAGTAAGTCAAATACTGGAACATTTACTAAACCATCCTGAAGATATTGATAAGGTAAAAACTTGCATAAGTCAGAAAAAAATAGAGTTTATATACACCTGAAAAAGCACTAGCTCTCTCGATATCGCTTAACTTATCCAAGTGGCAATATATGAATCTACGAGATTCTGCAATTAAACAAGGTGCAGTATCTATGTATCCCTCCTACTACAAAATAATAGTAATAATAATAGTAATAGTAATTTATTTATTTTCTCTCAAAAAGGTAATTTCTTTTTAATGCAAGCGAAATTAAACTGTTATCCTGCAAAAGAGGATATCACCATAACCGAAAATGGAGCATCTATTAAACTGCAGGATCTACTTTATTTGACTACCTTTAGATTACTTGATGCAATGGACTTCAATCTATCATCTAAAGCTGATATGTAAGTGGGGTTCTGATGGAGCATCTAGTCAAAGCAATTACAAGCAGATAGCTAGCAGTTCAGAATTTGACGATTCCAGTGTTTTTATGGTCAGCTTAGTACGAGTACCCATAAGGCTGATGCGTGACGAAGAAATACTTTGGGAAAATGATCGCCCGTCTTCTACGTTCTACTGCCGCCCAATTCAGTTCAAGTTCATGAAGGAGTGTGAAAGTTCAGTAAAACGTGAAAAAGAAGCCATAGAACTGCAGGTAGATGCACTTAATCCATATAAACTGCAGGAAGTGACCGTCACACATCAACTGTTAATGACAATGATCGATGGAAAGATTACTTCGTACATATCGGAAACTTCGACAGCTGTGTGTGACATTTGTAAGGCGAAGCCATCAGAGATGAATAAGCTGGAAGACATCGACCGCAGAACGGAAAATGTAGATATGTACCAATACGGATTGTCTTCATTACATCCGGTGCATGGAATGCTTGCTTCATATAGGTATATAATTTTTAATGTCCATGAATATTTTTTGTAGAAGTTACGTTTTTCAAAACTAATGCATTGCTTCCTTTATTTCAGCTTACCGGATGGACTTCAAAAAATGGAGTTCAAAAGGCGAGGACAAAGAAAAGTTGGCGCAAAGAAAAAAACAAATCCAGCAAGCCTTTAAAGATGAAAACGGCTTGCTGGCCGATTTTGTGAAACAAGGGGCAGGCACCACAAATGACGGCAACACTGCCAGAAGATTTTTTAGTGATGCAAAAACATCGGCTCGCATCACAGGAGTTGATGAAGAGCTGATCGAAAGGTTCAACATAATTCTGCAGACAGTGGCTTCTGGTGAGCAAGTGGAACTGCTTAAATTCTCCCAATTTTGTAAAGACGTTGCCACTTTGTGTTACAGTTATATCCGTGGTATTACATGCCCTGTAGCGTACATAAGTTGCTAGTGCATGGTACGAATATAATTAAGCATTTTGGACTTTTACCAATCGGGAATCTGTCGGAGGAAACATCAGAAGCTCGAAATAAAGACTTTCGTAAATATAGAGAGAACCGTTCGAGAAAAGTTAGTAGGATAGCGACAAATGAAGATATCTTGCACAATCTTCTCTTGTCGTCTGATCCGAAACTGACCTTTCTAAGGCCAAAAATGTCGAAACAACGAAAAATGCTCCTCTCACCAAGAGCAGTCGCGCTTTTGGTGGCTCTTCCAACTATAATAAATAATAAATAATAAATATTTATTCAAAAATACAAGTTGGTAAAATACAGTAGGTATAAATCTTAGAAATAATATAGGTATTATAAAGTATGATGCCTGTACTAGGATAAACCTGTATCACAGGCGGCATGAGGTCTTACAATTACTATTAGGACAACTGATTTCTTAACAATATTTAACATAAGTTTTAAGATTAGTGACATAGTTAATTTATTATGTTATAATTTACTTAAACACTAATAGTTAATTAAGGTCTTAAACATGTAGATAATTTCTATATTATTTACGGAAAATAGTTTTTAGCACTTAGTTACACGAATATGATTGAGTCAGCAGTATTATTAACTAGGTTGAAAGAAATATTGCATTTAAATCGCCTTCAAGGCTACATTAAATTTTTAAAGCGATCGGCATTTATGTGCTTAGACAGCAGCAAATCGATGGTAAGTAGGACAGCTCAGTGGTCAGGTATATTGTTGAGTCCGCAACAAGCAATACGGAAGTCTGGCCTTGGATATGATGCACTATGTGCCCTCATAATCAATCGAGTTAATGTACCTGTATTCTGCTATTTTCCTAGCAGGGCAATCGGCATCTCCCGTTTTGTGATCACTGGGCTTTTTAAAGCGTGAGCAAGTTGCACATTTCGGAATGTCGGCTTTCTTCACGCAATCAGAAATCGAATGGCCAGCATCACCACAGTGACCACATGTAGAAACGATCTCACGGCAAGTTTTTGATGCATGGCCATATTGTTGGCATTTGTAACACCTTGTTACCAATGTAAAATCCCTGACAGGACAGGAAGTCCAATTTATAAAAAGCCTTGATTGAAGGATTATGGCTTTACGTATTTCAGCTGAAACTTCAACAACGTAGTTACAGGTCGTAGCATCTCTCTTCCCCGATTTGTGGCTTAATTTTATTAAGGTCAAGAAGGATTCCAATGACATCGCTGGTAACTTGTCGGCTACGTTTTGTTCGAAAATGCACCTGAACACCTCATTTTCAGCCAAGGAAGTCGGCACTCCAACAACTACGATACGAGGTTTGCGCTTGCTGGGTTCGTCGGCGGTAAGTCCAGATGTAGAGAGCTGGACTGCGTGCTTTAGTTTATCAGCGTCGTGTTTCGTCTCGGTACTGACAATTACGCCTCCATTTTTAGTTTTCCGGACACCACGAACATGCAGCTTCATTTGCTCGGGCCGTATGATTTTTTGCACGAGTTCTTTCGTTTCGTCACTGGATTTAAATTTATCATTGGGATAAATGGCAACAGAGCTTAGATTATTCGGTCGAACGAAATCATTTGATCCCTTTTTCACCATATCGGCAAAAGAAGCATTTCCTGCAGAACCAGAGTCCTTTATCGCCTGCTTGAGCTCCGAAATATGATCCGTCAGGTCACGCTTTTCTTGAAGGGCATCAACCGCGTTATACGCGTGAATGGCTTTCTGCTTGAGCGACTGATACAGGACTGCCATTTGTGAGGTCCCAGATCCTACTTTACGGCATAGGGTAGAAATTTTCATTTTCTGCTCCGAATTGAGTTTGCCATCCGCGGCAATAGAGCAAACTTCATTTAAGTGCTGTTCGATGGCTGACATCCATTTTTGAATCTCAGGCGTCGAAATAACATCAACCGTGACTGACTCGAGGGCTGGGTTTTGCGTCGTCGTCTTCGATGGTGAGGCGGAGGGTTGCACTGGGCACCTCGGATTAAAGGGGCTGTTATCCATTTTGTTTTATTAAAGTTCACTATTTCATGTCCATCATTAACAAAACTACACACTACGCAAAAATTTTACACAAGCATTACAACAGTAATGCACTAAAGGAGGTCACTATTATTAAATAAATTATTTATCGAATATTGCTGACGAACACGTCTGACCGCTGCAAGTGTGCACGAGAACTGAACCCGAATTGGATTTTATAGATGTACACACTTTACAAGACAGTCATAGTGATTAATTTTATTTGAGTTTAGCTGTTTCTTTTTTGTTGTTTTGAATACAAATTTTATTTATATATATTTTTTTATTTATTTTAATTTTTTTTTGTATTTTTTTCGATGCACATGTTTTTAAAATTTTACCATTCCTTAATTATAAATGTTTTAATGTTTTATCTATGATATTATTAATGAAAAACTACTTTCGACTTACTTTTTTTTTAATTTCTCCGATCCTCGTAACTCTTGAAAGAGCAACTATAGGCGCACGCTGATAGAGTAGAATTATAGCCAACAAGTCATAGGATAAGAATATAGTGGTTTGAAAGCTTGGTCTTTCAAGACATGGCCAAATTTTAGCAGTTTCTTTTTGATTCCATAAAAAAAATCTTTTCCGGGCCAACTATCAGTTTTAGAGAAAAACTTGTAACGACAATTATTCATCGGAATAACGGGATCTTTCGATAGGTATTTAAAAAAAAAAAATTGAGAAAAAATAACGAATGTCCCTCATATAGCAGTTTCGATCCACTGTGCGGAGTAGGGATAAAGTGAAAGGCGCTCGTCAGTGCAGCTGAGGCCTATTGGCTTCGGCTGCTCTGACGAGCGCCTTTCACTACTACTACGAACTATAGGCGCCGCCACATCTGGCGGCGCCTATAGTTCGCATCAGCTGACCGTGTAGTGTATAGACTATTACTCATTTGTGCCAGTGCTCCACGCTATTGTACTCGCCACAAACACAACCAAGGAAAAGGAAAAGGAGGGGGGGGGAGTTTTTTAGACAAATGTCTATAATATGAAAAAAAGTTTCACTTTTACCGTGGTTTCATAAAACCACAAAATCCTTTTTTTTTGGAAGATATATTTTCTCTATGTATAATTTGTACTATGTGATTTGAGATTGTTTCGAGATATATCCAGGGCGTGTTAGGGATGTATCCAGGTTGTTCTGGGGAAAAATGTAGTGTAAGGGAAGAATTTAGGTTGTGTTGGAGACATCCAGCAAGCAATTCTTTAGCACAGGAAAACTGTAAGTAAACACATCATGTAGACCATAGGTTTTCAACGGGGGCGGTACGCCCCCAAGTGGGCGCTGGAGCTTTTCGTGGGGGCGGTAGGTAGAGAGAGAGAAATATTTTTTTTAAAATTTTTTTTATGGTACAACTAAAAAATATAGATATTACAGTGCTTCTGGATATGATAACAATCACAGTATTTGAAACACACATTGAAACTAAACTATGTTCAATAATAATACAGTAAGCAACCTTAAAACTATAAAGTATCTAGGATCGTTAATCACAACTTGTATGGTCAATAATATTACAGTAATCAACCTTAAACAAATGAAATATCTTTGACAAGCACCCATTTGTTTAAACATAATAGACTATCTAGTTTTAATTCACAAGACCAAAATAATATAAACTACCGTACACTATTTTCTACAGTTTGCCAAGAATTCAATAAAGTATGTCCTGTAAAAAAAGTCACAATCAATAGTAAACCAAAATTTAGTGAATTGGCCACTAACTGCCATTTGAAAAAGCAGAGATATTTTATATAATTTGTATCACGAGACATCATTGAATTCTGATCAAACCCTTCATGATTATGTAAGAAATTATTCTAATATATTCAAAAGAGTCTGCGCTGAAGCTAAATCTAAATTAATAAGTAACAAAATTAGTATTTCTAATAACAAAATAAAAGCTGTGTGGCAGGTAATTAACAAAGAAACTGGAAACACAAAACAGCGAGATCAGAATGAATTGTATTTAGTAATTGATAATGAAACCATTTCAAATAACTTAAAGGTTGCTGAGACACTAGAACATTTCTTTACCAACACCTCAGTAGAGGTTACGAAATCTCTCTCGTCATCATCTATATTAGCTGAATCACTTCTCAAAGAAAACTTCAGTAAGGACATTCCAAGTTTTGAATTCAAGCCCATTTCTATTCTCACAATTAAAAAAGAATTCAAAAGTCTTAACATAAAAAACACTGAAGACTTATGGGGGATTTTCGTTAAGGTTCTTGTAGATATCATTGACACAATTGCCCCTGTCCTAACAGGCATATTTAATCAATGTTTAGGCAGCGGTACGTTTGCTGATTTAATGAAACATAGTAAAGCAGTACCAATTTTCAAATCAGGTGTAAGGGTGATCCCTCTAATTATAGACCTGTATCTCTGCTACCAGCATTGAGTAAAATCTATGAAAAAATCATACTAGACCAGATGTTGTCACATTTTAACTCAAATGGGATTTTGCATAGTCACCAGTTTGGTTTCACGAAAGGTAGTTCGACGACTGACGCGGGAGTAAAACTCATCAGTCACATTTTGGAATCCTGGGAGAAGTCCCAGGATGCGATTGGCATTTTTTGTGACCTCTCAAAAGCGTTTGACTGTGTTGACCACAATACACTGATCTGTAAATTACACTAGTATGGAATTCGTGGACAAGCTGCTGATCTTGTTCTTTCCTATCTATCAAACAGGCAGCAAAAAGTAAACGTTAACGGGGCGACGTCCTCGGGGTCCTTAGTTGAGATGGGCGTACTTCAAGGTTCAATTTTTGGCCCTTTCCTATTTCTAGTGTATATTAATGACCTGCCTTACACGATGGCAAACTTATCGGATATAATTTTATTCGCTGATGGCACTTCTCTTATTTTTAAAATAGATAGAAAAGATACGGATGTCGGATGTCTTACATGTGAAAGATAGTCTGGCGGTTCTTTCGAAATGGTTCGCAGCTAATAATCTTTTACTTAATGCGAACAAAACTAAATGTCTTAAGTTTTATTTACCAAATGTACCCTAAGTGGGTCTAAATTTAAAACTTGATGGCATTAAACTAGATGTTATGACGGAACTGTATTTCTAGGAATTACTTTAGATTCAAAATTGCAAAGGGGCGCCCACATTAGAGTTCTTTCAGGTAGATTAAGTTCAGCTGCATATGCAGTAAGAAAAATAAGGCAGTTGACTGATATAGCCACTGCTAGGTTAGTATACTTTGCTTATTTCCACAGTTCGGTTCCACAGATCGGCAGCTGACGTAGTTTCAATTTTCATTTTACAAAAGAGGGCCATCCGCGCGATCTATAAAATGGATCCTCGCGAGTCTCTTAGAAACAAATTCAAAGAAATTGATATACCAACTCTGCCTTCTCTTTATATCTTAGAAAGTATTTTGTATTTTCGCAAAAACTTAGGACTTTTCAAAATAAGAAGCGATTTCCATAATATAAATACACGTAGCAAAAATGAAATTGTAATACCCAAATTTAGATTCAACTAAAACAAGCAAGTCATTTCTTATAAGCAGTATGCACTTTTATAATAAGTTGCCAAAGTCAGTTACAGAACTTAGCGATGGAAAGATCAAAACCCACATCAAACGTATCCTTATCAAAAATGCATATTATAACATTAAATACCATGTTGAAGACAAAGAAGTTTGGCAATAATTCATTCTGCACATGTGGCTTCCCTGGTAACTCATTAGCGGCATCACTATGTGAATGTCTATTAACTGCTCCCTAATTACGAAGTTTATTTTTAAAAAAAGTTCTTTTTTTTACTTTCTTCTTTGACATGGTTTTCTCATTATTTGACATTATATACCTCTAATTCTTATTTCAACTCTTTACTTATGGCTTTTGTAGACAGGATTCTAATTCAGATTTGTTACAGTTGTAATGACAATCATGTCATTTGGTTTAAATAGGCTTTTATTTTTATATAGATTCTTCTATATTTTGTGAATGTGAGAACGTTGTAGGCCTAACTTGTAGACTGTAGATTTGTAGACCTTTTTATATTTTGTGGAGTACCTGTTACTTGTTGACAGGCCTACACTGTCCTGTGTGTTTTTTGTATTTGTGTGTTTTTCTTTGCGTCATGTTTACCGCAAATAAACGTATTTTCTTTCTTTCTTTTATTTTTTTCCTCCCATATCTATCAACACTGTAATTGGAAACATTGTAAAAGCCCCTCATTAATACGCTTTTATTAGCTTCATACGTATGTGAGTATGTTAGTATGTAACGGAATCTTCGAACATGATTTTGACCCCCTTCAAAACGTCGGATTAACTCGAAATTTGGCATACTTATTAAGGACCGATGACAATTCAATATTTTAATCAGTTTGACCCGTCATCCTTACTAGGATAATCAGGATTAGCGAATTTTTGTTTTCCTGATACCCGGAGTGTCTGCGTCAAGACCAATAAAGGAAACTACTTGGCGCGCCGATCACCTATTTCTCGGATAAGTTACCGACTGTGATTAAGATAAAAATTTTGGAGAGGGAACCTGAGAACAGGCTATCTCATCCAAGGAAGACAGTAGGCACTCAATTTACCCATTTATCGGATAAGTTACAAAATAAACATCAATGACGGCTCAATTTTATTGAAAATCATTGATTTTCATAGTAGGATATCGAAAATATTGTGTACTATAGTTCGTCAACTCGCTATAGCGAGTATATATTCTAAAAGCAGCCAATATATACTTAAACTCTTTTAGTAGTAAATTGATGTAATAAAAATCAAACTCACTTTAGTAGTAAATAATTGGAATGAAAAATAAATTGAGCCACATTTAGAGACATACATGACCTATTTATTGAGACAAACATATGGCTACTCGTCAGAAAAGTCAGGTAATTTCGTACGTTTCAAGAGTTCTGATATAAAACAATATTTATCGATTTTATTTCGACTGCAGCCAATAATTATTCAAAATCTACTTTAATAGTAAATTGATGTAATTACTATCAAGTTTTCTTTACATTTGATATAAAATTTCTTTCATACGTCGACAAAGTAGATAACGTAGATTTTTCTTGATGATAAATTCACACACACACACACACACACACACACACATTCACATTCTCTTCTCTGTCAGACCTATTGTAACGCTACATGAAATGTATGATGATGAGACACCGCTTCATGTTGCTATTGGTAACGGACGTGTCGAAGTTGTTGAACTTCTTGTTCTACATGGTGCGGATGTCAATTTAGTTAGTCCAAAATGAGAAAATGGGTTCACCCCATTAGACCAAACTATTTTGAATAACGAGAAAGAAATTACAAGGATACTAATATCTGGAGGTACTAATATTAATACTGGCACCTGGATGTCACCAATTCATTACGCTGCTTCGGAGGATAGTGGTGATAGAATAATTTTTTTGCTAGATAATGGAGTCTACGTTGATACTTTAGATCAGAATGGCAGAACTCCTCTAAATATTGCCATCAATGCAAACAATTTACAATCTGCAGAATGGGTTTTAAAATGCTGCCCTAATCTAAAGTGTCAAAATAATAATGACATATTTGATACTATTGAATTTTATAATAAATATGAATCCCAAAAAAAGTGATAGCGATGCTTTTTAAATATGGTATTATAATTGAACATCAACATGTCAATAATAAGATATTAATACGTACAGCGGTTGAAGTAGGCTTTGTTAATATTGTGGAAGAGCTGTTAAAATAGGAAGCTAATCCCAACAGTTTTAAGTAACGATTTTAGCTATTGCATGCTACACATAGTCTGCCGTCATCATCAGCGTAAAATTATTAATTTACTAATAAATAAAGGAGCATATGACAATTGAAGAGACCGTCTAGGTGAAACACCACTCTTCTATGCAATAGCTAATAGAGATGTAAATATCATAAAGCTATTGCTAAATAATCACTAAAAAATGAAAAATAAATAATAGTATAAAAAAACAAAAAAATACGCTTTTATAGAAAATTAAACTAAAAAGTGAAAAATAAATAATAGTTTAAAAAAACAAAAAACAAAAAAATACGCTTTTATAGAAAATCCAGCTAAAAAATAGAAAATAAATTTTAATAAATTTGATTTCAAATAATTGTGTAAGAAAAAATGATTTTATTGTAAAAAAGGGTGGGGTGCTTTTCAAGATATTATCAAAATAACCCTTCTACTCATATCTGTTCATAAAATATTTATAACTATTGAATGATTTTATTGTAAAAAAAGCGTGGGGTGCATGGTGCTCCCCACGCTTTTTTTACAATAAAATAATTTTTCTTACACAATTTTTTTAAAATCAAATTTTTTAAAGTTTATTTTCTATTTTTTTGTTGGTTTTTCTATAAAAGCGTTTTTTTTTGTTTTTTTTAACAATTTTTTTTTAAAGAGTAACCGTTGAGGAACAACCAATTGAAACCGTGCACCTAGCTTCTAACGTTTCATAAGTGCCCATGTTGGTTTATGTGAAATAAAATATTTTGATTTTTTTGATTTTGAATAATCACAGCTTTTTTTAATCATGTTATAAACTTCTATAATCATTTTAAATTAAGAGGCTCACAAGAGCTAAATCGCGGTCACTGTCGGATTGCATAGAAAAGAAAAAGACGCGCGATGACACAACGCTGGTAATTTATTGCAAAATATGAAGCAATTATGGATTTACAAAAAATCTATTCATTAACAAAAAAATTAAAACACTATTACGTTACTATGTTACTTGTAGAATAATCTGACTAAAAATCTGAATGTTTGCATGTATATTAATTAGTAAGGTTTTTAATCGTTAAAATATTTTTTTTGAGGTATGTTCGTGTTTTTTTATATCATATCAAGTTAATTGTATTATGTTTTCAACACATTATCTAACCAGCATATATCCAGAAGAATAGCATATATTTTTCTGATTTTGGTTACTGCAGTGGATCGTTATTTTTAGGCATTATAAATTTGCGTTTAGGTCATGTAGTCCCTTAAGTTTAGGCAATAAAATTAAATCCAAACACTACTCAAGCTTTTTCTTGTTTATAACCGCTTCAACTTTACACGTTGACTAGATTCAACCACCAGACAAACCACCACTTAAATTATTCATTTTGCAAAATGCACAATAAGCAACGTCGCTATGCAAACTGCCTGATAGATAAAAAATAGGAATCCAGGACGCTGAAGTGAAACAAGTTTTGATACTTCCCTCTCATTCGTACAAGGGCACAAATAATAATTGATATTTCCCTCTAATTCGCACGCATTAACACTACTATTGATGAGCGCCTATTTGATATTGAAGTACAGAACAACGTCGTTTGTTATCTATCACTTATCTAACAGTATTGCATAATTTTAATAATGTTTAATAAATTTATCGTAAATTGCAATGAAAATACATATGCCATTTTTACCCCATTGATTATCTAAAGTAATAACAAATTAATAACATTAAACAATACGTACGTAAGCAATTCCGCGACTGTACCATTCTAGATTTCGGTCAAGACGGAGTCGTACATAATATAAGCTTTAGGGAACTTGGAACTTGGGGAGATCGGGCATCATCCGTCAAGAATAATGCTTAGCCAGCGCCCATGCTAAGTAAGGAACCTTTTTAAATTCCGGTCAGTAATTTTGTTAATTCCAATTTTTGCCACTGGTTCAGGTTCAGATAAGTTTGTAGCGGCGACGCGCGACGACGTGGCGACCGACCACGGAAGACAGAACCGCCAGTCCCCGCGTTCGGGCGAAATAAGCCACGCCCATCAAACTATTATTTGTTTTCAAGGTTGGGCCTTAACACGAGAGTTGAGGACAATGGTGTTGGGAAAGAAGCAAGATTGGGCTTACTCCAGCGAACAAAACAAAAACACAAACACGTCTACATGTCAAAACGCGTGTGAAAACTAGAAATGCCACGAATATTCGGTATTTGGCCTATTCGGCTACTTTTTATAATATTCGGAGTTCAGCTGAATGTTGCGTACTACGAGTATTAGGCCAAATAGCGGAACAAAAAATAAAAATGGGCACATAAGAAACGTCAGAAACTAGGTGCACGGGTTCAATTAGTTGATTCCTATGGAGAAGAGCCGGCAAGAAACTCCACGGTTACTCTTTTAAAAATAAGGGGCTTTTACAATGTTTTCAAATTTAGGTATGGGAGGACATGTGTAGGCCTGTCAACAAGTAACAGGTACTCAACAAAATATAAAAAGGTCTACAAATCTACGGTCTCTACCAGTTAGGCCTACAACGTTCTCACATTCACAAAATATAGAAGAATCTTTATAAAGATAAATAAAATAATAAAAATAAAACCCTATTTAAACCAAATGACATGATTGCCATTACAACTGTAACAAATCTGAATTAAAATCCTGTCTACAAAAGCCATAAGTAAAGAGTTGAAATAAGAATTGGAGGTATATAATGTCAAATAATGACAAGATCATGTCAAAGAAGAAAGTAAAAAAGAAATCGAAGTAAACTTCGTAATTTGGGAGCAGTTAATTAATAGACATTTACATAGTGATGCCGTTAATGAGATACCAGGGAAGCCACATCTGTAGAAGGAATTATTGCCAAACTTCCTTGTCTTCAACGTAATCTTTAATCTTAATAATACTTATGCATTTTTGACACACATCACACGTATCATTAGATAAGAACTTAGCGATGGAAAGTTCTGTAACTGACTTTGGCAACTTGTTATAAAACGGATACTTTAAAGAAATGACTTGCTTATTGTAGTTAATCTACGTAAATTGGGTATCACAATTTCATTTTTACTACGTGTATTTTTATTATTGAAATGGCTAAAAGTCCTAAGTTATTACGAACTTATAAAATACTTTCTAAGATATAAAGAGAAGGCAGAGGTAGTATATCAATTTCTTTAAAATAGCTACGTGTAATACATCGTTGGATAGGTATATTAGAGCTGATCAAAAGGTGCTATGGCGCCAAGTTTTAAATCTTAATCTGTTCTGTCAAATTGCCACGGCAATTTGCATTAATATTCTGGAACAGTCACACATACAATCAAAATGGAACTTTAATAAATGATTTATTTGATCTTTTTCTTTCCATTTACAAGACAGTTACGAAATGGTAAACTTTTTTAAAGATTATAACATTTTCTTTCGAGATTGCTCGGTTTTTATGTCTAAAACAAATATTAAGAGTAAGACAATGTAGTCTATTATCCAGCCATAAGATAGTTTTTCTATAAACCAATAATAACTATTACTTAAGTTATAATCGAAATAAGAATTGAGACTTACCTACGTCCTAAGCTTACGTCATTTAGTTTCGTGGTCGGACACGATCAAAGAGCGCACGTGATATACAACTATATTACTATACAAAATACTGCACATGATGGCGTAACCGATTTCTCAGTGCCGCGCTGTGCGCCGTTGTGAGAAGGTCTGTTTCCCTCGCGCGCGCTTTAAATAGATATGCTTTTTGCGAGTTAATTTAATACGATTCATATTACAACGTATTGCCATACAATGGGAAACAAAGCTAATAAAAGATATGTACAGAAGCGACAGAAAGTCGAACGAATGAAACATATCTCAAGAATCATGAGAGAAGCCAAGCAGTAAGTATTTTTATTTTCTTCTTCTCTAAATAATATTTTGACGAAACGTCTAAATACCAAATCACCAAATACACAAAAAATACCACAATTAGGTACCTATGGTCTAATTATTATTTCATTTCAGTTACCTACTTATATTTATTAGGCTTTGAACAATACAACTAGTACCATAATAAAGGTTGTAAAAAATGTTATAAACCGGCCGACATAATGTGAAATAGGTGTATGAAAATATCCATACCTACCACTAATTCCAAAATCAAGTACCTATTTGATCTTGTCATGTGCTCGCCCCCGCGCCCCCGGCGCGCCCGCGCCCCCGGCGGCCCCGCACCCCCGGCGGCCCCGCGCCCCTGGCGCCGCGCGTGTCCTTTGTTTAGTCCTATATTAAGTAATTAGTCCCGAGCGGAACGTGTTGCAGGTCAGACTAGTGCCAATTTTTCGAACTCGCCGCCCCTGCTAAGTTCTGATACCGTCTCGCGTCTGAGACAAAATTACCTTGTAAATAATAATACCTGGGTAGTTTAGTTTTTCATAGTTATAATATAGTTACTAGGTATAGTTAGTTTCTATAAGGTAAGTAGGTAGCTACCTAGTTGTAATTTTGTAAAACAAAATGGGAAAAACAAAAACAAACAAAAGTCATCGCTGGCTGTACGAAGGCTGAATAAACAAAAAAGGTAAGTACAGGCTATGTTTTGACAATATTGTTATTTACCTACTTATTATTTACCTATCTTTTACTTTACTAACTAGGTAAGTACCTACCAAGTTCTACTCGGAATATAAAAGTAATATGAATGTGTGTAAAACAGTTGAATTTGAACCCTATGTCTAGAGTACATAAATCTGCCACGCGCGCAAGTTTTATAGGTAACGGTTTACTGTTTTCAAATATCAAATAGGTAGTTTCACTCCGCTGCGTTGGTCCGGGTAGTTTTTATAAAGTTTATTAGCCTAGGTAGGTACTGTACAGTCAACCACACGTTGCGCGGCTGTGGTAAGTGATAACCAGTGATCGGAGTAGGTAGATTGATTTTTAGTACTTGTATCATAAATGCACACAGAAAGAATAACATGGATAAGCCATTTTTCCGGAAAGTAATTCCGGTATTTCCGGATTTAGTATTTCCGGCGGGCGTACGCATTGTTCTGATAACCGGTTATGGTACCACCCATGATCCTTTGTTCTGATTGGTCGTTGGGTTTTGTCAAATCGTGACAAAAAAAAAATAGGAAGAATAATAAAGAATAAAATTGCTCATTTTATTACAATTCCTACCTTTTTTTTGAGGATGACAAATCATCAAATGACTCCTTCCACTCTGGCAGAATACAATTCCTACATAAGTTCCGGTTTTTTTTTAATAATCCACCAATTCCGGAGGAATGTCCATAGTAATATATACGTTTCGGATCAATGACCCCAGTTCAATCTACCTACTCCGATCACTGGTGATAACAGTACGCCCTTGAGCTGGCCCAGCGTAATACGGAGTTTTAACAGAGTAAGAGACCACCTTAAACTGGTTTTGTTTCCACTGACCTGCGGCCTACTGTACGTGTTCACGCGACTCGCGGGACAAACTACATAAACGAAGCCGTTATTAAATAGGTACCTACCTAGTACCTGCCTACGTAATAATTCAACAAGGCATCAAAACCCTGATAAAATCTCAATATGTTTAATAAGACCCTTTGTACAAGTTTTATAATACATATTTGTTATTTACTATACTGATAAGTCCGTTTTCAATTATCGTACTCCTAAATAAAAGCGTAAACCTACGTGAGAGTTGCATATTCAATAGTGCAAAAATACTTCGGCGTTCGTTTAGAAGTAAGATGACATACACACACACACACACACACACATACACATTGTGTACCTACCCACAAACACCACAACACAACAAATAATAATATTTGTGGTGTCTGCAATGTTTGTGTAGGTCTCGTTTATACCGTGATGTCGTCTATACTCGCAGCAGGCTTAGCATGACGCTTTCTGTTTCTACGAAGAATAGATAAGCTATTTCTATACAAAGTGACATTTCATTTCTCCATTTTTGACATCGCACCGTAGAAATCCTTCTACAATCTGTCATTTTGTCTTTCGTTTCTGCCGATCGTTGTCTAGGTCCTTTTATATGTTGACTATTTCAGCAGAAAGTTTTCTATCCCAAACTGTCAAAATCACACTGACAACTGACAGTTGTCTAAGGTAGTGAAGACAATTTGATTTTGTAATCGCCATGCTAAAGACAGTAGAAAATCTTTTACTCGACGGCCACAAAGTACTTTTCACATTTTGTATGGAATGTTAGATTACACTAGAATACTAAAGGGCTAGACCAAGTAAAGTACAGGTAGACGAATAAATTCATAGACAGCCCATTGCAGGAAAACTACTAAAGGAACAATAATACTCACTTTTCAAATCACACTCGTTTATTCTCCAAATAATCACACTTTGCCTATTTTTGATAATTTCTTAACAATCATCACTTAATCGCTATCCACAGATCATTTATTTAGTTCAGCACTCGTAAGAAACACTCGAAGGCTTACGTCCGAACTCCACAAGAGCTTATAGAGGTATAAGAAACAGGGTGTAAAGTTCACTCATACTCTATAGAAAAGGGAGGAACCTCCGACCAGACGGGTGTTGTGTCTGGCGGGCAACTGTCCGACGGTTGATGTTGGGACGTTGTATATATGCTAGTCGCGCGGTAAACTCTGCTTGCGCGATGCAGGATTTGCGTGACGTCAGTATGACGTGTAGCTCGCATGTGGCGATGTTGATACCGCTACATCACTCCCCCCCGGAGACCGGAGGTCGATAGTGGGCTGAGTCTTGTGTCTTGCGATGCTTGCCAGGGCCAGTTGAGGTTCCAGTGAGTTGGAACCGGGTGTCGCATAGTTCGCGGTGAGTCGGACCTGTCTGCGAAGGTTTCCCCAGTGAGTCGGGGTGGCGCTGCGTTATGCTCCAGTGCGTCTGATGTGGTACAGCGCCGGGTTGTGGCCTACTGCTGGCGTCGACCAGGAGAGGGATTAAGAGCTCTTCTTGTTGACCGGCCGAAAGTGCAGTGTGCTGTGCCAAGGTTGCTTGATGAGGCTGAGGGTGATGACCAGGTATGCGCGGTCGCTGCATGCTGGTGGTCAGGATACCCATGGAAGCCGTGGGTGCTGGCTGGATGTGTGACTCGCCGCTCGAAAGCTTGAAGGAAGTGATGCTGATGTGATGATGACGTCACGCTGAAGTAGCTGCACGAAGGCTGCGCTGACGTTCAAGTTCGGGGTCACCAGTATAGAGGAACAGGGAGTATGAGGAACAGGGTGTAAAGTTCACTCATACTCTATAGAAAAGGGAGGATCCTCCGACCAGACGGGTGTTGTGTCTGGCGGGCAACTGTCCGACGGTTGATGTCGGGAAACTCTGCTTGCGCGATGCAGGATTTGCGTGACGTCAGTATGACGTGTAGCCCGCATGTGGCGATGTTGATACCAATACAAGCTCAAGTCAGAATACCATTCCCCGTTGCGTTGCCGCAATAATGTCCCCACCCTTAATTCTAAAACGTTATTTAATATTACTTCCGGACTAGCACGTGTTCAAAAGTTGCCATAAAAATAACTTTTAAAATCAAATTAAATATTAGAACTCTTAAAGAACCTAACATTCGACCATCCTGACCCCGTGCATGTCCTCATGCACGCAGTCACGATGGCCCTTCTTGGCTGTGAAATGCAACCTAACATTCGGCAAGCACGACACTCTGACTCCAGCTTTACATTTTATATATAATGTCAATCAAATTAGATACCTCGTACCAAAACCACAAAGAAAATTAAAAAAAAAAATACAAGGATTTTACATACTTTCATGATGAATTGTATGAACATATTTTGTGAGCCCTTCCTTCTCATTATCCAACATTTATTAGCGCATGCATTGTCTGCGGACCCTTCCTTCTCGCAGACAACACACGCGTATTCTATCATGTGCTATCGTGAACCCTTCCTTCTCACTGTTAGCACATTTTAAATCAACCAGTGATCGTGAATCCTTCCTTCTCACGAATCACACATCATACAATAATCTAAATTAACTTAAATCAACCTTACAACTGAAATACACTACTACACACTACACACTACTACACTATACTTACAATATCGTAAATATTGTAGTTTATTTATTTATTAAAACTTTATGCACAAGTAAAAAAAATACTATACAAAGGCGGACTTAATGCCTGAGGCATTTTCTACCAGTCAACCTTAGTTTAATCTTTTGCATCATCTGTATTTACCTCACTTTCACTATCATTGTCTACATCATTCAAGTTCAAAGCGGCTATATGTACCCAAGGCAAGATGCGATCAGCAGCCACGGTTGTCTTTCGCTTATTTTTCGTGCAGGTTAAACCTGGTTCGTAACCGTAAATGGTTAGAATTGGCTGAGTCAAATTTGCACTGTTGTTGAGTTTTTAGTTACAGGTACACACGAGGACGTGTACAAGCAGGATGGCCGTGTCGGAAATACGTTAAATCAATCGTTTGACGTTGACTAATCGGAACGCCAGCGCCACCAGGTGGCGCTCGACGGAGTCTATAACATAACGCTTGACCAGAGTTAAATCAGAGTTTTTTGTTGGCGGTTAAGCAGTGAAGACGTTTAGAAACAATCGCGCGTTCCGTATAGTTGTGTCGTGTACCTACAGTGTGTGATTCGCTAGTGAGATTTATTTGATCGTAAATTATAATTTGATTTGAACTGCAAAAGGTTTTTCTATTGCGCAATAACCAACACTACCCATAGTACGCCCACAGTAGTTAAAATATGGCTGATAAAAACGTGAGAGACATACCTTCTCCGTCATGTATATACAATGACATGAGTATTTACGTTGTAAAGTATTATATTATTTTAGTTATTTTGAGTGTGAGGACTATGTGGGCTATTGCTTTTTTGTTGTTTTTTTTCTCTCAGTTAGTTTTAATGATGATCGAGCAGTTTGAGTAATTTATGCGGCATACCCAAATGTTCTTGCTTTGGTATTGTTCGTCGAAGCGTTGAGCTCCTTAAGTTCCGAGTTGAGCTGCACGATTTCAGATAAATGCGTGCACTGACTGGACAGGTCCAAAATAAGTAAATATGAAAAATATTAATCATCATATTTGCCTTCAGTTTAGCGAAAGTTACATTTAAATTCAAATTCAAAAATATTAGTTTCATGTAATTTGCTCCTTATAATTATTGGTTTTTATGAACAGTGCTTGGTAGGCATTTTGATCTCCAGGTGATTTATTTCTTAGAAATTATTGCAATTTAGGCATTTTGCTTGTTTTTGATCTCTAGGTGATTTACAGCTTAGGCAATTTTCTGTGTAGACATAAATTTTAGGCATTTTGCTTCGTAGACGAATTTAAAGTTAGACACTCTGATCATAAAGGGAAATGCCGACCTCATCTAGTTTAACCGTTGATTGACGTGTAAAAATGTTTGTACAAACCTACTTACAGAAATAAAAGTCATTTATCATACATAATGTGCTTATATTATACATATACATAAACCTCTCTCTTCTCTTGAATTACTCTTTCTATCAATGAAAACCGCATTAAAATCTGTTGCGGAGTTTAAAAGATATAAGCGTACAGACGGCGGGAAGCGACTTTCTTTTATCTATGTAGAGACAGAGAAGAAGATATATTATAATGACTGATGACATAGTCGCGCGATCAATCAAGTTGCGTACGTATGTACTTACGTCATTAATCAATAAACGCTCACGTATTCGGACGACAGTCGCTTTTGGTTAGGATGCAGGGTCACGCTAATACGCAATGCCAACATCGCTTACCTATTCGCGCGATGACAATAATCGTGTGTCCTGTTAGAATGTTAGTATCGCGTCTAACACTTGCATCGATGCTACAACAGGCTACCACAGTTACGTCTCGATAATGTCAGTCCTATCAGTTATTTTACCTCTGATTTTGCATCACCGCTGCACCGTCAAAATCACAAGCCTTTATTCTCTTTACAAAATGGTTGCTGTTGGGTTGCTGCCATTGACAAATCTATCAAAATCACAATGATCTTTATTGCCGCTGCAATAAGGTTGCTGTTGGTTCGCTGTCATTGACATGCCTGTCAAAATCCAGTGATGCTTATTCTCTTTACAATAAGGTTGCTGTTGGGTTGCTGCCATTGTCAAATCTATCAAAATCACAATGATCTTTGCAGCGGTTTGAAATATACTTTACGACCTATTCTCATACCTACCAAATATACACAAAAAATTTCATGAAAATCGGTCAAGCCGTTTCGGAGGAGTTCGATAACAAACACTGTGACACGAGATTTTTATACACTCGGCGTCACAAAAATCGCACCTCTTCGAAAAGAAGTTTCAAGCATGTCCCGTCATCAACGAATACATTGAACCCAATTAATATTGGTATCAATTGAAAGTATGTTTAACGACCTTTAAATTAACAACAGTTAGAATTCCTAAACACAACAGATCTCATTAGCACGTAACGTTAAAAAAAATGTTGTCAAAATACGCATTACAACGGCCACTAATTGCACCTCGCCACAAGGGTACAAAACGGACGACCCGGGTTAAATGTCGGTCATTCGCTATCCAACCTTTGAAGTGAACACACGTGAACAGCTACAGCAAGAAAAATACCCCAGAAGATGGATACCACTGCAGATGAAGCCGCTCAAGTCATTGCACTACTGCAATCAGGGATGCGGCAATGTGATGTTGCTCGGCAACTGAACTTGAGTCTTTTTTCCGTTCGACTAGTGTTCCAACGCTTCAAAGAGACTGGTGGCTATATCCAAAGACGTGGCTCTGGAAGACAACGGTGCACATCCGAAAGAGACGATCGCTTCATTGTTTCGACTTCTTTACGTAATCGGTTCTCCAATGCTGTTGAGCTGCAACAACAACTGCGATCAGCTCGCAGAACTTCTGTAAGCGTCTCCGCGATTAGAAGAAGAATGCGGGAGAAGAAAATTGCAGCTCACAGGGCTGCTACAGGGCCGGAATTCAAAATCAAAATCAAAAAAATTGTTTCACGTAAACTAACATGGGCACTTATGAAACGTCCGAAGCTAGGTGCACGATTCCAATTGGTTGTTTCCTATGGAGAAGAGCCGGCAAGAAACTCCACGGTTACTCTTTTAAAAATAAGGGGCTTTTACAATGTTTCCAATTACAGTGGTTATAGATATGGGAGGACAGTGTAGGCCTGTCAACAAGTAACAGGTACTCAATAAAATATAAAAAGGTCCACAAATCTACAGTCTACAAGTTAGGTCTACAACGTTCTCACATTCACAAAATATAGAAGAATCTATATAAAAATAAAAGCCTATTTAAACCAAAAAAATGACTGCACAGCATAGGAGAGACCGGTTGCAATTTGCCCGTGAACATGTGGATTGGAAAATAGACTAATGGACGGCTGTGCTTTTCTCGGATGAGACGAGGGTGTATCTTTTCTGCACCCACAGGCGTAGAAGAGTGTACAGGAGGCAAGGGGAACGATTCACATAAGCCTGTATTAAAGAGACAGTGGAATACGGGGGTGGCTCGTGTATGTTCTGGGGTCAATCGACGGCAAAACAAACCTTGTGTGTGTATCTCGGACTGGAAATGCTCGCGGGCAAGGGTCGCTAACTGCTCCTCGGTACATAACAGAGATCTTAGAGGAGTAGGTTGTCCCTTATGCGGGTTTTATTGGCAGTGGGTTCACGTTAATGCACGATAATGCCCGCTGTCACACCGCAATAATTGTAAAAGACTACCTGCAAGAAGTTGGGGTCCCTGTTATGCGCTGGCCGGCGTGAAGTCCAGGGCTGAACCCTATTGAGCACCTTTAGGATGAACTGAAACGGCGAGTACGGGCACGTGATCCTGCCCCTACCACTCTCCAAGACCTAGATGCCGTCGTTGCAGAATGGGACAACATTCCTCAAGAGACTGTTGCCACATTAATTAGGTCCATGAGAGAACGCATGGAAGCAGTCATCAGGGCTAAGGGGGGGTAACACTAGGTTTTAAATTGTTTTAAAGATCTTGTTGTAATGTTTGCTGATAAAATAAAATTCAACTTTTTAATCATTTGCATTAGCTTATTTCCTGGTAATTAAAAAACCAAATCTATTGATTTATTCTGAAATTTAAATAAATTGCCTTTCCAATGATACCTTATGCCTACCATTGATTAATAGGGTTAAAATGACTTTGAAGGGAATTCTTAAAGAGGTGCGATTTTTGTGACGCCGAGTGTATATTAGATTATAGGTCGTGAACTCGCGATATCACCACCCTTTCGCGTAAAAAAGGATTGCCCTCTATTTAGATTTCTTGATCCTAAGTTTCATTGCAGACAACGTGCTTCAACATCATCAGCAGCCGAGGTCTCCTCCACAGTCGTTCAGTTTGCTGGAGTGCCACCAGCTACTGAGCTCCAAACAGAAGGCCCTGAGTGAGTACCTAGCATTCACACGATACATCAACATCCTATATACGCACACAGCGCAACCATTCGATACGGTGCTGAAGCGAAATTATAAGGTACATTTGGGAGGATCGCTTCAATCATTTATTTAGGTACTTCTTAATAATAATAATAATACCAGCCTATTACTGTCCCACTACTGGGCAAATGCCTCTTCCGATACAGAGAAGGCACGAGCATTGATCACCACGCGTGCTCAACACGGATTTGCGATTTCAGAGCTTATCTTGCAGAAGCCTAGCGATATTTGCACAATAATTGCTCTTAAATCTCAAACACGTATCATGTAGCAGCGATAGCCATACCATAGTATACTAGCGATATTTACCCCTTTTTTTCTTCTAAAAAATCGAATCTTCCGCAACCCCCGACTGGTGCCGGCCCGCCTATGCGGGCCCCGTCCGGTCGAGCGGGGAGAGTGAGGTGTTTGACTACCCCCGCGACGTCTAAGAGGGGCGCGCGTGTATCATTACGCGCCGCCGCCTCGGGTCCTGATGTATGGGGGGCGACGGACATCGCCAAGTCCGTCGTCCCTGGACCCATTTAGGGGGGCTGGAAGAGGGCGTTGTCCGCCCTCCGCCGACGCCCGGTGCGCCTGCTGCGGGCCGGGTGAGAGAATGAGATCTCTCGCTCCCTTTCCGCAGCCTCCTTCTGCGAGATAACTGTTTCGCAGAAGGATACCACCGCGTCCCAGGACTCGTCGCCGCCGACCATAGCATTAACTACGGCCGGTAGCGACAGGTCACTGCCTACTCCTGAGATGAGGGCACGGCGCGGCTCCTCCCAAGCGGCACACTCTGCCAGCGTATGCCGCGCCGTGTCCTGGTGCGACCTCCCCTGCGCCAGGACCAGCGTGTCGTCAGCGTAACAAACGACGTTGACGCCGCTAGGGAGGTCGGCGCGCAGCACCCAGTCGTATCCGATGTCCCACAGATGCGGCCCCAGGACCGATCCCTGTGGGACACCGCACGACATCTCTCGCCGGTTCCATTCTCCCTAGTGACCGGGGTAGATGACGGCCCTATCCGTCAGATAGGACTCGACTATGCGACAGAGGTAGCTCGGCATCCGGTGATACCGGAGTGCCTCCCTGATGCAACTCCAGGGCAGGGTATTGAAGGCATTGGCGATGTCTAGAGACACCGCCAAGACGACCTCACCCCGGGCCACAGCACCCCTCGTCGTGAGGGCTCGCACGCGCATGATGGCGTCCACCGTAGTGCGCCCCCTGCGGAAACCAAACTGGCTCTCCGCCAAATCCGGCCCCACCCGCACCAGCCGCCCGACGAGGCGGTCTGCAATGACTCTTTCAAAGAGCTTGCCCAGCTCGTCGAGCAGCACGATGGGCTGGTAAGCGGACGGAAAGTCCACAGGGCGCCCCGTCTTCTTAATGAGGACCAGTTTCCCTGTCTTCCAACGAAGTGGGAACTGGCCCCCCTCCAAGCATGCGCTTAGGAGCCCTCTAAGTCGAGGCCCGAGAGCCTCCAAGGCCAGGACCCAGGCTTTTCCAGGTAGGCCGTCGGGTCCTGGCGCGGTATTTTTGGCACTCAGCCTACGTACCGCCACTCTCAACTCTACCTCGGTCACCTCAGGAGCATTGTCGTCGTCGTCGGTTATGTGGTCCACAGTGGGCACCGCAGGAGGCGGAGCCATAGGCGGGGGAGTGTGTTCCCCTCGTAAAGGGAACAGAGCGCTCACCACACCCTCCACTAGCTGAAGCCGGAGACTCTGCGTCAGGGGGGAAGCCCATGGGCGGAGTTTCTCCCGCACCATTTTGTATGGGCGTCCCCAAGGGTCCCTGTTCAGAGTCCCCAGCGACTCCTCACGGGCCAGTCCACTGGCCCACAGTATGTCCGCTCCGAGGGCGGTCTTCGCCGCTCTGTAACCCTCGTACAGCTCCGCCTGGATGGCTTCCGTATCCGGAGGGCGGATACGGAGCCTGCGGTGCCTGGTGTACAGGCGTCGCGCAGCAACGTACGTCTCGCGCAGAGACGTTAGCTCCGGTGACCACCAGTACACCTGGCGCCAGGCGCGTCCAGGCTGGACCCGGGGTATTACCACGTCACATACTTCGGACATGGCCTCCCGGAACCACTCCGCCTCGTTGTTAATATCAGCAGGCCTGTTCGGTGATGACACCCAGGCCTGCATGTTCGAGGCTTCCAGGAGGAGCTCCCGGTCCAGCCGCTTCAGCGCCCACCGCGGACCACTCGGGGCCTGTGGGACCAGCGCGCTCGAGGTCTGGGCGGAGACGTCAAACCGGATGTACCGGTGGTCAGAATACGTCTCCACCCCCTCCATGACGCGCCAGTCAATGACACGCGGCGACAGAGCGGGGCTGGGGAACGAGATGTCCACCACTGACTCACCCCGCACATACGTGGGGACAGAACCCCGGTTTAGGACGACCAGGCCTGTCTCCAGAGCCCAGTCCTCCACCAACCTGCCCCGCGTGTCCGTATACCGGGAACCCCAAGCCGTGTTCTTGGCATTGAAGTCCCCGAGCACGAGCACGGGGAGGGAATGGTACCCGACGACGACGACTTTCAACTCCGCAAGGGAGTTGTGGAACTCGGCGAGAGTTCGGTTCGTGGAGAAGTATACCCCTACGACAACAATCTCCCCGAACCGTGCTGGCACGCAACCCCGTTCCCTCTTGACTGCCTCGAGCGACGGGGTACCGGCGGCCCCTAGGGAACAATCAGTTAATTAAAATGTGCAGTAATCGCATGGTGATCGCGATTATGTCATATTGTATAACGCATGGTTTTTGACAGCAGAGCGATAGCTATCTGCGAGTAAAGGACATTGGGAAGAAACGTCCCCAACCTCCATCAAATTTGAAACAAGTGTGATTCGAAGCGTCTGGTAGGTTAGATACTATTTTACTATAGCTACATTCTTCATTTAAGTGAGGTATACCAAGAATATATATTTTTAAATAAATATTAAATAAATTATTAATGACATCAATTACAAGAAATCAATATAATACTAATACCAACATTACTGTATTTATAGGTAATAGTTCCTAGGTCAAAACAGAAGATATCACTGACAGTGTTACTGAGATGTTAAAGATAAATTGTAATAAAATTAATTTGTGTGCTTTTCCATATTTTGAGAGATTATCAAATAGAAAAAACAATTATATACATATGCTTAATAAGCATATTCAGTTCTTAGTAAGTCACTACAGTGACAAACTTATATTTTTTGACACCAACATTTTTGTTGATAAGTTGAAATCGACAAGGAATACAGTGTATCTGCCCATTAGGTTTAGACATAAAATAGCGAGGCTTTTAGCTTATATAAACTCAGATATAAGTAGTATGTCGATGTCTTGTTCTATAATTAACACCACAATAATTATTATTAATAATTCTAATGTACAGGTGGTCACCTTAAATAACTGTAGCACTAATGCTATAACTGTTTACAATAATTGTACGAAGGATGATCCATGTGTCACTTTGGCAAATTCTTGTCCTAATGTGGGGTCCACAATTAGTAGGATCTCCTTCCCTGGTGATGGCATGGGAGTCTTGGGGCTCACTCTGGATGTTCATTTAAACTAGATAGTAAGACAAAGAAGATACCAGTAACAATATAGTTATACCTACCAACTACAAGGTGTCTTCTTGCTCTCAAATAGTTAAGTGTAAAAAAGGTTCTACGCAAAATTCCTTGACATTATTTCATCAAAATATTCAAGGTTTTGCTTCCAAACAATTAGAAATTAAACTATTTTTAGTAAAAAACATGTTTGAAATTGTTTGTTTAACTGAACATTGGTTGAAAGATTATGAAATGCTAATTAATTATGAAAATTATAGTATGGGCAGTTGTTTTAACCGAAAATCTATGCTGCGTGGGGTTTCACTAATCTTAGTTAGAAATTCTATTAAATCTAAAACGTAAAGATATAGTTGATCTATCGGTAGAACATAACATTGAACTGACCTGTGTAGAGCTAGATAAGCATGATTTAGTGTATGTTTACAGACCCCCAAATTATCAAAACTATTCCTATTTGAGTCAGTAATGGAAGATCTTCTAGCAAAGCTTGCAACTGGTAAAAAATCGCTAATTATCTGTGGTGACTTCAATATTAATATCTTAGAGAATAGTTCAAATAGCAGTCGATTATTAAGTCTCTTTAAATCATTCAATTTGTCAAATGTGTTTTCAGAACCAACCCGCATAACTAAAAATTCTGCTACATGTATCGATAATGTTTTTTGTAGCTGCGACTACTTAGATAAAGCCATCGTAAATTATCTCCCTTCTGATCACAGCGGTCAAACCGTTGCTTTCAAGTCCAACACATCATTACAAAAAAATCAGATACAATCTAGACAAATAACACCCAACAATCTAAATAAATTTAATAATAACTTAATTAGTAAGTTAAGTATAACGAGCCGTATTATAAATAATGTGAATGAATTGTATGAGGAATTCTTTTCGGTAGTGCGCACCGAGTTCAATATTACTCTAAAAAAGAAAACAAAACTATTTGCCCAAATTTTTTGTTCAGTGACTGGGCAACTAAGGGAATTAGGAAAAGTAGGGAAAAAATATTTGAGCTGTATGGCCTTAAGCCTTATATTAACTCTGAAACTTTTATTAAATACGTTGCTATTTACTCTAAAACTTTTAAAAATACCTGCAAGGTAGCTAAAGCCTTGTACATTAGCGACAAGATCAAATCAGCCGATAATAAAATAAAGACGGTTTGGAAAATTATCAATACTGAAACTAACAGGAATAAAAGACAATAATTATTTCAAACTCGAGACTTCTCGTGATCCAATAAGCACTAACAAAGAAGTTGCTCAATAATTTGTAAATTTCTTTACCAGTATCCCACTTAAAACTACTGAAACCATAAACTCGTCACCCTCGCGTTCTGTTGACATATTAAGAGCAAACATTTCATCCTGCCCGACTGAATTTAAATTCAAGCTTAAAAACCCCATAATTGTATTAAAAGCTTTCAAGCAAATCCAGATCAAACTAACCGAACATATATAGGGAATGTCTATTAAAGTGTGTTCCTCCATTATTGAGACTATAGCGCCGTACTTGGCCTTAATATTTTATTTGTGTGTGGATCATGGAGTCTTCCCGGATTTAATGAAGTACAGTAAGGTAATACCACTTTTCAAATCAGGGGATAATAAAGACATCAATAATTATAGACCCGTATACGTGGTGCCGGTTTTCAACAAGGTGTTTGAAAAGGTAATGCTGAATCAAATTCTCAATCATTCTAACACCAATAAAATCTTACATGATCAACAGTATGGTTTCACCAAGGGACATTGTATGACTGACGCCGGTGTCACCTTATTAAAACACATATTTACGGTGTGGGAAGAGGCCCAAGACGCTGTAGGAATCTTTTGTGACCTCTCCGAGGCATTTGATTGCATCGACCACGAAACCTTAATCTTGAAATTTGAGCATTACGGACTTGGAAAACCTGCTCTCAGTTTAGTAAAATCTTATTTGAATAATAGACAACAAGTTCAAATAAATGGTGTCAATTCACTCCCTTTAAAAGTAAAAATGGGTGTACCACAAGGCTCGATATTGGATCCTTTCCTCTTTTTATCATATATTAATGATCTACCCCATTTGTTAAAAACCCAACCACAAATGGTGTTATTTGCTGACGATACTTCTTTAATTTTTTAAATTAATAGACGTTCATCAAATTTTGACGACGTAAATAACGCCCTACTGCAGATCCCAAATTGGTTCACTGCTAATAATTTAGTATTAAATGGGAATAAAACTAAGTGTATTAGATTTTTCTTACCAAATGTCAAAAGTACAAATTGTGAGATAGTATTAAATCAAGAGAAACTAGAATTCGTCGATAAAACTGTTTTCCTGGGGATCACGCTCGACTCAAGGCTTCAATGGGGTCCTCATTTAACATCCCTTACAGGACAGCTAAGTTCAACAGCATATGCTGTGAGAAAAATCCGTCAATTTACTGATGTAGGTACCGCGAGGCTAGTCTATTTTCGTTACTTTCATTGTATTATGTCGTGCGGTATTTTACCATGGGGACGGGCTGCGGAATTCGAGTCTATTTTTATTCTGCAGAAAAGAGCCATCAGAGCCATATATGGCCTCTGCAGGCGCGACTCTCTAAGGGAACGGTTTAAAGATATTAACATCATGACGGTACCTTGTCAATATATCTATGAAAACATCATGTACGGAAAAATCTATATCTTTTTAGTAAAAGAGGTGAAAGACACAATTATATCACTAGAAATAGGGATCAATTAGTTCAACCAGGTTTCAGGCTGGCTAAATTAGACTCATCTGTCAATTCTGTCATGGGTTACTGTTTAAAATGTTACAATAAAATACCTCCCCATATTCTTCAACTGAATGAAACTAAATTCAAATCTTGTATAAAACGCACACTATGCAGCCAAGCATATTATAAGTTGGGGGATTACATCGCTGATAAAAATGCTTGGCTCAACGCTGGTCCTGCTCCACAAGGGCGCATAAACTAATTGAATAGCATTTGAAACTACTTTTGGAGCTGCTGAAGATTTTAAAAACTATCTTTGCATTGTATAAATTCAATGTTTTAGTATTGTATAATTGCATAGTACATGTGTGAGTACTATGTACCTACTATAAAGCTACCATTTAATAGGTTTTTCTTTAATTGACTTGAATGTGCCCTGGCGGCTGAGAGTACATATGTCATGCTCACTCTAATGTCCCGCTGGTGGTGGCGTGTGTGTTGGATCATTAAGTTCCCTTCAAAATGGTTGAGCTGAATGGTGCTGATCCATGCGTCATGTTCGTGAACGGGCGCCGTCAGTGGGGACTGGTCATTTCTTAGCTACCACGGCTTATTTTAATTTAATTTAATATTTGAATTGCTTTTGTCTTTTATTACGGACGCTTTTAACGTTCCGCATCGTTCTCACATGCATAATTTCAACATGAACGATGTAACCAACATTTAATATCCATATTTAGATTTAAAAGAGTGTCCATGCAGTTTCTTGCCCGTTCTTCTCCATAGGTACCTACTACGCTTTGTGGTGTATAAGTTTAGCGGCTTCGAAGGACCAATATAAGCGGGGATGTATTTTTTTTTTGTTTTTGCGGGTTTAGAAATATTGGATGACACACAGAATTGAGCAAAAGGGAATATGAGGATATGAGTGAGAAAATAGGGATGGATGGACTTACTTGAGAACCTTCTGAACGAAACTCGTTGACTCAAGGACAGCCTTTGCAGACGTCCCACGTGTTCACTGAATTTCTTCGTCTCACTGTGATGATTTCTCACTATCACTTGGTTTTTAAATGTCACACTTGTGTCGGCCAACACTTATAAAATGAAGAGTTTTTGAGTTTCTTGATATAATCGCGGATTCTTTGCGGCGCGGCGCGATGCGGTGCGGTTGGCTCCAGTCTCATTGCAAGAGTGTTTTTTGCAAATCACTGTGGATTTATGCTGCGATTGGCTATCGCTGCGGCGGTAGCGCTTCTGATTCGGCGCTTATGATGAGCATCCCTTTCGCTCCGTTGTATGGGAATTGGGAGGGAAGAAAATATAGCTCAAAACTACGGTCGGCAATACTATAGCAAACTTATTAATAAAGCTTGCGCGAGCACTTTGGAATGAGCTTCATCTTTCTGACTGACCGACCCCTTAACAATTCAAAAGTGCCTGTAATTGGTTTATTTGAAATAAATGCTTTGAGTTTGAGTTTGATTAGCATTATTTTACATTATATTTCCTGTGCATGCAATTAAGAGGAATAGAATTTAGCAACTTAACTATGGTTATGGTTCAACTGGCGAAATGTGGGTGTGCTATAGGTACACCTCTGCCTAACCCTTCGGGGAATACAGGCGTGATGTTATGTTGTTGTGTTGTTGTTATTATTATTATTTATCTTTATTTCAGACATACAGTCCATATAACAAATAATAATCATCTAACTTTCCCAGGCGGGCGCCGACGCCAGGATCACACATCGTGTTGGAGGGGGGGTGCGGCGAATTGCTGTCGAGTGTGCCATGAAATACGTGGGACTGGTGTGCGACAGCCGGTGGGACCACGGCTCCCATTTTCGGCGGCTGACGCCCAAGTTGATTGGCACGGCGAGCGCGCTCGCAACGCTGCTTCCCAATCTGGGCACCCGAAAACCACCTGTAGGGTAGGAGGTTGTACCTCGGGATGGTGCGATCCATGGCCCTGTACGGGGCCCCGGTGTGGGCCTCTGACCTGACGGCCGGCAGCATCACATGGCAGTGAAAACCGCAGAGGGCGATGGTCGTCAGGGCTATCAGGGGGTATCGCACGATCTCCACCTTGGGACCTGGAGTTGAGAGCCCTCGCATCACTGTACCAGTGGCGCGAGGAGGTGCGATCGCGAAGCAGTGCACGGTGGACCGATGCAGCGAGAGATCGGGCTGCTTCGGTCGCAGCTCCGCGAGGTCCTGGTGACGGTGACGGAGTGGCGGTACAAGCTTTTGCGCCCTAACGATGGCCTCGCTACCGTCGGGGTAATCCGACCAGTGCTCGACGAATGGCTCAGAAGGAGACACGCTCCTTGTCATTTCAGGCGACGCAAGTGCTCTCGGGGCATGGTTGCTTCGGGAAGTACCTGTGTCGCATAAACAGGGAGCTGGACGCTCGGAGTCTTCACTGCGTCAAATGTCGGGAGGACACGGCGTGGCATATGCTGGAAGAATGTGCCGCTTGGGAAGAGCCGTGCCGTGCCCTCGTGTCAGAAGTCGGAGCCGACTCGTCGCCGCCAGTCGTCGCTCGTTCGATGATCGGGAGTGCCGAGTCGTGGAATGCGGTGATCTCCTTCTGTGCTGCTGGAGCTGGAGCCTCAGCTGAGAGGACTCTACACAGCGTGCCTTGTGTGGGGCTTGTTTCCCAGTTTTCCACGAAGTGGAAAACTGGTCATCTGGTCCTGCTCGGGTAGGCGGGGCGACCTGCGGACTCGCCGTCCGCGTACCGGCCCGTAATGCTGCTAGACGAGGTGGGTAAGCTGTTCGAGCGGATAATCGCAGCCCGCTTCGTCGACCACTTGTGCAGAGAAGGGCTTGACCTGGACGAGAGACAGTTCGGCTTTCGGCATGGGCGCTCCACCATCCACGCTATATCGCGGGTGAGATTCCTGGTGGAGGAATCTCTGTCCTGGGGTGGGGTGATGGTGGCGGTGTCCTTGTACATCTCCAATGCCTTCAACACCCTGCCCTGGAGTTTTATTCGGGAGGCACTGCGGTATCATCGGGTGTCTCTCTACCTCCGCCGCATCGTTGGGACTTATTTTGCGGAGAGGTGTGTCATCTACATGGGACGAGATGGCGAAAACCAGCACCACATGTCGTGCGGCGTTCCGTAGTGCTCGGTCGTAGGCCCGCTTCTGTGTAACATCGGGTACTGCTGGGTGCTGAGGGGCGAACTCCAACCGGGCGCCAAAGACACAAACATGCCGCTCGTCGCGCGGCAAACGGTGCCTTTGTATCACGCCGTCACGTCGTGCCAGTGTAAACGAGCCTTAAACTGTGTACCGTAAAAGACTATTCATTCCGTCTATTCTAGCGATATAAAAAAAAATTTTTTCGTCTCTATTAAAATATTGAGTAAGGCTGGCTGAAATCTCCAAATGTTCACCTAGTTGGTCATGGGACACTCTATTTGTCCTTTCATACTAAAACAGTATTAGTTACCGTTAATTTTAAAGTTAACTTTATTTCACTTTTGTTTCACATAATATTCATATTTTAAAACGTACCTACTTGTTGATAGAAAGACTAATATCGTTTGTAGTCCAAGTACCTAAACACTGATTTCACCCACCTGTGCATCATATAGCCGAGGCCAAGCTATTTTTGATATTTTTCAAGTGGATTTTTAAGATTTATTGAATGGCAAAACTTTTGTTACATATGTTTGACAGTAGAATTTCTTATTAGGTTAGTTCCGAAGATTGCTACTTCATTGTATTAGTGCTATTGTCGTAGTGATTAATGCATATAAAAACAGCGAGCGATTAGCGAACGATTTTTCGGTAATACCACGATAGCGCGATAATTGCTGTTTGCTATTTTATACATAATAAAATAAGCCTGCAGGTTTCCTTATAATACTTTCCTTCACCGATGGCAGTGGATGTCATATGGAAAATATCGTGATGACATTCTAGAACCATTCACCATCGTAGGAGCAGTGGTGAACTGATGACGTAAGCAACTTCACAAAGTCAAGTGCGTGCCTGTGACATGTACATTCACCAATGTTACTATCTCAGAGAAGGCCTGGGGCCCAACTGTGGGAACTTAGTAGGCTGATGTTGATGTTTGAAGTATCATGCCTGTTATTATCTTCTAGTGTTATCAAACAGCAGCCCACATCGGAAATCGCAGATGTTGTCGAAGAGCCGAAACCGCTGCCAAAGCTGCGGCAGCGGCGGCCGCCACCGACCACATCGGCTATGTCGACTCGCTCAAATATTCGAGGTACATAGTTGTCACCACCCTACTGTAAGTTAATTTCGTAAACAGGCACGAAAAGACACTTTTCACTCCTCTTGCTCAAAAAGTTCGTCATTGTAGCGTACGAGAGCGGGGATAAAATGGAATATTTTCCTCTAGGGGAAAACGTTTTTTTTTTTTTGGCTTATGTCATCGACCCTACAAAAACGAAAAAGTCTTTATTCATAAGTAGAATAATCATTAATAAAGATTCAACTAATTACTGTTTCATAAATAACAAAAACACATTATTTTTTAAAATGGAACCAGAAGCGACGATCTCTTCGGTACAATATTCATTGCGTTGCGGCTACAGAAGAAATAAAAAAGTAAAATTATTTAATACTGTATAGTATTATTTTATTTTCTCGCAATCGTAGTGAAAAGTAGAGGGTAACACACGACGCTAAAAACTCATTATAACGCTTTTAACGCATTATAACGCTTTCTATTTACTCCCTTCCTAAAGATCTGGAGTAAAACCACCTCGTAATGGGTCACTTTAGCCCCTTGTTTGACAATCTACTATTGTTTTACACTATTGTAGCGTGGTCTTAACGTATGTGTGCGGGCGACCCCTTAAGTGAGGCGACGCGACGGGAGAAGACACCCCCGCTCGCGCCCTCGCACCCCCGCCAACGACCAGTGGACTAACGGACGCCAGTGCATACGCCACGCTCGCGAAAGCTCGTGATAGTTTTAAATTGTTTACTCCATTACCTGTTTGTGACTTGTACACTGTGTTCTGATTATAATAATACACCTTTTCGCTGTAAACTTGCGTCAGAACTCATTTAATTGACCCGACATACACCCTGAAGAGAACTATACCGTACACTATTTATTTTTGTAGACAGGTCGCTCCTGAATTCCTGAGTAGTCGTGACACCTCCAAGACGAGTATTGAGCTTTTGAAATTTCTTTATAAACCGGGCTACTTCAAAATATTTGGCGAAGCTTCACACACGGTCATGTAAAGATTCGCTATAAAACAAAATAAAATACCCACAATTTTATCGGGTTTTTTTATTGGTTTAACACAGTGTGGTCAATGATTGGATTATTGATGTCAAGAACTCGCAACGACCCGACGACGTAAGCTCGGCGTCGCCCGAACGTGACTTCGGTGACATTGATCAGCTGATCCCAAACCGAGGCGATGCCGTTACGATGATGACAATAAATGTGCGTCACAGTACAGTATGGAGGTTCATAGAAAGAATGCTAAACGGCTCGAGCGGAGGCGAAGATGAGCTGTTGTGTGCGTTGACCTTCACGCGGACGAAGTCGCTGGCACAGTGGAACGCTTAGTTCGCAATAAACGTTTTGACTCTGACTTTGACTTTGAACTAGCGGGTAGCTGCCCATAAAATATATTTGCGCCAATATTTATTTGAGGACATGGCACGGTTTTTTATAGATTGGGGTACCTATATAGTTTGGAGCGTCCCGTTCAGTTCAGTGCTTGAATTCCTCACAAATTGTTTCATTATATATTTATATGGTTGCAGTTGCTGCAGGCGATAAGGAACGGCTGGCCGAGCTAGTTCGTAGTCACCCGGTGCTGTACAATACTCATTACGCGCACTTCAGAGACAAGGTGCAGAGGCGTTACGCCTGGCAGGACATCAGCAGAAGAATGCCACGACCAGGTATTTAGATGGTCACACTTCTAATCATAAGGCATACACATTTTATCATTTATTATCAATCATGTAATACGAATGACTGATGGAATAGCCACATACATGCAAACATTAGAGACGGAATGTAATATCCGTCAATCATGCCTCAATCACAGCAGTGACCGGCCAAACTGTCAACGACCCTCGTATTCAAATATAGAACCAACAGATAGTTGCAAGCCTTACTTTCAGAAACACAAGATTCTCACCTTAGTCAGTATTTATATTTTGGAAATATGTGAACTAGTCCGCAAATATCCAGATTCTTACAATACACGGGGATACATACAAACTAATCATCCGTTGCGCCATAAAAATAGACTAAATTTTCCCCCCTCTCGCCTTGAATTACACTCATCTAGTCCATATTCAATGTCAATAAAAATATATAATAAATTACCAGAAGACATAAAACAACAAAACAAAACCAAATTAAAGCAATACTTAATTTAAAAAAAGCTATTACACAGTACAAGAATATCTAACAGATAAATTCAATAATAATACATAATTATAAATAACAGATATATAATAAGTAAAATAACAAAAATAAATTATATTAAATACATAATAATTATACTACACTAATAATTATCAATGAACAAATTTTAAGCGAGTAAACAAATAAGCATTATTTAAATTGTATTATAAAATAAATAATATATGAATAGATAGATTTGCATAAATATCATATTAAAAGAATAAGTATATATGGCATGGCATAGTATATATGGTATGGTATGTATGGTAGTGCCTAGTTGCCATAAATAAACAAATATTATTATTATTTCCTTTATTTCTTTATATACATATAAATTATATTTTTAAATATTAGAATATAAAGAATATAAAAACATTTAAAAATATAAAAAATAGTAGCCCACCGATATCGGGAACAGGGTCCAAGCTACCGGTGGTCAGGGCTCCAGAGAGAGGAACCTTCTAACAATGCGAGCCGTGTCCAGAAGTACCGCCTTCTGAATCAAGTCCTTGATCCAGCTGCCCAACGAGAGCCTCCTCAGGTGTTGGTCGAGGCTCTTCGCTATTAAGCCATTGGTAGCCACGACTATCGGCATAATGATCGCTGAGTCCACGTCCCACATGTTGACAACCTCGTGAGCCAAGTCAAGATACTTGATTTGTTTATCTTTCTTGGCTTTCACGAGGTTCACGTCATGCGGGATCGTTATGTCAACGATCATTGCGCGCCGCTCTCTTCGATCTACCACCACTATATCAGGCTTATTGGCAACAATAGTCCTGTCAGTGATGATGGATCGATCCCAGTACAATGTGATATTTCCATTTTCGAGAACTGGGTCGGGCACATACCTGTAGTACGGCACTTCCGATTCCACAAAGCTGTATTTCAAAGCAAGTTGCTGATGGATAATCCTGGCTACAAGGTTGTGTGTATGCAAGTATTCTTCGTTAGCTAGACGAGAACACCCAGAGATAATATGTCTAATTGATTCTCCCGGACGTGGCATGCCCGACAGATGTCAACCGTACCGTCTTTCACAATAAATCTCCGGTAATTGTTCGTCATCATAACTTCGTCCATAATTGCACAGACAAAACCTTCGGTTTCCCCAAAGAGGTATCCGAAACGTAGCCAGGCTACGGACGCTTGCAGATCTACATCGGGTCCATGTAGGGCCCGGACAAAGCGTCCGTGAAGCTCCTTACTCTGCCATACCTCCATGCGATCATTAGTGTCAAGCACTACTGGTTTGCGCCAGTTCTCTTTAGCCAAGGAGAGCGGGGTGAGGCCCTTGTCCACTGCGACCACATCTCGATGCATCCCCACGTCGGTTTCTAGGAAATATTCCCTGAGACTGCATATCTCGCGATTGTGGAGGGTTTTAGCATTTAAAAAGCCTCGACCTCCACACTTTCGCGGAATATAAAGCCTCATTACCGATGACCGTGGGTGATGCATTCGATTTGCAGTCAGCAGCGTCCAGACCCTCCTATCCAGGGTGTCGAGTTCGGTCTGAGTCCATTTGAGTATGCCGAAAGAGTACATCAGAACCGGCATGACCCAACCGTTGAAGACGCGCACCTTGTTTCCACCTGATAGAAGACTATTAAATACATTCTTCAGGCGGCCAAAGAAGCGCTCCTTCAATGATTGCTTCATGTCAGTATCATTGATGCCTAACGCTTCCGACATACCCAAATACTTATAGGTTTCGGATGCGGAGAGAGCTCTAAGGTTCATGGAATCCCAGAGTTGGGTTCCCACGGATTCCACAATCTCCCCTCGCTTTACATGCATGACCGCACATTTGTCCACACCAAATTCCATCCTGATGGCACTACTGAAAGTTTCAGTTACTTTCAGTAGCTCCATCAGTTGCAATTTGTTTGGGGCAAAAAGTTTGAGGTCATCCATGTAGAGGAGGTGAGATATAACCCGACCACCTCTCCTCAACCGATAGCCTAGACCTGAATCCTCCAGCAGAGTGCTTAGAGGATTCAAGGCTAAGCAAAACCAAAGCGGACTCAAACTATCACCCTGAAATATGCCTCGCTTGATCCTTATCGGCTCGCTATTCCTCTGGGTATTTCAACATGCTGGATAGCGAAGGACCGTCCTCCATTGCCCCATACACGACTTCAGGAAGGTGCGCAGAATTGCATCTACTTTATACAACTCCAGCACCCTCATGAGCCATGTATGTGGCACCGAGTCATAGGCCTTCTTGTAATCTATCCAACATGTCGACAGATCCTTTCGGGAACGACGAACCTGTTGGCTAATGCCATATCAATGAGGATTAGCTCCTTAGTACCGCGGGATCCGTTCCTACATCCATTTTGAGAGGCAGACATGATGGAGTTGGTGTCTATATGTTTGTTAATTTTAGCTCTCAAAATGGATGTAAGAACTTTATAGACTGGCTTTATAGGCTGTGGTAGTACTACAACAGTTTGCGACGGGGGGCGATGACATGACTACTCTGCATTTCACTCCGCAGGCGATCAAGTACAGTGTCATCCAACATATGATTCCGTTGGATGACCCGCACCTGATCCGACAGTCGTTGTGCCGAAACGTTGACAGCTGGCTCAAGCACCTGAAAAAGAGAGAGCATCCGAACACGGTACGCGGTCAGATTGTTTCCCCCCTCTGTAGCCCCATAGTATGAGCGCATGACGTTTTCGTTAATGGACTGAGTCCATCTCATGCGCTGCACACTTCCGCCGGGAGCTGGGACCCTATCAGAGGCCGGTGGGCCTCGAGGTCCTAAGCCGCCCGGCGGCCGGTGTCCTCCCAGTCGACGAGCAGGTGGTGGCGTCGTGAGCGGGGAAAAATATTCATCACTCGAGCTCGACGCAACTACCGCGGCTGGTGTCGTCACAGCGCTCACAATGGGGCTGGATACCGGCGGCGGCGAGGCGGAGCTGAGCGAGGAATCCGGAGTTGGTGGGCGTGCTCGTAGTGCGGCTGATCTGGTCAACATATCTTCATTTTCCTATTTATAGCTTGTTTTATCGGAGGTGACATCTGTCATGTCACCTCCGATTCGGCAGTTTTTGTTCAAATGTATTGCATTCTGGTATTTTGGCTCTCTTTTCGATTAAAAATGGTTTTCAGGTTTTAGGTTTGCTTTAAAATGATGAACTATTGTAAGAATGAGTCAAAATTATTATTACTGTTGAAATTTTAAAAAAGTGGAAAATTAGACGGTTTGTTGACACAGCGGTGTTGCCAGTTATTATTATTATTATTATTATATGAATAGAAATATAAAATACTTAATAAGATATAAAATAATCCAAATTTACTGTCAAGGAAAATTAATAAAGCGCTCTTCCTGTCTCAACTTATTTAAAAAATTGCTGTGTTGGGCAGGCTCCATAATTGGTTCTATTATTATTTTTTTACCACACGTTTGTACATTAGGTATGGATTGCAATAAACGAATTGAGATTTGAGATTCATCAGTACCGGAAGACGTAGCGTTGGAAGTCCTTCCACTAGGTGGACCGAAGACCTGGTGAAGGCCGCAGGAATCCACTGGAAGTGGGAAGCACAGAACCGGTCGAAGTGGCGGTGCTTGTGGAAGGCCTACGTCCAGTACTGGACGTCTGTCGGCTGAAATGATGATGATGATAATCCGTTACACGCGAAAAAGGCGGAATAATTCACTTTTTTTTTTAATGCTGTTCTATAAAGTATTATTTTTAACAAGCTGTTCGTGCCCGGCGTCGCCCGGGCTGAATTTCATCCAAAAATAGCACCCAAATTTTCGAAATTCACGGTGTATTTCCAAAAAAAATCTTCCATACAAACCTTGTACTGACAATAAAACATACAACAAAAAAAAACGGAGCTTAGTTTGGGGACTGCCGATAGAAGTGAAAACTAAGTTACTTGTAAACCCGCTCATGGGAAGCGTGCGGTGACGATGACGCGAGCTTCACGTTTTTTGTTCACCCAAAAAGTACACATAATATACACAGTATACATATTGCAACGAATCGGTAGTAGGATCCTACGGGTTTGGCAGCAGAAATCATAGGGGGCAAATGCTAGTCAACTTCCTTGAAAAGGAGGGGCTTTTCTCAAGAAAAGCCCCTCCTTTTCAGAAGGAATTCATCAATGAATTCCTTCTTTAAGAAACAGCCTCAAAGGAAGTGGACGTGGCGAAGTCCCGACACTATGACGAAAAATGAGATAGACTTTATCATAACGGATAAAAAGCATATATTCAGGGATGTCTCGGTGATCAACAGATTCAATACCGGCAGTGATCACAGACTTGTTAGAGGCTCTCTGAATATCAACTTCAAGCTTGAGCGAACTCGTTTGATGAAGTCTAGGCTCCGTCCAAATATGCTCCAAACTATGCTAGGATCTGAAGCATTCCAGTCAGACCTGGAGAACCGATTCGCTGCCGTGGAAACCACAAATGACGTCGACCAGGCGCTCGACCAAATGGTGGAAATCCTCAGGGAGGAAGGTGCGCGATTTTGTAAAATACGGCGTACGATCAAGAAGTCCAAACTTTCGGAAGAGACTCTGGAGCTTATGACGGAACGACGTGAAAACCCACCTATCACTTCGTCCGAACAACGGGCACTCAACAAAAGCATTAGAACATTGGTAAGACGCGACCTCCGACGCTCCAATACACACTCTATAGAGGAAGCTATTGAGCAAAATCGGGGGTCGAAAGTCTTCGTCCAATCCCTTGGGAGGAGCCACCTGACGAAGTTGACTAAATCTAGTGGGGATATCGTCGTTTCGAGGCCGGAGATCCTTTCGGAAGTTGAAAACTTCTACGGCCGACTGTACGCATCGCATGCAACTCGACCTGATCCTGAAAATGAGGATTCTAGAGCCACCTTGACCCGCCATTTCACGGAAGACCTGCCAGAAGTCAGCCAAGACGAAATTGAGGCGGCTCTTAAACAGCTTAAAAATGGAAAAGCCCCTGGTGAGGACGGGATTACGACCGAGCTCCTAAGAGCGGGAGGAAATTGTGTACTGAAAGAGCTTCGGGAGTTCTTTAACTCTGACCTGTTCTCTGAGAGAACTCCAGAAGCGTGGCGAAGGAGCGTGGTCGTTCTTTTCTTTAAAAAGGGTGATAAGACCCTTCTAAAGAATTACAGACCAATTTCGCTCCTAAGCCACGTATATAAGTTGTTTTCAAGAGTCGTCACGAATCGTCTAGCGCGAAGACTCGACGAGTTTCAGCCACCGGAGCAGGCCGGATTTAGAAGAGGATACAGCACCATAGACCACATCCACAGTGCGGCAAATTATACAGAAGTCCGAAGAGTATAATCGACCCCTGTGTCTTGCGTTTGTGGACTATGAGAAGGCTTTTGACTCTATTGAGACCTGGTCTGTTTTGGAGTCACTGCAGCGTTGCCAATTCCACTGGCGATACATCTAAGTGCTGAGATGTCTTTATGAAAACGCGACAATGACCGTCCAAACTCAGGACCAGCGATCTGAACATATCCTCCTGCGTCGAGGTGTGAGACAAGGGGACGTTATTTCCCCGAAATTGTTCTCTAACGCATTGGAGGATGTGTTTAAGATGCTGAACTTGGAAGGACGCGGCATTAACATCAACGGCGAGTACATCTCACACTTGAGATTTGCAGATGACATCGTCATACTGGCTGAATCGCTGCATGACTTGCAGCAGATGCTGGACGGCCTAGTTAATTCTTCTGTACGCATTGGTCTACGGATGAAATTGGACAAAACCCAGGTTATGTTCAACGAACACGTCACTCCGGGACCGATTGCTGTCAATGGCGGTGCTCTCAAAGTTGTTCGAGAATACGTTTACCTCGGGCAAACTCTGCAGTTTGGTAAGAACAACTTTGAGAAGGAGGCTAACAGAAGAATTCGGCGGGGCTGGGCAGCTTTTGGGAAGCTTCGTCGAGTCTTCTCGTCGCGTATTCCGCAGAGCCTAAAGACTAAAGTCTTCGATCAGTGCGTCCTGCCTGTTATGACCTACGGAGCCGAAACGTGGAGACTCACAATACGGCTGGTCCATAAATTCAAGGTCGCTCAGCGAGCTATGGAACGAGCTATGCTTGGAGTCTCTCTGAGGGATAGAATCCGGAATGAGGTGATCCGGCAGAGAACCAAAGTTGTTGACATAGCTCACAGAATAAGCAAGCTGAAATGGCAGTGGGCCGGCCATATTAGCCGTAGAACCGATGACCGTTGGGGTAGACGTGTTCTTGAGTGGAGACCGCGAATCGGCAAACGTAAGGTAGGACGCCCTCAGGCTAGGTGGAGCGACGATCTTCGCAGGGTGGCTGGTAGCAGTTGGATGGGAGTTGCCGAGGATCGAGCTAAGTGGCGTGCAATTGGAGAGGCCTATGTCCAGCAGTGGACTGCTGTAGGCTGATGATGATGACATATAGCTCATGGAAAGCGTTCGGTGTCGAAGTCGCGAGTTCCAAGATTTTTGTCCACCCAAAAAGTGCTCAACGCGCCTAAAGAAGTTTTCACTTCAAAAATAATTATCTAAATAGGTGCAGCCGCTTTGAAGTGATGCGCGGGCAAACATTTTTGGCAATTTATTTTTATTTATATTATTATAGATACCTATGTGTTCTTTAAAATAATGCTTACTTGTATATATTTATCTATATAAATAAAAATAAAGTGCTGTTCGTTGGTTAGCGCATTAAGGCGCGACACGTGACGCGAATCGCACGCGACACAGGCACCGCTCGTCGCGCGACAGGCTGTACCTTTGTGTCGCGTGCGAGTCTCATTGCGTGTCGCGCCTCTTTGAAGGAGCCTTTACTTGAGAACGGCTGGACAGATTTGGCTATTTTTTTAATTTTCAAATAGTCGTAATAGTCCGAATTAGATTTTTCTGGAAAGAAAAATTAGAAAAGTTACGAGGCCAATTGGAATATTCGAGAAAAACTGAAAGTGTTTTTCTAAAAGATTTTCGTATTAACTCAAGCCCATGTTGAAAATTTGACAAGACATCTGTCGGCTCAGCTAATTTTGAATAGAAGTTAAATAAAATAGGTTTACAATTACAGTGGTGTTTATAAGTGTTGGTATCTAATATATTTTTGTTTTATTTTAACAGATACAGAATGCATAGAGATATGGAATCTTCTAAAATCCAGTTACAGTAACGCTTTGAGGGTGCGCAAACAAAGAATGGAACAAGGACTCAATGTTAAATCATCAAAATATGACAAATTCATGTCATTTGTGAAACCTTTTTTGAAAGTATGTAAAAATTCACCACCGAGCACGGCAGCCCGCGACGAGGCACCCTCCGAAGGCTCCGTGGCAGCGCCGGTGCGGGGCGGCGGAGACGCCTCGGCCGGTGCAGCACGTTCAGGATATGTTCCAGCACTTCTAGCGCAGCCGCAACGGAACACTATCGTTGAGTTATTTCGAAATTTAGGTGAAACTGTAAAGGATTTCCCAAATGACGTGAAAATACGTGTGAAAAGTGAAGTTCTCAAAGTAGTCAGAGATGCAAGAGAATTTATTTTAAGCAATAATACAGTGGAACAATTATTTGTAGTAGAAGATATTGTTTTAAAAGAAGAACCCTTGGAATTGCAATAAACGTTTATAAGTTTTTTATCTTGTTTACTTATTGTAACAAAAGACGCCACAGTAACGCGTATTCTATGAACATTTTCACTGGTTGACTGGCTGAATCTTCTTTACCTACAGCCTACAGCCAAGTAACAGACAGACGTACAGATTGATGGCGTAAGATTAGCTATAGGTAAATCATTTTATGGTACTCAGGTCCCGTTTTCATCCTTTGGCTATGGAATCCTAAAAAGCAGGAACAATAATTTTCAGGATTTATGTTAGATCCCGACGGGGCTGAAGTTTAAAAGGAGCGCAGCCGGATATCTTTTCAGATAAATGTTTACCATTAAAGTTCATCTGTTCGCAGTTGATGTCGTCAATATGGTGGAGATGGCTGAAACATAAACGGCTAGTGAAAACACAACTAGCGCAATGTAAGGTGGACATGGTATTGGACAGTACTCAGCACCGTTACTTACCTACACTCTAGATAAAATAAGATAAGATATATTATTTGCCTAAACATATGTACAATAACAAGAATAAAAATAAAAACTTGCATGCAGGATAACATAACATCAAAGAAACGGTTCAGAGACGTGTTTGCCACATACTATGACGTGCAAATATTATGTAAGTTAAAAAAATATATAACACATGAACATAAAACATTAAACTTAGTTACAAAATATGTGAATAGTAAAAAAAAAGTGAAAATATATTAATGTCAAAATATTAATCACATAAAAAAATGTGCCCGATCTATACATAAACATTAGTCAAGTTAATGTCAAAATTACCATAAAATATAAATCTCAAAATTAGGGCTTATACTATTACTGATTGATGTCAGATGTCAGTAATTTATATAATGGGTAATAACACAAACATGGCAGGCCAAAAAGGCGCCTATCTCAGCATAAAGCTGCGATATTTAAAAAATAAGTACCGCAGCGCTGGTATTCTGATACGGCCCGTTGTGATGCCACGGACACACATACGGACATCTTTATATCCCACTAGGGGATTATTAATAAATAAATATACATTTTAAAATAAAATACTAATAAAATATTGTAAGAAAATAAAGCAATACAAAACAAATGATGGCTTTAACACGTCATAGTACTGCCGCAGATTATTATGCGTTTGATTAGCTTACTGAAACGCCAAAAGACTATGCTCCAAGGCCGATAATTATCCTTTTTTTTGTCATTGTTTTTATTTACCATTCTAATAAGTCTTTCAAATCAAATCAAATCAAATCCATTTATTTGTCAATGTAGGTGTCGTTAATTACAGGTGGTCTTTAATAATAAACATTTTATTACGAGAAGAATTGGTACAGTAAATCTCCATAAAACAGATTTGGTCTCAAGTAATGTGCACTTAGGTGTCAAAGGAGTGCTTTGGCACTCGTACTAGGATTATCCTGTATCACGAAAGGATCATCCTGTATTCTGATAATGTCATTCCCACAGAGTAGGTACTTTATACTATACTGAAAGTAATTCCGTTCGTTGGTTCGTTGGTTTCCCGGCTCTGTTCGTTGGTTTCCCGTCTCTGAAGTGCTATTTCGTGTGTGTGATTTATTAATTGTTGATTTGTATATTCTTCCCTGGACTTTCGATTGAATTTTTCCATCTTCTGACGACCTGGCTAACCCATTTGGATGTGACACTGATTTGACTGCGATCGTTTTTTCGTTGGACCTCGATAACTGTGCTATTATTACCTATACTCTGGACTCTGATTAAACGGATTTTTCACATCAACCTGGTATCACAGCACCTGCCTCCTTCCTAGACTATATCCTAGTTAGGGAAGATTTTGAAAATGAGGAAATGGACTAAAAGAAAATAATAAGTAATCATCTAATTGGTTTTATTTCAAAGATCCCTAGCAACTAAATTCCCATTGGCATACACACTATAATTAATAATTCCTTGATAAGTTGTCATTACTACATATTAATCGTCACAATGAAAAACAACCTGCAGCAATGATACAATACCTACGGTTATACTATACAAAAATAAAAATATAAAAAATATAATTTTATTAATGATAAATCAATATTATTATCTATTCTGGGGTACATTCCGAATTGCGCTGTAATCGATTTAAGCGTGCTTACACCCGTTCCAAAATAGCGTGAGCGCGATAACTATGTCCCGTGAATCGTCATAGATGACGTCATGACATGCGCCATCTTGCGATAACGCCGACCATGCCCTAAATTAATATCACCGTGAGCGCTGACAAAAATGATAGTGGTGCAGTTTTGTTTTGAGTCGCATATTGTTTTTAAGGCCAAATATTTTTCTTTTTGTGGCTTACATTAAAATCCAAGACGTAACAGCATGCTTGAAATGAGTTTTAAACTCATGCGCATTATATTTAATTATTGTTGCTTCTATGTAATTTATAATTCGTGGTATTTTTCTTCGGGGTGAATCTTTGCCGGGAGCATAATAAATACGCTAGTATAAACACTTCGTCATCCTCTTCATCACTGGACGAATCGTCAAACTCAAAATCTGAGTTATCAGAGTCGATAGAATCAACCAACAAAACAGAAGTGCCAATGCGATGAACTTCCATTTTCAAATAAAATATCCAATCGTTGAGCGAGCACTGTGAGCGCGTTCATTGAACATTGTGAACGTTTCATTGAACGCAGTTACGATGTGAGGTAGTGATTTTTTATATTCTTTTATTTCTTAATCTATCGAATATTGGAGGATTTTAAATACTGCTAATAACACATTTAATTTGAAGGAATTTCGCTTGTAATTCGTACCTCGGTACAAGTTTTGGGCGAAAAAAAAAGCACCTCCTTTGGCTCCCAAACATATAGACTTAGTGGTTATGACATGCTGGGTGCTCCATAATTTTTGAGAAAAAAATACTCTACCACTTATACTCCAATTAGCTCCTTGGATATTGAAGATACAATAGAAGGTACTTTAACATGAGGTTTAAGAGCAGTTACAACTTTATTGGAATTAATTAGAGGACATTTCAGAAACATTTCTAACGATGCCAAAGCGACAAGTGAAGAATTTTTAAATTGTTTTAATAACGGAGGCATTGTGTCGTGGCAGAAGAGAATGTGTAATATAAATAGGTACTATAATATGTTTTCCTAATACATATTAGATACATGTTCTAAAATAAAAGTAACTAAGCAAAACGTTTTTTTATTAACCCAGAAGTTGTTTAGCCGTAACATCTTGGTGAACATGTCAGTGCTAGACGCGACCCCACCACTGAGATACCAAGTTTAAAAAAAATATTCAAACATTATACCTGGGAAGGTATGTCATCAAAATTTGACATTGGCTGTCTGGGCGTCTCGTGATCCTTTAAAAAATCCAGCTGGTGAAAAAACCATAAAGATGGTTCATAGATATCTTCCGTGCCAGCTCCAGATCTTGTGGAAACATTCACTTTTTTTAATTCTTTTCTATAGGAACTTTAAAGAGATTTTTTTTTTCTTAACTGTTTCCCTTAGATATCTACGACCTTTTACCCATATCATTTTGCGCCAAATATTATTAGCAGAAGTGGTTACATCGATACTTGATCAAAAACTTCTAAAGGAAGCACCTTTTGCGTTACGCGTCTGCCTCAGCGATTCCTAGATGTTTTCCTGAATTTGGAGGCGAAAGGTTAGGTACTCCTAAACTTTGCTAACGCTAAACGTCGTGATGCTAGGTACCGATCTAGATAAGTCAGGGCTCCAATAGAGAGCTGATATGTTGAGGAATAGCAATTTGAGGGATGTGGCAATCTGCTGCATTCTGTAAAGAAGTCACAACACAACACACACCTGTGGATCTATCTCTATCGGGGTGTTTGAATCACAGAGAATGCTTTCTACGGTCGAAGCATACTTCTCCCAGAAAGGTTTTTTTAATTTTTTGTACGAATGTTTTCTTTAAAATCATTAAAATTGGTGGATAATTTAATAATTAGGTGTTCACTCCTTAATGATTCATTGGTAATTTTCAAAATATTTTTTTAAGCCTAATCCACAGAAATAAAAGAAATGTCGGGAGACGATTGTTGCACAACATTTTATACAAGTCGGAATACCGTCATTAACTGATATAAAGTCATGATCCATCATAGAATCGAATATCTGATATCCACGCTGATCGGTTTTTATGATCGGTATTTAATTCGTTTTTTTTTGTATGTTCGGGCATAACTCCGTCATATATAGACGGATTTGCAAAATATTTTTTTGTTTGAAAGGGTATACTCTCGAGGTAGACCCATTGTCACCAACTAAGAATCCGATGAAGGGAAATCATGGAAATCGAGGGAAATCCTCATATTTTATAGGCACACCTATAGAGAAAGCACCATTCGGTGAAGTGGAACTGATGATGAAGACTAGAGGTGGCCACCGGAACTAGTCACTTATAAGTATTTCACGGGTTGCGATTCGATTACTTTCATATGGTTGCTAAGCAATTTATGCTCGTCACAATGAATATGATGAAATGGTGCTGATGGTGGCTTCACCATCAGCTCCAGTTCTTTTGGTTCTTACCAGGAGAACTCCTCAACAATTAACGTCCCTGCATCGGGAAAAGGAATATTAGACAAATCAGAAGTTAGGCTTCAACTAGATATTTGTTGTATTTATGTTTATATTACTATAAGTCTGAAGGAAATAAGTAAATAAAATTCAGTGCAGGTTAACATTCAAATGACACATTTATTATCATTTATCATGATTTCTCATAACCTTTCACTCATATTACACGTAATACTTAGTGCTTTTTGGAATATAAAATATTGTACATACTTGCTACAGAAATTCCACAAGTAGCAATAGTTACACAATAGAATACAACCCTAACAAAATAACGGTCACAGTTTATAACTAAGTACGATTTAAAGAATAGTTATTAAATCAGACTGACTTACAGTAGCTCCTTCACTTGATACTTTACGACTTGTTCTCTTGGTAGTTCGTGCTCGAATGCCCTACGGCTCCGATGTTCCCAACCTCGTCATGAGCGTTGAGCCAACGGACCAAAAATACGAACGATTGTTGTCACATGACAGGCAAAGGAAATGTAGTCAATCAGCCAATATGATTTTAACAATATTAAAAATGTAGTAAAATAAATGTATTTCTTGTGCAACGGTATTAAAATACAATCTTAATTCTCTAACAGACGGCCGTCCTGAGAAAGGAATGACCACATTGCTTTTCGGCCATTCGAGCATATTTGTGTGTCTCTATACAAAACTGATAGACAATGTTCTAAACCAAACTAGAAACTTATTGAAAATACATTAATAAAGTGTAAGTACATTTTAAGACTACTACGCTAAGTAACTTGTACAATTTTTAACAAAACAAAAAACAAAATACTTAAAATCTAATAATAACTTCCTACTTAATAACAAAAATCATGAAAATATAATAACGTAACTAATACATTGTATAACCAGTTCCAAATTTGTATAATTATTTAAATAATAACATGTAAGTACATAAATCAGGGTAACAACGTTTTTTTTTTTTTTTTTTAAAGAAACTAATTCTATAACTTGTAATATAATAACAAACATCATGAAAATACTGTAACGCCTAACTAATATATTCTATAATTTATCCTAACTAAGTATAATTTATTGAATAGGTATATAAATAATCAGCCTAGCATCGGATCATCATCACCTTGCATCATCTGCTCTAGCTCCAGCTTGTTAACCAGGCGTCAATCAAACGTAGCGGCAGGTAACCGGAACGACTCTCAGCGTCTCCAGAGTTGTCGACGCGGCGGCGACGCGCGCGCAACGGCGGGCGGCGAGTTGACCGCGACCACACACTTACGGCTGAGCGTACCTACGTGTGTGCAATGAGCCCTAACGTGATTATGTAGGAGGTGTAGATACCTGGAAAACAAAGATATATTAGTAGAATTCTATTACGATTAGTGCATAGCAATGATTTATAGTTCAATTACTGATGAAAGTAAACCATATAATTATAGAAAAGATTAGTCGATGTAAAAATCTTATATAAATAATTATTATGTAATGCGTATTTTATTTAATTTGTGACGAACACTGCTTGTACATCTTGTACTTCGGCCTCGGTCCACTTTTTAGAGGGCGTGAACACCGCTTGTACTTCAGCATCCGTCATTGTTACTGACTACCGCTTGTACTTCGGCCTCGGTCCACTTTTTAGAGGGCGTGAACACCGCTTGTACTTCAGCATCCGTCATTGTTACTGACTACCGCTTGTACTTCGGCCTCGGTCCACTTTTTAGAGGGCGTGAACACCGCTTGTACTTCAGCATCCGTCATTGTTACTGACAACCCGCTTGTACTTCGGCCTCGGTTCACTTTTTAAAGGGCGTGAACACCGCTTGTACTTCAGCATCCGTCATTGTTACTGACAACCTGCTTGTACTTCGGCCTCGGTTCACTACTAATACTCACAAGTAGCTCCAGAGTAGCTAGTTGCAGCCCGTTAGTCACGTAAGATCTATTCTGTAATCAAGTAACTGGGAAGGATTTGGAAAGGAAAGTCAGTATTTGTCACGAGTTTAGCAGAGAGAGTTTATGTGGGTAAGTAAGTATTAGTCATAACCTCAGTGTATCTTAATTTGAATCGGAACAGTAATTAACTCGGTCAAGAACCTCATTACTCATAATGTCGTTGTCTTCGCCGTCAGAGTCATTACTAGGTGCGAAAGTTATCCAACGTTTTAACTGGTCTGCTGGATAAATACTTTTATATTTACGTTTTGAGTGTCCTTTAATACTAGAGACTTCATATCGATCGTTTTCTAACACTGCAGTTCTTTTTAAGGGACCCCGAAACTTTGGACATAACTTTTTACTTTTTCCATCTGCTGGATTGTGATGATTGGGAATCATTACTAAATCATCTAATTGAAAGAATTTTGTTGGAGCCCTACCGCTATCAAATTTCTTTTTCATATATTGTTGACTCTTTTCGGTGTTCTCAAAAGCAGCCAACCGTATTTCATCTCTAGATGGACCCGATTCAGAGGTATCTATTAAATCGGCTAGCTCGTTTAAAATAGGACCCTCCCCAGGACAGACTGTGCGACGTCCGAATACTATTTCAGACGGAGATTTGCCAGTGGTTTTATTGATGATGTTATTTAAACTCCATTGCAATTTACCTACTCTAACATCCCAATCACGCTCCGCCTGATCGTAATTAGTCGCGGCTAAAGAATCGAGAATTGTACGATTATATCGTTCAATCTGCCCATTGGCTCGTGGTGTTGCTACGGCGTTCAGTACATGCCTAGCACCTATTAATTTTACAAAACTTGTGAATGCTGTTGATGTAAAACTAGTACCGCGATCAGTGATTATAACGGATGGACTACCTATTACGTCAAATATTTCTTGCAGAGTTTTGATAGTGGTTTTAGTTTTTACATCCTTTACTGGTCTTATAAAAATAAATTTACTGAAACCGTCAATTACACCCAATATGTAAGAATTCCCCTTTTTACTCCTAACAAATGGCCCTAGATGGTCCATGTGAAGAGTGTGAAATGGAACGTTACCTTTGGGAATTGGATGCAAGTAACCAGTGGGTTTACTAGTAGATGCTTTATTGTATGCACAATTAAGACACGCTTCCACGTATTTGCGAACAAAACGTTTCATTTTTGGAAACCAATAGTCTTGTTTTATTTTATCAAGAGTCTTTTCGACGGCAAAGTGCCCCATCTCATCATGACATAATTGACAAATACGCCATCGTGCCCCATTAGGTACAACCCATTTTTTTTGATCCCCTACTCTTCTGTAGATCTTGTCATCCTGAAGTAGGAAATTTGTATGAATATCTTTAACCTCCTTTTTATTACTTTTTAAGATCAATTTGATGTGTTGTAATTTAGGGTCTGTCATTTGAACGGTTTGAAGCCAATCAGTAGCACTGATATTCATGATATCATACTCCCTAGCATCTAATAGTTCCCGCGAGTCTCGTAAAGCAATAGGATTTCGGCTTAACGCGTCAACATGTTTCATGTTGTCGCCTGGCCTATATTCAGTGGTAAAATCGTATTCTTGTAATAATAACCACCACCGTGCTATTCGCGGCATCAAGTCACGCTTTGTCAGGGTAGTCCTGAATGCGCTGCAGTCCGTGAACACTTTGAATGGTATACCAATTAAATATATACGAAACTTCTTTAGTGACAGGACCACCGCAAGAGTCTCCAATTCATAGGAATGTAGGTATTCTTCATCTTTAGTTGTTTGTTTGCTAAAGTATGCCACCGGCCTAGGGGGAGATTTTTCGTCAGGCTTTTGAAGCAGAATTCCGCCTACTCCTAATTTGCTAGCGTCGCAATGTACCTCCTTTATGTAAGTTGTATCATATAGAGCCAATATGGGACGTTCGATTAACTTAGTTTTAATTGTATTAAATGCTTCCTCTTGGAGACTACTCCAAACCCAAGGGATATTTGCTTTTGTTAGAGAGGTCAAAGGTTTAGCTATACTCGCAAAGTTGGGAACAAATCGTCTAAAAAAACTAGCGAGACCAACGAATTGACGGACCTGATGAACGCTGCTTGGTGTCGGGAATAAAGCTACTGCCTCGGTTTTCCTACTACCAGGCCTCAGGCCATCTTTGGAGATTTCGTATCCTAAGTAATCTAGCTTCGTTTCAAAGAAGAAACATTTTTCAATATTCAAAGTCAATCCGGCTTTCCGAAGACAATTAAAGATTTTCCTTAATTTTTCCATACCTTCGTCTACGTCAGTAGAGGGCGACAAGATGTCATCCATATAAGGCAAGGCTAGGTCGAATCGATCTTTCCCTAGGGTTTTATTTATCATATGTTGAAATACCGCTGGTGCGTTGACCAAACTGAATGGCATTCGCGTATATTCGAAATGCCCGTCAGGAGTTACGAACGCTGTTACATGAGTCGAATTTTGCGCCATCGGTATCTGGTAGTAGCCCGATTTTAGGTCTAAACTCGTAAAAAACCTTTTTCCGTTAAGTCTGTCTAGTTGGTCATCTATGACTGGCATAGGTAACGAATCTTTGACGGTCTTTTTGTTAAGTGCCCTATAATCTACGCATAAACGATAATCGTTATTCTTCTTTTTAACTAAAACTATTGGGCTTGCGTAAGACGAATTAGATTCTTTAATGATATTATTATCAAGTAGCTCAGTTACAAGTTTTTGAACAACTAAGCGTTCGCTATATGGTAATCTGTATGGTTTGTAAGAGACTGGAGAGTTATCAGTAAGTGTAATATGCATTTCTGAAATAGTCGACGTTCCCAGCTCGCTCACGTTTAAAGCGAAACAATCACGAAATTCATTAACCAACTTCAAAAGTTGTTGTTTCTGTTTTTCGGTAGCGTCAGACCCTATTTTTAGCATGTCCAATGTCAGGGGATCAGGATTGTAGTCGCTTTGTTTGTCAACTGTTAGTTTGTAGACACCTAATTTGTCAGCCTTTTGGAAATCGCTATATATGTCAAGCGAAATCGGTAATAAGTTAGCCCTTGCAATGAGCTTTCCCTTGTGCAACTCTTGTTTATCCCCAGATAAGTTTATAACTAATATCTTTCCCAAGCCATTTTTAACTGCATATAAACCTTGCGGAATTATAATTTCTTCCCCCGTCTTAAAACAAGTGTTTCCTGTTAAGTATATTAGACCCGTGTGATCACTACCTAAATATATATCTACACCGACCAGCCCATTAATCTCTACATCTGATTTAATGTAAACTTCCGATTTCTCGGCTTCGGCAACCGCTGAGTATAACACCAAACTACTGTTTGTTTTGTAAACTCTAACCTCAGATAATTCAGTAAGAGTTTGACCAACAAGTACATCGGTGTTGAGGAACTCATTATGTACAATAAAAACTTCTACTATGGCAGTGACAAAATCCACGCTTATCTCGACGGATGCTTTACCTAACGGTATTACTACGCCAGCTGCAAAGCCTTTTAATACAGGCAGTACCTCTGTCGAGGTATCTAAATTTAATTCTTCCGCCGTGCTCTGATTGATAAGCGTGCACTCGCTACCAAAATCGACAAATGCAGTTTTAGGTATGCCGTTTACAGTTATATTTTTTGTATAAATATTATGAGTATTTTTACTGGCTTCGATCAACTGTACCTTATTGACGGGATTCAAACTATTTTTATCTTTATCTGCATCGCGCTTGCAATGTTCAGCTAAATGGCCCATTCTATAGCATTTTGTACATTTTTGGAGAGCCTTTGGGCATTTGGGAACAGTATGGCCAAGCTCCGAACAATTGTAACAACGGAGTTTAAACGAAGTATTTTTATTGTTACGTATGCTTTCTTTGGTTTGCATGGGGGTTTTCTTTATTTCCTTTATGTTTTTGCAGGAAATATTGCGTAAATACGTGCGTAGCCTACTCGGTCGCCCAAAATCTGAGCCTAACGCATTCAGACGGATATTATTATCATATATGCCCTGTATTATACAGTCTACTGCGTGTTTCCCCTTGATCCCACAATGATTTACAAGCTTTGCTTTATCATAAAAGTATTCTTCTAGAGTTTCATCCCTCTTACTCTTCCGATCTAACATCTCGATAAGTTTATCCGCGTAGTTTCGATCGTCTGGAAAACTTTTTAACAACTTGACCTGCCATTCCTTCCAGTTAAGCTTAACTGACGGTAAGCCTTCATACCATCTGCGTGAAAGACCGGCGAGCTTAGGTAATGCATTATTAATAATTTCTTTATCATTCCAATAATATATTTGAGCAGTTTCATTTACTTTCTTTAACCACGATGTCATAGTTTGATTTTTTTGACTCGGATCGAAGTTTGGAATAACATCTTTGGCGCCTATGAAGCTACTTTCATTACGTTTATTTAGCGCATTTATTAAATTCTCCACTACATTACTATCTTTTGATTTAGAAGTAACGTTTTGCCTTCGGCTTTTAGTACGCTTTGACTTCGCTGGGGACCGTCTATGCCTGCTACTATTCGATTCAGAAGAACTTGATATTGTTGGCGTACTCGTTACTGAACGCCTGCTAGTATATCGTCGCTTTTCTACGTACGTGCGATCACGGCGTGAGCGTTTTTTGTTTTTATGTAGACGTGAACGCGAACGTCCTCTGTAGGCTTTGGACGATTGTGAATCTGTGCTATATGACCGCCCAATAGAACTAGAAAGTCTGGTGCGGTGCTTTCGCTTTAATGATCTATTCCTATAACGTGAATGTTTAGCATCAGAAGAGGCCAATGTTGAGCTGCTAGAGGTGTCCCTACGTGTAGTTGATCGCGAGCTTGTCCGAGGACGTTTGTGTCTGCGAGATCGAACCCGCGTGTTTCTCTCCTTAGATCTACTCCTACGCTCGACTACAAGTGGAGGTGTGAAGGCCTGTCTAGCAGACATCCTATAAGACATCGTCACAATCGTAATACTATTGTCCAGTCAAGGTCAAATTGGAGTCAGGATAATAGGAAAATATTGATATGATTAGAATAGTATTCTTATAACCTTAGTAGGTACATGTGAAATGTTTATGGCAAATTATGTAAAGACAAAAGAACACAAAAAAAAGAATCTGCGAAATAAAATTTTCAGCAAAGCAATAAACAGTACTAATTCTATTAAATATCATTCGAGTAATCATTAATATCATTGTATTAAATTCCTTTACTGTGTATATACCATCACGTTTCACTGTGTGCCGTACATAAGTAAGTGTATTTGCTCCACTTAGCATAAATAACAGCAAGATATAGCATAAACTTTGTCGAAAGATTAACAAAACAAATACATATTCAACCAAAGAAAATATCCACACCCATCCCGGAGTGTAGCCCCGGCAAGATGAGAGTTGAAATCTGGTCGCCGCGGTGTTCCTGCCTGTACCTCCATAATGTAGTAATGGCAAAATATTTGCAGGAACACCTCGCATGAAAAATATGCATTTGTTCAATAATCCACATCCGCATGTCAGTAGACTGAACATAGAAAGATGCATGCATGGTGGAACACTATAATACTATCCCAGAAGACACATGTGTATCCCGAAGTGTAGCCTCGGCAAGATACACAAGGCCCTCACAATCCGTGCCTACGTCTCCATAGAGTAGCCATGGCAAGACGCATGCACGTTGGAACATCATTATATGCACCTCTCCGAAAAACATGTGTATCCCGGAGTGTAGCCCCGGCAAAATACACAATGCATTCACAATCCATGCCTACATCCCCATAATGATTTAAACATGAATAAAGCACTCAGTGAAACATGTATTTCATTCTTAATTTCCTTTACCAACTGTGACCGTTATTTTATTTAAATAGTAGGATGAAAATGATTTATCTCTAAAATTATATTTGTAAGTATTAAATATGGGCGCTGAATTATCCCACTTCTGATTTATTAGACAAATCAGAAGTTAGGCTTCAACTAGATATTTGTTGTATTTATGTTTATATTACTATAAGTCTGAAGGAAATAAGTAAATAAAATTCAGTGCAGGTTAACATTCAAATGACACATTTATTATCATTTATCATGATTTCTCATAACCTTTCACTCATATTACAAGTAATACTTAGTGCTTTTTGGAATATAAAATATTGTACATACTTGCTACAGAAATTCCACAAGTAGCAATAGTTACACAATAGAATACAACCCTAACAAAATAACGGTCACAGTTTATAACTAAGTACGATATTTAAAGAATAGTTATTAAATCAGACTGACTTACAGTAGCTCCTTCACTTGATACTTTACGACTTGTTCTCTTGGTAGTTCGTGCTCGAATGCCCTACGGCTCCGATGTTCCCAACCTCGTCATGAGCGTTGAGCCAACGGACCAAAAATACGAACGATTGTTGTCACATGACAGGCAAAGGAAATGTAGTCAATCAGCCAATATGATTTTAACAATATTAAAAATGTAGTAAAATAAATGTATTTCTTGTGCAACGGTATTAAAATACAATCTTAATTCTCTAACAGGAATATTTTGTAAAAGGTGATGAGCAGTTGACATTAGGCTATACTTAGTAACTTAAATAAATTAATAGCAGACTCACTAAAAAGTGAAAAATAAAAAACTTTGTTACAAAACAAAAACAACTGACTTAAAAAAAAACACTACAATGTGAAAAATAACTTTAATTTCGGAAATCGGTGGCAAGAAACTAAAATACAGATCCATATAAACTGACTTCCGAAATTAAAGTTATTTTTCACTTTGTAGTGTTTTTTTTGAAGTCGATTGCTTTTTTTAAATTAAAAGTCAAAGTCAAAACATTTCTTGCGAACTAAGTGTTACAATGTTGGTGTTATCTTATGTTAGTACTTATGACTTAGCAGCCTTTAATATTTTTATTTTTTGCTGACTACGATCACTGTACCAAGTCTCATGTTTTTTCTGTGCGAGGTAGCGACAACACGGGTTCTGCGCTCACAGTCCCCGATTTGAAAAACTCACGGTTTTAATATTGAATTTAGTTGTTTGTCAGTAATAGATAGAAATAATGCCTAAGCGCAGTGCTAAAAATAAAATTGAACGTTCTAATAAAAATATTCGTAAACTTGAAGAAAAGGAACGACAAAATCGTCGTCGCGTGGTGCGAGTTGTATCTTCCTGATGTGAGCTTCGATAACGACGCCGGTAACGGTAAGTACTATTTATATTAACTAATTTGTGAATAAGTGCTTCAATGTGGTTTTTTAACCTCGAATAAAATTGTTATTCGAGGTTTATTTGTTGCCTTGATTCGAAATCGAACGTGGCAAGCCTGGGGGTTGGCCGTGAGACAACACGAGGGCATAAAAGCAAAAAAATAAGCATATCTATGTTACATGAGATAGCATAACATTTTTGCGAAATCAGACTAAGCCTGAGGTCTATCCGAGAGATAGAACAAATGTTTATTTTTGTCAAAATCAAAAAATCAAAATCAAAATATTTTATTTCATATAAACCAACATGGGCACTTATGAAACGTCAGAAGCTAGGTGCACGGTTCCAATTGGTTGTTTCCTATGGAGTAGAGCCGGCAAGAAACTCCACGGTTACTCTTTTAAAAATAAGGGGCTTTTACAATGTTTCCAATTGCAGTGTTGATAGATATGGGAGGACAGTGTAGGCCTGTCAACAAGTAACATGTACTCAACAAAATATAAAAAGGTCCACATATCTAGTCTACAAGTTAGGTCTACAACATTCGCACATTCACAAAATATAAAAGAATCTATATAAAAATAAAAGCCTATTTAGACTAAATGACATGATTGCCATTACTACTGTAACAAATCGGAATCAAAGTCCTATCCACAAAAGCCATTAATAAGGAGTTGAAATAAGAATCCGTAGTTTAGAACGTCAAATAATGCGATTATGTCAAAGAAGTAAGTAAAAAGAAACAAAAAACTTCGTAATTTGTGAACAGTTAATATACATTTACTTAGTGATGCCGTTAATGTGGTACCGGGGAAGCCACATGTGCAGAAGGAATTATTGCCAAACTTTCTTGTCTTCAACGTAGTCTTTAATGTTATAATATGCATTTTTGATAAGTATACGTTTGATGTGGGTTTTGAACTTTCCATCGCTAAGTTCTGTAACTGACTTTGGCAACTTGATATAAAAGCGGATACTGTTTATGAGAAATGACTTGCTTGTTTTAGTTAATCTAAATTTGGGTATTACAATTTCATTTTTGCTACGTGTATTTATATTATGGAAATCGCGTCTTATTTTGAAAAATCCTAAGTTTTTGCGAACACACAAAATACTTTCTAAGATATAAAGAGAAGGCAGAGTTAGTATATCAATTTCTTTGAATTCGTTTCTAAGAGACTCGCGAGGACCCATTTTATAGAACGCGCGGATGGCCCTCTTTTGTAAAATGAAAATTGAATCAACGTCAGCTGCCGATCCCCACAGCAGAACACCATAAGACACAATACTGTGGAAATAAGCAAATTATACTAACCTAGCAGTGGCTATATCAGTCAAATGCCTTATTCTTCTTACTGCATATGCAGCTGAACTTAATCTACCTGAAAGAGCTCTAATGTGGGCACCCTATTGCAATTTTGAATCTAAAGTAATTCCCAGAAATACTGTTTCCGTAATAACATCTAGGCCCGTATTAATAAACGTTCCTCAATGACGTGCCCACTTGGGCACGTCATTGAGGAACGCGTATCAAACGCGTATCAAATGATTGCGCACTTGCGCAATCATTTGATACGCCATTATTACGATATCAGCATCTCAAGATCATTGCTAATTAATAAACACATGAATACAGTATCTCAGTTACCAAGATCAGCTCTTCAATGCACTGTACTTGATGGCTTGATTTCGTGAACGATTACGTCACATTGACCGAAGTTTAGAATGACGTGCATCACATTTCATTATTCTATGTTGTAAGATTTATTGAAATACTTGTATTTTGTTAAAACTTTAATAGATAGCGCTGTATCACGTTATAAAGTTGTTTTCTACCCAAGAAAGCCTTAAATTGTAAAAAAAATGTGTTTTTATTTCCCAATAAATAAAATAAAAAAATATTTAAAAAGTCTTTTTAGTTTTTTATTATTTTATATTTGACACTGTAGGTTGTGATAAAAATATATTAGGTGACCATACAAGCTGAAATATGATTTTATTAGATTACATTTTCACATAAATATATTGTGTTTTAAAATTAGATTAATTGGATTTTTAGGGTAGTACCTACTACTCTTAAAGTTTATTTATTTATTAAATTTTATACAACTAAAGAAGTACATTTGTGGACTTAATGGCTTTGTGTTATATAAATAGTAATTAAATCAATTTTATTATACTTATGATAAATGTATTTAAAATATTTACATAGGTAGATAGGCACCTACCTGAAATGATGCTGTAGCATAAAACCGGTCATAAAATATCGTCATAGTAGGTACTCTATTTCATCGTAATAATTAATTTCACCCAAAATATTTTTAAACTCCATGTTTCGCGCTACTAATCACGATCTTAAGTCACGGACTGCCTACAGTCAGGTTTACGCATCTCGAGTACACACACCTATTGTATACTTAAGTGTAAAGTTCCGTTTATTAATCAGTCCATCACTCGGCTGATAACGTAAACCAAAGCCGTAACTTAAGTACACAAATTATTATGTTTATTAATACGGTCATGATCTCAAGGTTGTCATCAAGTGCGATTTCTTGGGCTTTTTTTTTTTTTTGGGTGGGAAATCATCAAATGACCTCTCCCGCTCTGGGCGGAGCGGAAGGGCGTGTCAGACTCTTACTGACTAAAACCCACCCGTGTTCCTTCATTTGCCTGTGCGCAAGGGTCACGGTAACTCTTTCGAACAATCCGCAACCCCGGCAGGCATTGGCCCTATCGGACCCCGTCAATGATGCTGACATCTCTTTGAGGCGCGCGTGGAACACGACGCGCCGTCGACCCGGGCCTGGTCCTTACCGGACGGCGAACTGCCCATCGCTCACTGTCCGCAAGCCCGCGCCTACGGTGGCCGGGAGTCGGCAATCGACTCCCGACGCCCAGGGTTTCTCACCCTGCGGCGACTAGGGGCGTGAGGGCGCAACGATTGCCTCACCCTCACGCGCTCCGCCTCCTCCTTCGCGAGCATTACTGCTTCGCAGAAGGAGGTGACGGCTTCCCATTCCCTCTCGCTCCGTACCATGGCCTGGACCAGGGCCGGTCGCGACAGATTGCCGCCGCCGATCGCCGCCACGAGGACACGGCGGTGCGCCGCCCAAGCCGGGCAGACCTCCACCGTATGCTCCACCGTGTCCTCCGGTCGATCCACACAATGATAACACCCGGACGTTTCCTCCCGCCTTATCCGAAACAGGAACCTCTCGAAACAGCCATGTCCGGTGAGGACCTGCGTCAGGCGGAAGGTGAGGACGCCGTGGCGCCTCTCAAGCCACTCCTCAAAGAAGGGACTTACCGCCGCAATTGTGGCGTGCCCAGCGCTGGGTTGCGACAGTCGCACTCTCCATGCCGCCATGAGATCCCGCCGGAGCTCTGTCCGCTGTACCGCGATATCTCGCGGCAGCGGAGTTACTCCCCGGCGTTTCGTCTCCTCGCGCCACTCCCAAATATGCGCGAGGACTTTTGCCTCCAGATCCCATGGCGGCAATCCGGCAAGGAGGCTTGCCGCCTCGCAGGAGACCGTGCGGTATCCCCGGACCAGCCGGATGGCCATAACCCTCTGGGACGCGTTCAACCGGCGGGCCGGTCGGCGCCTTAATGAACGCGCCCACACCGGTGCCCCGTAAAGGGCCATGGACCGCACGACGCGACTTCTTGGGCTGAGGAACGTTTATTAATACGGGCCCTAGTTCCTTGCCATCAAGTTTTAAATTTAGACCCACTTGGAGAACATTTGCTAATGAAAACTTAAGACATTTAGTTTTGTTCGCATTAAGTAAAAGATTATTTGCTGCGAACCATTTCGAAAGCACCGCCAGACTATCGTTCACATGTAAGACATCCGTATCTTTTCTATCTATTTTTAAAATAAGAAAAGTGTCATCAGCGAATAAAATTATATCCGATAAGTTAGCCATCATGTAAGGCAGGTCATTAATATAAACTAGAAATAAGAAAGGGCCAAGAATTGAACCTTGAGGTACGCCCATCTTAGCTAAGGACCCCGAGGGCGTCGCCCCGTTAACGTTTACTTTTTGCTGCCTATTTGATAGATAGGAAAGAACAAGATCAGCAGCTTCTCCACGAATTCCGTAGTGGTGTAATTTACAGATCAGTGTATTGTGGTCAATGCAATCAAACGCTTTTGAGAGGTCACAGAAAATGCCAATCGCATCCTGGGACTTCTCCCAGGATTCCAATATGTGACTGATGAGTTTTACTCCCGTGTCGTTGTGGTTGTCGTCGCGCGTTGTGACAATAGAAATGTGCTTGAATTCAAAACTTGGAATGTCCTTACTGAAGTTTTCTTTGAGGAGTGATTCAGCTAATATATATGATGAGGGGAGAGATTTCGTAACCTCTATTGGGATGTTGGTAAAGAAATACTCTAGTATCTCAGCAACTTTTAACTTATCTGAAATGGTTTCATTATCAATTTTTAGAGACAATTCATTCTGATCTCGCTGTTTTGTGTCTCCAGTTTCTTTGTTAATTACCTGCCACACAGCTTTTATTTTATTATTAGAAATACAAATTTTGTTACTTATTAATTTAGATTTAGCTTGAGCGCAGACCCTTTTGAATATCTTAGAATATTTTTTTACATAATCATGAAGAGTTTGATCAGAAGTCAATGATTTTTCGTGATACAAATTATATAAAATATCTCTGCTTTTTCTAATGCCAGCAGTGGCCCATTCGCTAAATTTTGGTTTACTATTGATTGTAACTTTTTTTACAGGACATGCTTTATTGAATTCTTGGCATACTGTAGAAAATAGTGTACAGTAGTTTATATTTGGGTCTTGTGAATCAAAACTAGCTGTTGAAAGATTGCTAAGAACATTATTATTAAACATTTTCAATTTATTTTTAGTTAAAGGTTTTCAACGGTTTTATCTAAGTGTAGCTTTTTATCTAAGTCAATCGATAAAAAAGTACACATATAAAATAAATAATTTTATTAGGTATTAGATGCTGATAAAGTGGACAAAAATGGACCTGCGAATCCACCAGCCTTGGAGGTTACCGATATTCCTGAGATTCCGGTCCCCGATCCAGGAATACCAGAAACCGACGCATCTTCGATTGCACATGAACTTGACCCCGAAATTTTGTCAGGATTAGGGGCGTAATCTGACGACACTCCCGAGTTTGGGGAAAGCAAACACGAAAATTTGGCACATAGATGGTAGCCCATATTAAAAAAAGGTCTTCCCAAGGAAGCCAAGGACAAATTATTAAAGATTATCTTGTCCCATCCAACTGTGCTCTTTTACAAGCACCAAAACTTAATGCCGAAATTTCGGCAGCTATTACAGATATGGCAAGCAATCGCGATAAGAAGATGGAGTTATCGCAACAACTTCTTGGCGCTGGGATCACAGCCGTGAATAGGGCGATGACTCTTCTCATTACTGGCAAAGAAAAAATCCAAGCCTTAAAAATGCTAAGTGACAGTTGTCGCATCTTAACCCATCTTCGCCATATGGATACTGAAGCTCGTATCAAATTGGTGACACCCGGCTTGGAAAAATCATTCCTAAATGTTATCAAGGATAACGAAAGGGATAGCACTTTATTCGGAATAAAACTATCCGAAAAAATCAAAGCTTCAAAAGCTATTGAAACAACAGGGGGGGACGTGGAGGCCAGAGGAGACAAGCCCCTGCAGCACGCAAGGTACAGATAGCGACGCAACAGGGGGCGGGCGAACACGAACAAAACGCGTGCTCAAACTCAACCATAGAACAGGTACATTCTGGACGAATACGTCTTTTTTATTCTCACTGGCTCGATTTATCTACCAATGACATCGTTCTTGAATGGATTCTTTTGGGTTTTTCCATACCATTTTCTAAAACTCCGGTGCAAACCCTTTCACCTCGTAATTGTCTTTCAACGGCAGATAAAGAGGATATGAATTTGGCCATCAAAAAATTACTTTATTTAGGCGCGATATCAACATGTTCACCGATCGAGAATCAATTCATATCAAAGATATTCCTTACTTCTAAACCAAACGGCGACAAGCGGTTTATTTTGAATTTAAAGCCATTAAACAAGTTTATCTATAAGTTTCATTTTAAAATGGAAGATTATAGGACCGTTACTAAATTAATACCTCAAAACAGTTACATGGCTAACATAAATATCACCGGAAAAACTTGCGCTTTCATTTCGAGGATGTTGGCAACTCATACAAAAAGTTATGTGCTTACATAACTTTTTGTATGAGTTTAATGCTATGCCTTATGGCTTATTTATAGCACCTAGAACCTTTACCAAGATTATGAAAGAGGTAATGTCCCTTCCTAGGAACCGGGGTTATAAATCAGTTCTATAGGTACCTTGACGACGTATTATGTATTGGTGATACCTATTTTGAATGTCGTGAAACAGAAACGTTGAAATTATTAGAATCCCTTGGTTTCGTTATAAATTTCAAGAAGAGTTCATTAGAACCAAAACAGAATTGTAAATATTTAGGTTTTATGTATGATTCAAAAAAGTTAATTATGTCCTTACCAGACGAAAAACGCACTCACATAGCTAGTTTCATAAAAAAAGAATTACGCTTACCACGCTGCACAATAAGAGAATTTGCACAATTAATTGGGATTCTTACTGCTGCTTGTCCCGCAGCAAAATATGGATGGATTTACACAAAAATTTTAGAACGACAAAAATACTTGGCCTTAAAAATAAACTACAATTTTGATACAAAAATTAAATTATCTAATATCATTTTGAATATCCGAATTGGTGGTAAAATAATATTGCCATAACTTTCAATTCCATAAGGGCTCAAGAATTCACATTAGAAATATTCACTGATGCGTCCAGGACTGGATGGGGCGCTTGTTGCAATAACGAACGCATTAACGGCACTTGGAAAAATACAGAATTAAAGTTTCACATTAATTATCTCGAACTCTTAGCGGTATTTTTAGCATTAAAATAGTTCGTTCGCAATTATTCTGACTGTGCTATATTGTTACCGTAAGGCAACAGATGGCGCTCGAGTACCGTCATGAAGCTGACAACTGCGAAGGTGGCAACGAGCGGACGGCGCGCCTAGCTGGCGTAATGCACCGGGGGTTTCGCTCTCTTGTCTGGCGGACACCGACGGCTTAACATCTACCTAATATTTTATTATACTACTCAGGTGTATTTTTAATTAAATATTTTATCTATCTTTTACCTTGTTTTTCTGAGCTCTTACAGTTCAGAAGCGGGATAGAACTATTACAGCCCATGTAAGTGTTTTAAAATAATAACTGTTAATGTACTGATCAGGTACCGTGTTTGACTATTGCTTGACTTTATTTTACAGTTGCATTTCACTTGACTGTGTACCCTATCTATTGCTTCGTGTGATTAATCTACGATAATGGGACGTCATAAAAAAAAAGGACGACAGTGACGATGAAAAATCTTTGCGTCGCCGTTTATTCAAAGATGTTAATACGCGCAGATTATTAGAACGCGTAGTTTTATTGGAAAATCAAGTCTTGCAAGGCAGGGTTAGTGTTACACCCGCATCGGGGGGTAGTTCTGGCGCCGCGTCGAATGCGGAAAATCAAGGCGTAGATGCCCAGTCTGGTGAGCTTTCCTATACGCCGCCGTCACTACCCGCGGTACCCTTCGTGAACCTAGTGCCTCCAGTACCTAAAGAGATTCTGTTAGCGCGTTCCGGACACGGGTCCCCGATGGCACACACTGTAGCAAAGGATACCTGCGTTGAAGATACCTCTCGTGAAGTACATTCTCAAACTTCCGTGCAATCGGCATCGGTGATAGTCCCGTCGTCGTTAGAAGCTACCATTACAAGTCCACCACATTGCCATCATAATATTCATCCGTCGTGCTCAACTTCCATAAGATATGTCGGTCGTAGCGATCCAATACCGGAATTCGATCCTCATATTTCTTTAATTACAATGGAACAATGGATTAAAAAAGTTGAGGGTATTTCAAACATGTACGGTTGGGACGAAAAAACTGCTATATTTAATTGTTCCTCTAAATTAAAAGGCTATGCTCGGCGGTGGTATGATCAACTTAACGAAGTCAATTTAAATTGGTCAGATTGGAAACAACGTCTTATGGCAGCTTTTCCGTCAAACCGAATTAAATTAACTATGATGCGTGACCTTGTAAACGAGGTACGTCGTCCTGAACGAGATTACATTCAATTTTACTACGAAAAATTGGCGCTGGGTAACGAATGTAGAATACCAGACTCCCTTATCACTGAGGCCATTATAGGTACGATCGGAAATGACTTGGTAGAAGTAGGGGCTATTTCCGCGGGATGTCGTGACCCAACTAGCTTATTAAATTACTTGTCATCGTTTAGGCGCCCCGCAGGCGTAAATGTTGATCGCAATAAAAAGTACAATAGACATTACAACGACCAATTAAAGTGTAATATTTGCAAACGGCGAGGCCACACTGCAAATAAGTGTAATAATAAATCTCGGAAGCAAGACAGAACGACTTTGGTGTGTGTATTCTGTAGCAAGCGCGGACATGACGAAACTAATTGTTTTATAAAAAATAAAAAATGTAGTTACTGAGTTACTGTGGCAAAACCGGTCATTTAAAAGAAGAATGTCTTAAACTTAAAAATCGTCGTACAATTGCTAACAAAGAAAATGACAAACAATGATATGCTGCGCGCGTTATCACTGATGCGTCGGGTAGTTCGAAATAATAAATGACCTTAAAAATTAATGATTTCTCTGTGTATGGTTTTATCGATTTTGGAAGTGCTTGCGTCACAATAACAGAATCAGTAGCTAGGCGTTTAAAATTAAAAGCGAGTCCTTGTGAAAATATTGTTTTCTCTGGTTTTGGTGGCTCAAAAACCAATCCGATCGGTGTGGTAGTTGTTAAGATTGAAGTTGACGAGGCTACTTGTGTTTGTAACGCTTTCATGGTACTCCTGACTCTGCTCAAGATATTGGCACTATAATAGGTCAGCCTTTGACAGAGCATTCTACCGTATATGTGATTAAAACACCGACATCTTTAAAGATATTTAATGCAAATCAATTTCTCGAACTACCTGGTGCATGTTGTGAAATTGAGCGCGTCAAGTTAGTTTCTGATGACGAAGTAATTTTACAACCCGGTGTAAATAAAATACTATTATCTTGTTTTGATTTTGTCTCTGGTTCGATTACACTGCGTGCTACTGAATATAATTCGCCTAGGGCAGAGTGTATTATTCCCGAATGCGACAACGAGGTTATTGATGGCAAAGTTATCTTAAACGTAATTAATATAAGTAATGAGGTCATAAAATTACCGCGCAACCGATGCGTGGCGCGAGCGACGATTGCGGACGATAATAATAATAAATACAAAATAGGTGATTACCTGGAACCAAATGTCGTGACTGACCTTGAATCTTTACTGCAAAATTATTCTGACTATTTTACGGGTAGTGAAAATAAAATTGGAAAATGTTCAGTCCAAATGCACATTGAATTAACTGATACGAAGCCTATTTATTACCGTCCGTATCGAATGTCTTTAGGAGACCGGGAGAAAGTCCGTGATATTGTATCAGACTTATTGAGTAAAGGAATTGTAGAGGAATCAATTTCCTCTTATGCCAGTCCTGTCATACTGGTCCCCAAAAAGTCAGGTGAAGTACGCATGTGCGTGGATTACCGTGCATTAAATAAAATTACTAAAAAGGAACGGTATCCTTTACCCGTAATACAAGATCAGTTAGACCGGTTATCAAAGCAACGCGTTTTCACCTGTCTTGATATTATGTCAGCCTATCATTGCATTCAAATTGCTGATGATAGCAAACAGTATACAGCGTTCATAACACCGGACGGGCACTATCAATATACGCGTATGAGCTTTGGATTGGTGAATGCACCGTCAGTGTTTCAGCGCGCAATGGACCATATTCTTGGTTCTTTGCGTTTCCAATGTGCTACAGCATATTTAGATGATATTCTCGTTTACGCTGAAAATTATGATGATGCATTGCACGAGAAAATACGAGATGCTAATGTGACGCTCAGGCTAGACAAGTGTTCTTTCTTAGTCTCAGGTATAGAGTACTTAGGCCATGAGGTGTGTGATGGCAAAGTCAGGCCGTCCAAGTATAAGCTGACTGCAGTTCATGATTTTGCTGTTCCTGAAAACGTACATCAAGTACGTCAGTTTATGGGTCTGGCAAATTACTTTAGGAAGTATGTGCCTAATTTTGCCAGTCTTGCTCGTCCTATCACTATACTCACCAAAAAGGACCAACCATGGGTATGGGGTGACGAACAGTCTCTTGCATTCCATCGCATTAAATCAATTTTAGTAAAACAACCCGTGTTGGCGTTGTTTAATCCGGATTATGAAACCCAAATTCATACCGACGCGTCTAAAATAGGCTTAGGTGGAATATTGCTTCAGAAGCAGCCGGACGGTGCGTGGAAACCAGTCGCATATGCGAGCAGACAGACTACGCCTGTCGAACGAAAGTATCACAGTTTTGAACTAGAGACGTTGGCTGTTGTCATGAGCCTGAAAAAGTTTAAGGTATACATGTCAGGTTTAAAATTTGTCCTAGTCACGGATTGTAGCGTATTACGCTGGACATGGACCAAACGTGATTTGTCTCCCCGTATCACCCGGTGGTGGCTTGAAGTTCAAGGTTTTGACTTTACTGTTGAGTATCGTGCCGGTAAATCCATGACTCACGTGCATGCGCTGAGTCGTAATCCTGTGGATTCAGTAATGCGATGTGTTGAAAAAGACCTAATTGAATGTGTGCAGCAGGATGACAACACGTTGCGTGGTCTCGTGGACCAATTGAAAGATGAAGTTGCAAGGGGCATAACTAATGGTTTGGCTAAGGATTTCTTGTTTGAGAATGGTGTATTATTTAGAAAAATCGGAAATAATCAATATGTAGTCGTTCCATGAATGTCCCGTTGGTCTCTCGTTCAAAGTTTCCATGATAATAACGGTCACGTTAATTTTAATAAAAGTTACAATGCCATAAGGTCAAAGTATTGGTTTCACGGTATGCGTCGGTTTATTCAAAAGTACACTCGTGGTTGTATATCATGTCAATATGCTAAAAAACCAACGGGCCGTCGTGTGGGCTTGTTACATCCAATTGAAAAGGTGGCTGTACCTTTTCATACGGTTCATGTAGACCATCTTGGCCCATTCTGTAAAAGCCCATCAGGCAAAATGCACATTCTAGCAATAATAGATGCCTTCACGAGGTTTATATGGATCGAGGCTGTTCGAGACGTCAGTTGTAAATATGTGTTGCAGACGTTTGACCAATTAATTAAAACTTTTGGTGTTCCAAGTCGTATAATTAGTGACGGTGGCAAAGCTTTTAGCTGCAAAGACTTCAAAGAGTATTGCACTCAAAGGCAAATAAAGCATGTCATAACGGCAGTCGCTAGCCCAAGGGCGAATGGGCAGATAGAACGTTTCAATAGGACTATACTTGACGCCCTTGTAGCATACGTTGGTGATCAAAATGACTGGGAGAAATACTTGTCTAAGGTTCAGTTAGGATTGAATTCTAACGTAAATAATAGTACGGAAAAGACTCCATTGGAACTTCTTTATGGGTTTCGACCTAGACTCGTAGGCGACATAGTTGTGCCCGATAGGCCACCCAATTTAGACGAGTTGAGGGAAGTCGCTGCCACGCGATCAGCTCAATTGTCTCAGCAGGCAAAGGACAAGTAAGATCAAAAACGCCGTTATGAAGCTCCTTTTAAGATAGGTGATCTAGTTCTTGCCGAAAGAAAGATCATTCGTAAGGGTTTACGCAGTGGTAAACTAATGCCGCGATTTGACGGGCCATATAAAATTGTAAAGGTCATGCCTCATGATCGGTACGTGATTAAGAGTACATGTAGCCGTGGTCGACTTTATGAAAATGTCTTGGCCAGGGATAAGTTAAAGCTTTTCCAATTTAATCATTCCGATGAGTCTGATAACTCTTATTCTGAATAAGTTATCTTATACGAAAGTAATGTTGTTCAGGACGATTTATTTCATTTGAATAGTGCACAATTAAAATTTGCTAAATGGATCCATTAAATAATTGTTGTTATTAAAAATAAATTATGATCGATCTTTGTTTCAATAGCGCTAGCCTTCAGAGGCGTTAATTATTATTAACATACCCTTAAAAACTATATTCAATAATACATCTAGCCTTAAGATGTTGTATTCTTGAGGACTAGTCGTGTGTCGTTCCTTAGGAGGAAGACAATGCCTTAGAAGGCTATTGTGACGCGACATTTACAATGTGGACCCTTAAGGGGACAGGACGCGACGACATTCAGCGCGCACAGCACGCGCCATGCCGCCACGTCCACGGCGCCGGCGCACGGCGCTGGCCTGTCCATAGACGCCATCAGGAAGGCGGCTGGCTGGACAGCCGCTTCTCAAACGTTCGCCAAATATTATTGTCGGGCCGTACGCGAAGAAAATTCTTTCGCAAGTTCGGTTTGTTTTCCACCAAATCCAAAATAAATATAGACTGATTAGCATCTATATTTATTGTATATAAATATATATCTATATTTCTTTATCTTTATATATAGGTTATCAACCTAAATAATATTATTATGATTGAAGTTGAGTCTAGATTAAGATTGCAATATTGTCAATGTACAGTCACCAAAACAGATAAGTAACCAGGGTCGTCGAATATAGTTGAAGTTTTGTAAGAAACCGATGGATGTTATCGAAAGAAATTTAATTTGATAAATTATGTGTTTGTTTTCTACTAATTAAATTAAATTTTATTCGAAAAAATCCATCGGTTTCTTACTAAACTTCAAGTATATCTACAACCCTGGTTATTTATCACTTTTGGTGACTGTACGTACCTATTACGTATTTATAATAGATTTCCAATTAATAATTATTAAAGGAGCGAAGACTTATGTTTAAATAAACAAATTAAGTAAACAACTTATGTATTATCATTAGCAAAACTTCTCCTATAAACATCTATGTTGTGAATGTTATATCTTCGAATGAAGCGATTAATATAATATCGATCGAACTTCACTTGCCGAACTTCGTTTGATCATATTATAATATACTGACAATTTAACAATTGAAAGGCTCCTATAAACAGGCGCGACACGCGACGCGAATCTCGCGCGACGCAAAGGCACCGCTCGTCGCCTTTGTGTCGCGCTGTCACTCCGCGCCTGTCTGCGGGAGCCTGAATGCACCAGAGTTCAATACTTCGGATAATAATTATGTACATGACGCAGTTGCGCTTTAATTGATTTGTGTAGGTACAATAACAGCTACCCCCCCCCCCCCCCCTTCCCATAACCGTCATAACGGTCCAATCTGAAAAGGTTATACCTACTCAGTGGCTGTCTGGTTCAAACCACGTTTCATTGATAAAAACCTTATCTATACTATACCTACTTAATATTAGGTCTTTACCTATGAAATTGCCGTTCTGCAGTACTGGCCATTTCAAATCAAAATAATTTTTGTTTGGCTAAGAATTCTAATTTCAAATTAATTTTATTTTAAAAACATGGATTTTTTTTTCTAAAAGTAGTCATTTCTTTATTGATTAGTGTTACATTTTCATCGCATTTCAATCTTTTTCGTCATCATGGATACGTTAAAAATTCGAGTAATTATGGAATATGAGTACCGTCATGGCAGCAACGCGGCACAAGCGGCACGCAACATCAACGACGTTTACGGAGCTAACACTACAAACCAATGCACCACCTGTTATTGGTTTGCTCGCTTCCGTTCTGGAAATTTCGACCTGAAAAATGAACCTCGCGGTCGTCCGAAGACTTTGGTCGACAATGACGAATTAAAGGCGATTGTGGAAGCTGATGATACACAATCTACGGCTGAATTAGCAGCAGCTTTCGACGTTAGCGTCAAAACAATATTGGTCCATTTGCGTCAAATTGGCAAGGTAAAAAAGCTTGACAAATGGGTGCCCCACGAACTCAATGATCGCCAGCGCGAAGTACGCGTCGAGACGTGCCTTGCACTGCTCAACAGACACACAAATGAAGGAATTTTGAACCGCATTGTTACCTGCGATGAAAAATGGATTCTGTTTGATAACCGTAAGCGCTCAGCAAGTTGGTTGGATCCTGGTTCAGCACCTAAACAATGCCCTAAACGAAAACTTACCCCTAGAAAAGTGATGGTCACTGTTTGGTGGTCTAGCGCCGGTGTGATTCATCACAGCTTCTTACCAAACGGGGTGAGCATTACTGCAGATGTGTACTGTGAAGAACTGAACACAATGATGGAGAAGCTGGCGCATCTCCAACCAGCATTGGTCAATCGCTCGTCTCCGCTGCTCCTGCACGACAACGCGCGACCTCATACTGCACAGCAGACGGTCTCCAAGTTGCAAGAACTGGGGTTGGAAGCTCTCCGTCATCCGCCCTACTCACCAGACCTTGCGCCTACAGACTACTACTTTTTCCAGAATTTGGATAACTTCTTGGCGGGAAAAAAATTTAATACCCGAGAGGCAGTACAAAATGCCTTTGAAGAATTTGTTGCCTCCCGTCCAGCTGATTTCTTTAAGAAGGGCATCAATAAACTGCCACTGCGATGGCAAAGATGCATTGATTGCATGGGTGATTACTTCGATTAATACAAATAAAAAATTCATGAAAAAAATTCGTTTAAATTTTTTCATACAAAACGGCAATTTCATAGGTAAAGACCTATTATTATAAAGCTGAAGAGTTTGTTTGTTTGTTTGCTTGAACGCGCTAATCTCAGGAACTACTGGTCCGATTTGAAAAATTATTTCAATGTTAGGTACCTCAATTATCGAGGAAGGCTATAGGTTATATATCATCACGCTAAGACCAAAAGGAGCGGAGCACCAATGAGGAATGTTTCAAAAACAGGTGTTTCTTTTCTTTTGAGAACTTCCGCTGCGTGCGCTACGTAAACGGTTAAAATTTCGCATAAAATCATGTATGACAGTATTGTTACCCTTTGAAATTTCAAAAAAGTCCGCGACAGCATATGTCTATCTGTTAAGGTTGGGTCACTATAACCTTTTTTATATAATGCATTATTTGCGAAGGTGTTTTAATAAACATGATATTAATCCTTAGGCAAACTATTACGTTATTCATCACAAGTATTTAATTTAAAACAAAATTGCCCTATAAATCATTTGATTTCAATGAATATCTTAGGAGATATCGCAGTTTTAAAATAACATCGCAGCAAAATAATGATCTCGAATTGAATTTGATCTGAATTGAATTGAATAATGATCTCTGATCGCGAATTTTCATATGATATATTCTCAAAAATTCTTAGGTGGCACAAATTTCCAAAGTTTGACGATTGATATGAAATTGATGATTATTATTCAATAAATATATCATTCCAACAGTCGAGAATCGAATTTTGATCAATATACGACGTTAAACAGAGCTGCAATTTGCAAAAAACTAAAGAAAATTTGAATTTGGCGGGCTACAGCTGAGGATTTACCTTAATATTTAGCGATCGGTAATTTGCGACAGCGTCGCTTTCTGTGTCGAGACTGCCGGCCCAGCAGGCTTAGAAAGAAAAGAAAGAAAGAAAAATAGGTTTATTTGTCACACAAACACGTGCACCGCACCGCTTAGCACTAGCACCGTTTTGTCGACGGAAGAATAGACAAAAATGACGTTCCGTGAAGACAGTACGACGCGGACGGCAGCAAAGTAGAAAGAGTCAACTGCACTTTTTATGAAATTCAGTAGTTTATTCACGTATTTCTTTTATTTTTCTATATCTCGAAAATGGTGTGTCCTATCGCAAAAATAATGAAAATTTCGACCCTTAAACTCCTAAAACTCAACATGTAGGTAATAATTTTTCACATTTTCCATACAAAAAGTGAAACATTCCATTTTTATACTTTGTGGCCGTCGAGTAAAAAGTTTTCTACTGTCTTTAGCATGGCGATTACAAAATCAAATTGTCTTCACTACCTTAGCCAACTGTCAATTGTCAATGTGACTTTGACAGTTTGGGATAGAAAACTTTCTTCTGAAATACTCTACATAAAAAAGGACCTAGACAACGATCGGTAGAAACGAAAGACAAAATGACAGATTGTAGAAGGATTTTTACGGTGCGATGTCAAAAATGGAGAAACGAAATGTCATTTTGTATAGAAATAGCCATGGTATAATAATATACTTCGCCAGGTATAGCATTCCGGTCACGGGGGTGACACAAGCCTACGTCATCACCGCTGTGTTACCAGTAGTGTGAAATAATAATTCCCCAATCGCCTTTATTACCAGTGCGAATCCGATAAAACAAAGAGGTTTTGACTAACAATTACGTTGGTATATGTTTAAATTGAATCGTTTCGTTTGATTAGAAAAATGCAACGACAATTTAAATGGTTTGCATATTTTTTAACAGAATGGTGACTTAAACTGTTTCCATAATTCGTGTTTAGTTGTAGTAAAGTAGCATCTGGATAGTGACATAAGCATGTGTCACTTCCGGAATGCTAGACCTTATTTTTTTAGACCATGGTGTAGGAACTCAACATCAACTCAGAAATAAAAAGACGATTGTTTAGATATTCTTCGATATAATTCTCAAAGCAAAATATCTACGTTCTGTTCGACGGTTAAATCCCAAGTGCCGTGCAAAAGTCGATCTGTCACAATTCAAAATAACAGTGGCAAAAGTCTCAACTTCAAACAGCCAAACAATATTCATTACATTAGTCGATCACTACTTTAGTGACGGGTATCTGTCAATGTTACCAGACGAAAAATACAAGACTGTTTACGTGTCTATGACAGCTGACAGATACTCGTCACTGGTACAAATAATAACAATATTCGATAACCTAAATGGTGAATATAATAATACTGTAAGTCTTACAACTCGGCCATCCTCTAATAAGTGAGTCCCCTCACTTCAAGAAAATAGATATTCGAAAACAAACTAAATTACATATACAATAATAAATTTAAATACTAATTTAGTGACATAATTATTATTATCTCATACTTTCTAATACAATTATCTATGACATCTTATCAATAAATCTAAAATCGCATCTCGCATGATCCACTATGATAAACAATCATCTGTGCGATATCTGTACTCGATATCATTCGTTTCTGCACTAATTGCTCATAGTCTATGCTCATACTAAATCTATCTTAAACACACATCTTGCACGGTCTGCTACAGTCTACAATCATCTGTACGATACCAATTACTTGATACCATTCGTTTCTGTACTGATTGTTCATAGCCTGTGCTTAAATTACTATATCTATGATCATAATCTGTGCGGAACTATGTCACAGTTCCATTCATTATCTGCACGAATCATTCTTAAGTTTCAATCTCATTCAATTCCATATCGACAATCAAATAGTTATTACAATGCACAATTGTACAAAATACGGTCAATCATCTTGATAATTCATACATTATTTAATATCCTTGCATTTTAATAACATTAGTAACGTAATAAGTAATTAAACAATACTTCAAAATTCATTAATATTAATATTACTGCCTAGATTAATTTCATTATTCATTATCAGTTTCACTGTCATTATTATTGTTTTCGTTGCCATCGTCACTGGAATAATCATTAAAATTAAGCCAAGTATGAATTTTATCAATTGCTACTATGTTTTCGTATCGTTTGTTTCCTTTTCTAGTTAGTGGAGTATCCTCTACTAAGAATCTGTCGTTGGGTAAGGCTTTTACGATTCGGCACGGGCCCTGAAGTTTTGGTATAAGCTTTTTAGATTTACCTATGTGCTCTTTATCAATGACTGTTCTCTCGATTCTAATAAGATCTCCTACATCGTATGACTTCGGTTTCTTTCTGTTCTTGTCAAACCTGGCCTTCGCTTTTTCCTGATCCCTATCGATTTTCTGTTTAGCATCGGACCTCAGTTGCATTAGGTCGTCGCCACTAACTAATTGCGTTGTTTCAGAAATCACGTCTCCCAACATATTTTCCGATGTCGAAATTAATTTGAACCCGAATAATAATTCTGACGGACTCTTGCCTGTCGCTTTACTCACTGTCGTATTAATACCTAATTGAATATCTCCTACATAATTATCCCATGTATTTTCATTATTGCCATGACATTTGGTGCTCAACGCATCAGATATAGTTCGATTGAACCTCTCGACCTGCCCATTCGCTCTAGGAGTAGCTACCGTGTTCAATATGTGTTTGATGTTCAATCTTTCTGTAAACTCTTTGAACTTCCCACTAGTAAAACACGTGCCTCGTTCTGTAATTAGCCTAGACGGAGCACCGAAGTAACTAAAGTACTCGTGAAATATTTTGATTGCAGTTGATGTTTTAGTATCCTTCACGGCTCGTATATTAACAAATTTTGTGAATGCATCAACAATAACTAAAATATACATATTGCCCCTTCTAGAACGAACAAACGGGCCGAGATGATCCGCATGCAATGTATGGAATGGGATTTCTATTTTTGGGATAGGGTGTAAGAACCCTTCCTTTTGACCTGATGGTGCTTTATGATGTGCACATTGTAAGCATGATGATACATATTTTTTTGTAAATCGACGCATCTTCGGGAACCAAAATGTTGCTTTTAACCTACTCAACGTTTTATGGAAGCCAAAATGCCCTACATCATCGTGGTTCATGCGCAAAACTTGCCACCTAACACCCCTGGGTACCACCCAACAAATTCCATCATCTAAGATACGGTATACGTAGTCACCCTTCACCTGATAATTCTTTCGTACATCAGCAACGAATTTCGTTTCATCGTCGAGAAGAATTTCTCGAATTCGCTTTATCTCTTCGTCGTTACTCTGTACGGTCGCAATCCAATCGGTTGTCTCTACTTGCAATACGTCAATTACATGAATATCACTATCGTCAGTGTGTTCAGCCACCGGAGCACGACTTAGGGCATCCACATGAGCCATACGTGATCCTGACCTATATTCGATGGTACAGTCGTACTCCTGTAGCTGCACCCACCATCGCGCGATCCTGGGTATTAGGTCACGCTTCGTCAAAGTTGTTTTTAAGGCATTGCAGTCAGTTACTATTTTAAATTGTAATCCCAGCAAATAAACACGGAATCGACTTAAAGAGGCAACGACAGCTAATGTCCCGAGATCAAAAGAGTGGAGTTTTTGCTCATCTTCCGAATTTTTCCGACTGTAGTAGGCAACGGGCCTTAACTGGCTGTCACTACCTCGCTGCATAAGAATGCCTGCAATGCCTATCTTTGATGCATCGGTATGTAACTCAGTCTCTAATCGCGCGTCAAACAAAGCTATTATAGGTCGTTCTACGAGTTTCTCTTTGAGTGTGTTAAAAGCAGATATACATTTTGCTGTCCATTTCCACTCAAATTTGGATTTTAAAAGATTCGTTAATGGGCCTGCTATTATTGCAAAGTTTTTGACGAACCGACGAAAAAAACTTGCAAGTCCTATAAAACGTCTTACATCATGTACGTTTTTGGGTACAGGAAAATTAGAAATTGCAATTGTTTTACGCGATCCGGGACGTATGCCATCTCCAGATACACAAAAGCCTAGAAAATCTATTTCCTTTTGGAAGAAATGGCACTTCTTTAATTTGAGAGTAAGCCCTGCATTGGCCAAATGCTGGAGTACTTCCTCTAAACGTGTTAAACCGTCATTAAATGTACTAGCGGGAATCAGGATATCATCCATGTAAAGAACAACGTATTTCAAGTCAGAGAGAACTTTACTCATCATGCTTTGGAAAATTGAAGGAGCATTCGCTAACCCAAAAGGCATTCTTTTATACTGATACTGACCGTCGGGTGTTACAAAAGCCGTGACCTCTTGTGAACCTTCTGATATAGGAATCTGGTAGTACCCAGATGCAAGGTCAAGACTAATGAAAAGAGAATTACCTGACAACCTATCTAATTGGTCGTCAATCAGCAGTAAAGGATAGTGCTCTTTACGAGTCTTGTTAATTAGGGCTCTGTAATCGACGCAGAGCCTCTTCTCACCCGTTTTCTTCTTTATAAGAAGGATAGGACTCGCATAGGGTGAGTTAGACTCACAGACGATATCGGCGTCGATCATTTCCTGTACCATCGTTCGAACCAATTCACGTTCCGGATATGAGAGTCTATAAGGACGGTAAACCACCGGTTTCGCGTCATTCAATTCTATCTCCATCTGTACTACGTTAGTATACCCTAAATCAGCTAGACAAGAGGAAAAACAACTCTCGTACCTCTTTAGTAGACACTTCAATCTAAATATCTCATCATCTGATAAGTGATCGCCATAATTCAGATCGGAACTCGTATCATGGTTGCTTAAATCCAGCATGTTGATTTCAAAACCTTTTTCAGATCTGTAAACTCGACTAACCAATATATTTTTCTTTAGCAAAAGTAAATGGTCGCTAAAATTTTGGACTAGAAGTGCCCCTAAACTATTTTCAAGGTAGTATTCACCTGGCAATAAGTAAAATTCCTTACCAGGCTGACCTCTTAATGAACCCCTGACATATACATACCCAGAGTAGCTTCTATCGGAAAAAACTGGTATCATAGTCATTTGTTTTGGTTGAATTTCAATATCTGCCTTAAGAAATAACCGCAATTTGTTAAGCTCTTCGAGCTCTTCTTCGCTCTTCCTTACTAAATATTAAAGAATTTGTGGTTTTTGTAATTATGATTCCGGGTTTTTCAGTAAAACTGTGACCAACTAACACGGGATATTTAATTATGCCATCTTCAACTACATAAACGTCAACCATCTCTACAATATTATTAATATCTATTTTTACACGTGCCATTCCTATTGGGACAACGATATTATTACCTAATCCTCTCATAACGGGTAACTCGCCTACAGACCAACTAACTCCTAATGATTTTGCTACACTACATTGTATCAATGTGCACTGACTGCCTAAATCTACATACCCCTTAACCAGAATACCAATAACCTTTAGCGAGATCATATATTTCTCATTACTAGTATCATCAACATCGACCTTCATAACTTTCTTTTCTGCACTAGAAGTATCTTTACTCTTTTCGGTGGATAGCTGCGGGCAATCGATCGTTACATGGCCAAGCCTTTTACAAATGTTACATCTCAGCAGCTTTTTTGTACACTTATTACTAAAATGACCTACTTCTTTACAGTTAAAACAAGTTATAGATGCACTAGATTGCGGCCTAGACAACTTCGAATCATTCCCACCAAACTGTTTAGTATTCGAATTCGTACTACTTGATGGTAAAGTCTTTTTATCTTGGTTAATCTTAGACTTGTCAAAATCGCGAGTTTGTTTAATAGACTGAAAATAATTAAGAACCTCTTCAGGCTCTTGACACTTGGCTGCTTTAGCACCAAGTCTCAAGGAACGATCCTCAATGCCATAGAGCAAGCAATCAACGGCACGCTTCCCGAAAATGTCACATCGATTCAACATATTTAATTTTTCATAATAATATAATTCTAACGATTCATTAAATTTTACGCGTTTGTTTAACATTTCGGTAAGTAATTCTGCATAATCGTCACTACTAGGAAAGGAATCAATTAATTTAATTTTCCACTCAGGCCACGAAAATGACATTGAAGGCAAGGCCTGGTACCATGTACGTGCAACACCCGCAAGTCTGAGCAGTGCGTAGTGTATAACCTGATCATCACCCCAGCGGTACAGCTTTGCACATTCATCGACCTTATTAAGCCACATGTGGACCGTCTGGTCCTTGACCATGGGGTCAAATTCAGGAATAACATTACCTAACATCGGAAATTTATTGCCTTCAGGCTTCGCATTCGACAACGATTTAATTAGCTCGTTCAAAAATAACTGAGTCTCACTGTTAGCAAAAATAGATTTGTTTACCTGAATATTCCCGCGTGGTTCATCACTTACTGTGGTGTTTGATGAGCTACTTCGGTCAGACGGCTGCGTACGGCGTCCCGTATGCCGCTCCTCACTCCGTTTCCTCGTCAGGTTAGGCGCGACCGATGCTGATCCTCGCGGCTACGTTTCTGACCTCGTCGACGCCGCCCATCAGTCCGTGTTCGAGATCGACTCCTCTCGTCCTGGTCACTCGAATCGCTAGGCGTACTTCTATGCCGCCTGCGACGTTTCTTCTTACTCCGGCGATTCTCACTGGCTTCATCATCGCGGCGACGCTTACGTTTCATGCTCACAACATCCGGTGTAAAACAGGACCGGCTCCTATGCGATTGGTTACTGCCACGGTCCATATTAATTGATATTTTCCAAAACTTGTGGGCGTGCTGTATTTATCCCACTTCTGAGTTGTAGGAACTCAACATCAACTCAGAAATAAAAAGACGATTGTTTAGATATTCTTCGATATAATTCTCAAAGCAAAATATCTACGTTCTGTTCGACGGTTAAATCCCAAGTGCCGTGCAAAAGTCGATCTGTCACAATTCAAAATAACAGTGGCAAAAGTCTCAACTTCAAACAGCCAAACAATATTCATTACATTAGTCGATCACTACTTTAGTGACGGGTATCTGTCAATGTTACCAGACGAAAAATACAAGACTGTTTACGTGTCTATGACAGCTGACAGATACTCGTCACTGGTACAAATAATAACAATATTCGATAACCTAAATGGTGAATATAATAATACTGTAAGTCTTACAATGGAAATAGCTATGTCTGTTCTTCCAAGAAATAGAAAATAAAATATGGGTTTATATTTAATCCTTCGGGCCATAAAATACACAAATACTTAAGTAGAACCTAAAGATTAAACCTTATGGTCGAAATGCATGTAGAGTGAAATTTGTTTATCGTTAAAGTACAAATATTAGGTTACCCAGTAAATTTTATTGGGTTTGCGCATAATAATTATGGTCCCGCGTTACTGCAGAGCCCCAGTAAAAATTCATAAACTCCCCAGGAATATTTCAAGAAATCTTTTTCCGTGTACTGATAAAAGCGTGATGTAGGTACCTAAAACAGCTCCTTAACGTACGTATTATTTAAAAATATTTTCATCTACTTAAACGAAGTCGCGGGTTAATGTTAGCGTTAGCCCAAAGTAACTAATCCACGCGGACGAAGTTGCGGGCAGAAGCTAGTCTTTAAATAAAAGCTATTCGAACAATGCTGTTTTCGGTCGCAGACTTTGTGCATTCCATTGTACAGTCGGCAGCACATCAAGTTACCACAAACTGTCAGATTTTCTCATCCGATTTTGAACTTAACTATCAATATGAACGGAACGTCGCTCGCCTACGACTGTCAACATCGCTCCGTGAAAGTTTTATAAATAATAATTATTTTACTTGCTCCACGCACAATTTTAAATACACAAGTGCATTCCACATTAGGAGTAGTATCAGTGACAGTGTTATCGAAGTTAAAAACCTTATTTTTCATGAAATATGACACCAACAGTGCAAGACCAAATTAAACAGTGAACATGGATTACAATGGATAATTTACCAACAACATCATTATACCAGGTTGGATTTCAATTTTTTTTTTAAATTATTCAGATAACAGTAACATTTCCATGAATATAACACTCCCTGGATCAAATAATATCTTTGACGGGTAGTTGTGCATTTGAAAACAGTATATTTTCAATGTAAACAAAGGACAGCTGATTATTCTTATCCAATCACAAATCTGCAGTTAATCACTGACAGAATAATTTTCGTTCGGAAATTGCACTACCAACAAAGTACCAAACTTGGACACCAGTTTTTTAGGACTTCGCTTTGATTACGTTCCGATACACGAAGCACTTTTTATATACTTTTTTATTTGTTATTCTTCATCATGGATCTCGAACAAAATATTACATATCGCAACAACAAACCCCAACGAGCAAGCTAACTTAACGACCTTTCAGGAAATGAGTCACATCTTTTTGACACTACCATGACAAGCCTCCCGAACACGTCTTTCAACGACAGTCAAACAGTAATTGAATTAAACGAGAAGATATTTGAACTCACAAACCAATTGGCAAGTGCTCACCAAGAAATCGAGAATTTAAATACTGAGAACTTTCGCTTGAATACTGACCTGAGCAAAAGCTTGAAAGTAATTGAAACTTATAAAAACCTTAGTCTATCAGATAACACAAATCTGACACCAAGTCATGTCAAGAAGAGTATCGCTATAGGAAGTCTACTCTAAGCAAAGATGACACGTGCATGCATAAAGGTCAAAAAAGTTCTAGCCACCAGGCAACATAGACTGATATATCCCCTACAATATCTATATCTATCGCTACAACCCAGGAAACATCTCAAAACCACGACACAAATGCAAAATTGGGTGCGAAGAAAGCGGAAACGAGTTTAGAACAAGCAGCCTCAACTCCAGAAGCAGAATGTCAAAATAAAACAAAAACTATTCTTAAAAGCCCTAAGCCTAAACAAAGATTACAAGAAGAGACGACAGACTGTAATATCTGCATTTTGAGTACCAACAACAAGAACAAAATAAGGGATATTGCAGAAACTACGCTCAGTAAACATTCGGATAAAATATGTCATTATTTAATACCGGACTGTAAAACCAAACAGTTGTTACGTGACATAGAAACCAGACAATTTTTTTTTACGTACAATGATTTTTGTATCATTTTAATAGGGGAGGAAGACTTCAACACAACAAATGACTATTTCCAGCTGGTACTATCTATAAGGACGACCTTACAAAAAATAAAACATACCAATGTTATCATCTGTGCTCCGACGTATAAATACAATGACTACAAAAATATGTATAATTGGAGGGTAGAAATCTTTAACAACCTGCTTTATCTCGACACAACGACCCATGAGCATGCATACATTCTGGACACAAATAGGAATCTTTCAAATGACTTCACAATGTTTTCAAAACACATGGGATCACTTAATAACTATGGCATGCATACTATTTTCCAAGATATTGACAAATTTATTCAAGGACTAAAAAAATATGACATATTTGATAGAGAAACCAAGCTAAAGGAGACGTTACAGACTGAGGAATTTTCAAGTAAAGAGTTATTTCTGTGACAACTATTTGCATATCATGCACCAAAATATAGCAGGACTCCTAAATAAATCAGATGCTCTTACTGTGTGCCTTGAAGAACTAATCACAAAGAATATCAACATTGACGTCATCTGCATCTCTGAACACTTCATTATGTCAGGCTATGCAGACTTTCTGTATATTCCAAACTACAATCTAGCTACGTGTTTTAGTAGAGCAGAAACAAAACGAGGGGGAACATGTATCTTGTTAAAAAAAGGACTTCAATGGGTGGAATTACCTGACATAAATAAACTAGCAATAAGTAATTCATTTGAATGTTGTGCTATCGAATTAACGCAATCATGCACCATTGTTATATGTATTTACAGAATCCCAAAAACGAATAACTTGATAACATTCTTTGACCGCTTGGAAAAATTATTACAGTTAATAACGAAGAAACAAAACAGAAATATTGTAATATGTGGCGATTTCAATATTGATATATTAAAACGTAGCAATACATCCCTAGACCTAGAATGTCTGCTGCATAATTTTAATGTAAAGTTAGAAATCGACCAACCAACCAGATTAAAAAGTAACACATGCATTGACAACTTTGCGCATAATCTTGGCAGTAAATGTAAAGCTGACATAATTGAATTGGCTTCGTCAGATTACACCTGTCAAATCTTGAAGTGTCCCGTAAAAAGAACTTTCCGTGTAAATCACTGGTATATAAAACGGCGAGACATTAGTTTGGAAAATATAAACACTACAAAACACTTCTTTTTCAGATATATATCAATGTGATAATCCAGATAAGGCTTACAACCTATTTCTGGAGACATTTCATATGTTCTATAGTCTGTGCTTCCCATTAAAAAAATAAAAAATAAAAATACAGCAACGACCTCGATGGGTCTCATGTGGAATTAGAGCCTGTAGTAACCAGAAGAGGGCACTTTTGTGGCGTTACCGTCTCAATCCAAATGAGGCAAACAAAAGAAAACTTAAATCGTATTGTACTAAGTACAAACTAATAGTTATATTAACTAAACGTGCACAAAATACATACAAAATAAAATCAGCAGCAAATAAATCAAAAGCAATATGGGATATCATAAATCAGTCAAAACCAAAATTACCCAAAAACACTATTGCAAGCATTAAAATGACGAATAAAAGGATAAGACAACCTCGTGACATAGCTAATATATTTAACGATTTTTTCATTGATAAAATTAAACCTGTCTGCAATACTGGCATAAAAAGTACTTCAAGTATATCCAAACACAACAACTCAATGTTTATGGCTCCTAGCCACGAAAATGACATAAAACAAATAATAAAAAACTTAAAAAACACTAAGAGTGTAGGATATGATGGTATAGCCACAGAAACAATAAAGTATGTGTCAGACAGCATTAGTGGCCATTTAAGTCACATAATTAATTTAAGTATAACGCGAGGTATATATCCGACCAAACTCAAAACTGCCGTAATAAAACCTTTGTATAAAAAAAACGAAAGGGATAAAACGGAGTTATATAGACCTATTGCACTTGTGCCTATTTTCTCAAAGATAATTGAAAAATACATATATGAACAAATGAACAAATATTTAATAAAACACGACATTTTGATTGAAGAACAAAAAGGTTTTAGGAAAAATAAAACTACTAATATGGCCATTTATGATTTTTTTAAATACAGTTATCACAAATGTTGACCATAATGTACCAGTATGTTCAATTTACTGCGACATGACTCAAGCTTTTGACTACGTAGATCACAATATCTTACTTAATAAGTTAGAAGCCTATGGAATAAGAGGAAATATCCTACAGCTTATCGAGTCATATCTAAAAAACCGAAAACAATATGTGGAAATATCACAAATAGATCCTAAAATAAAGAACAAAAGGATCTATCGTTCGCGTGATAGAACAATCACATATGGTGTGCCACAGGGCAGCGTGCTTGGCCCCCCACTATTTTTACTATACATAAATGACCTACCAAAAGCTACAAAACATCATATGACACTATTTGCCGACGACAGCACAGTTACTATTGAATGTAAAGGCACACAAAATTATGATAATGACATTACTAATACCATAGATTCAATTATAAAATGGCTAAATATTAATAATCTTAAGATAAATATTGACAAAACCAAATTAATGACTTTCAACCAACGCAAAAATTTACCTATAAATATTTATTATGATAGTTAACAAATTAATCAAGTAAGCACGTTTAAATTCCTAGGCTTAACCATAGACCAACGACTAGACTGGAAAGCACACACATTAGATTTGGCAAAGAGACTTAGCAAATCAGCATACTCGTATGCTTTATATAAACTAGCGCCAGTCACAGGAATGGATGCTATTGTAACAGCATACCATAGCATGGCTGGTTCATTATTAAGATATGGAGTCATGTTTTGGAGAAACTAAACAAATAGGGAACTTATTTTTAAGGCCCAAAAAAGGTGCATCAGGGCAATGTTTGCGTTAAAATTCACAGACACATGTAAACCTTTTTTTAATAAATGTAGAATACTAACATTACCCTGTTTGTACATTTTCGAAGCGGCATTATTTGTAAAAACCAACCCAGACCTATTTCCTAAGCTATCAGACAGAAATAACCGAAGTCGACGGCACGCCAATATGTTGTGCTCAAGGCAATCGAAAACAGCACTGATGCGTAATAGTATTTTTTGTATGGTTCCAATGATTTATGATCACATACCAGTATCAATTAAAATGTTAAACATTAATCTTTTTAAAAGACATTTAACGAACTTTCTTGTTGATAAAGCCTACTATACTATTTCTGAGTTTCTGGAAGAAAAAATGTAGGTACGCTAACCTGAAATGTTTCAAGTGCTTTGCTTGTTTTTTTATGTTTCCATTATTACCCATTATTTAAATTACTGACATCTGACATCAATCTGTAATAGTGTAAGCCCTAATTTTGACATTTATTTTTTAATGTAATTTTGACATCAACTTGACTAATCTATAAATATAGACTGCGCATATTTTTTTAAATTTGATTAATATTTTGACATTATTATATTTTCAATTTTTTTTTAGTATTCACATTTAATTTGTAACAAAGTATCATGTTTTATGTTCATGTGTTATTAATTTATTTTTCTAACTTACTTTATATTTGCACGCCATAGTATGTGGCAATCATGTCTCTGAACCGTTTCTTTGATTTTATGTTATCCTGCATGCAAGTTTTTTATTTTTATTCTTGTATGTGTACACATGTTTAGGCAAATAAATATATCTTATCTTATCTCATCTTAATACACTCGAGAGCAATGAATCCGGGTCACTTAAAGAATGTTAAAAATCTCGGAAACTAAAAATGATAGGTTAATGCAATAAATTGTATTTAATAGACAATGTAATACTCCTTAAATGAAAGTAAAAAAAATATGAGTCACCATACATTTTATTAACACAAAATTACATAAAGAAAAAAACTGCTGATCTCTCCTTAAAACAAAAATAGGAAACATGAAATTTTTGAACTTTATTACGATTTTCTTGAATTTTAATACTTCGTATTGCCTCCTCGTGCTTCCATTACTGCGTTTACGCGGTTTGGCATGCTGTACACCAAGTTCCTTATACGATTTTGGGGAATATTCTCCCATTCCTCTGTGAGAGCAATATTGAGCTCACGAAGCGTGATTGGGGGAGGGTTTCGTTGTTTTACGCATCTGCCTAGCTCGTCCCAAGCATGCTCGATCGGGTTGATATCCGGGCTGCGCGCTGGCCACTCCATACGAGTAATGTTCATCTCTTGAAGGTAGTCATTCACAATCCTACCTGTATGAGGTCGGGCATTGTCATGCATAAATATAGCATCCTCACCTAAATTGACCATAAATGGACCAACGTGATCATTGAGGATTTCTTCCACATATCTTACGCTAGTTAAAGAGCCGTTTTCTATGATCACCAGCTCTGTGCGACTTTCAGAAGAAATTCCGGCTCACACAAGTACAGACCCACCACCGTAGGCTACTTTTTCTTCGATGCATGCTTGCTTGAATCTTTCCCCTGGTCTTCGATACACTCTGTGTCTTCCATCGTGCTTGTAGAGCATAAATTTTGATTCGTCGGAGAACATAACTTTTGACCAATCTTCAATACTCCAATTTACGTGGCTCTGGGCATATCTTAGTCTTGAAATACGATGCCCACGCTCCAGTTTAGGGCCGTTTGCAGGTCTAAGGGGTTTTAAGTTAGATTCAGCAAGCCGACGTCTTACTGTCCATGCACTTGGGTTACTTCCTCCGAGGCGTCGAAACTGATTTGTGAGTTCAGTTCCTGTGAGAAAGCGATTTCGAAGCATGGTGTTCACCAAGTATCGGTCTTCTCGTGCTGTGGTACACCTGGTTCTGCCCGTTCCTGGTCTGCGTAGGTTAGAACCAGTTTCTTCGTAACGTCGGAGAACTCTTTGTACTGTTGACAGCGACACACCGACAGTCCTGGCTGTATCGCGCTGACTCCGGCATGTTTCCAGCATTGTAAGTATTCTGGTGCATTCTTCAGGCGTAAGCGACATAATTTCAGCTTGAATAATGAATATAGAGCACTATCAACATGGTTTATGTACCCACATAAATGACAGATTACAAACAAAAGCAAAACCAAATGCTGTAATTTCGTAGTTCCATCTTCGAAAGTGGCCCTTTTTCAAATTTGATTTTTTTATGATATAACTTTACAATAACTAAGAAGTTTTAATACCTTCATTTAAGGAGTAGTACATTGTCTATTAAATACAATTTATTGCATTAACCTAGCATTTTTAGTTTCCGAGATTTTTAGGATTCTTTAAGTGACCCGGATTCACTGCTCTCGAGTGTATTTTAAGGTTTAAAATCGTTTGGAGAAATTTGACAGTTTCGTGTAGCTTGACCAGGGCCGGCAGTCTCGACTAGATAGCGACGCTGTCGCAAACTACCGATCGCTAAATATTAAGGTGAAACCTCAGTTGTAGCCCGCCAAATTCAAATTGTATTTGAATTTCACGATTGATATGAAATTGATGATTATTATTCGATAAATATATAATTTCCACAGTCGAGAATCCCATTTTTATCAACATACGACTTAAAACAGAGCTACAATTTGCAAAATACTAAAGAAAATTAGAATTTTGCGGGCCACAACTGAGGATTCACCTTAATATTTAGCGATCGGTAGTTTGCGACAGCGTCGCTATCTAGTCGAGACTGCCGGCCCTGCTAGCGACTGTATAAGATTAACAAGCAGGCAGTTACATTCGAATTTATAAATGTAAGGTGTAGGGCTTAGAATGAGTAGGGTGTGTATATTATGGATGGGCAACCGTGCAGACGCAGCCAACGCGTCCCGCCGCGCCGCGCCGCGCGCCGCCTCGCGACGGTGCTACGCGTGCGAACGAGACGCGTGCTTCTACGCGTAGCGTCGCCGCGCGGCTCCCCGCGGCCCGGTCCCCGCGCGTCGCGCCGCTCCGCCCGCCGCGCCGCCACGCGCCGCCTCGCGACGGTGCTACGCGTGCGAGCGAGACGCGTGATTCCACGCGTCGCCGCGCGGCTCCCCGCGGCCCGAGCCCCGAGCGTCGCGCCGCGCAGCAGTGTGCCCACCAGCCCGCCACCGCATTTGACCGCAGCAAACAAAATACGATGATGAGTTGATATTGTTCAAGTGTTGATAGTGCGCGTAGGGTCACGCGACCAGTTTTCTAGGTAAGTAAACAGAAACGAAACTATGTTTTAATTATCTCATTTTATCTAAGTAATCATGAAATATCAGACATTATTTTATGACTCTGTTTTGGTGTTTACCTTTTCTGCAGTTGACAAAATGGACGAAGAAATGTTGATAAAGATGGTTCGCGAGCGAAGAGAACTATACGACTTAAACCACCAGCTCTACGATGTCCGACCAAAGAGAGATCTCGCCTGGAAGCAGATCGGCGAAGCGTTGAAGCATTCACGTATGTATTACATCACAGGTCTCGTCTCGGTGACCTCGTGACCGCCTCGGTGGTCTAGGGGTCGCAAGCGCAGCTGCTGAGCATGGCTGCGTGGGGTCCTGGGCCCTGGCGTCAATTCGCGGATCCGGAAAGTTTTCTGCCATCTCGAATTTATCGGTAGCAGCCCGAAGCATGACTGGCGAAACGTGGGTGTACTTTACGTTGGTATACCTGATGTTATGGTACGTTTTTAACCTACTTAGAGTTTTAAGGCTCGCACACTGGCGCGACGCGACAGCGTACACAAAGGCACCGCGTGCCGGGCTGTCGCGTCGCGCCAGTGTGCACGAGCCATTATCAACGATCCAATGCAAACAACATAAACTATACCTACCTATAATAAAAATCAATTACCAAAAATGTATGTCCGCGCAACACTTCAAAGCGACACCACTTCACTAACCAACAAAACAGAAGTGCCAATGCGTTGAACTTCCATTTTCCAGAAAATATCTAGTTGGTCATTCTTTCTTGTGCAAGGTTTGGGGTTGACGTTGAGCGAGTACTTTGAGCGAGTCAAGAACACTTATCTCACCGGAATCCTCCGCTGCTGATAACAGTACCCGAACAAAGTCCACAACAGGAAAATAGAATTATTTATAACTAATTAAGATAACATATTGCAAGTACAAATATTGAATGTAACTTCTTATGTAAATATAATGAATCTTCCTGTTAGACACTGATTGTAAGAGTATAAAAGGCCTGCGTGCCATGGAATAGTGTTCATTACCTACCTGATATTAGCCATATAACAACTTGTATACTTATAAATCATTAAACTGCATTTATACACTCCTGGTTGATCAGTTTCATTAACTGGCGCCCAAGTGAGAGGCTGATCGTGACCTTGACCATATCAAAGTATACGCAGCAGCCTATCGAACCCTTCGATCAAGACTTCCCCTGATAAGCGGATCCTCAAGGCATCTACTGTACGAGCAACGGAGAATCACGCAGCAGTTTGGTCAGCCTATCGAAACCCTTCGATCAAGACTGCCCCTGACAAGCGGATCTTCAAGACATCTACTACGAGCAACAGAGAATCACGCAGCAGTTTGGAAGCTCATTGGAATAAAGCGGACGTACGACGAAGCTTCAAGCCGACTCGATCCCAAATATATCCCATGAAGCTAGGAGTAGTAACCCTCTTCACCATCATACAAATGTAAGTACACTTTGATTTTTACAAGTGAGAAAACTGGCATTAACACCTTCAGGCAAACCTTTAATCAAACAACAAAAAATGAACCCTCTTGTATTACCTACCTCACCCCAAGTAGAAACCCGACACATTCCTATCCCTATATTCTGTGGAATAGGTAGTGAACGAGATTTGAACGGATTTATTAGGGCATGTGAGAGATTTTTTCAAACTAATACTGGAGATGAAACAACTAAGGTTAATTTAGTTTTATCTAGATTATCAGGAGAAGCAGCAAATACCGTATACCGCGGAAAGCATGATTTTTCTTGGAAAGAAATAAAAACTTTATTATTACAACGATATGATAGATGGCAAGTTAAAATTGAAGATATAATTGCGGAAATCCAAAATATTCAACCCTCTACTGATCGACTTGTACCACTAATACACGAACTAGACGAGATAGTTAACGAAGGAGACGCTCAAATTAAAGGAGCATCGGTTATTTTAGAACCTTTGGCTAGACAAACAATTTTAAAATTCTTACCACCTTTATATGAGGATTTGTGTAAAATGGATAAATACCTTGACGTTTGTGATAAAGCTAGAAGACTAGATAGAGAAGGATATCGAATTACAAGAAAACAAAAGGTCGTTCAAGAATCTCATAAACTTTCAACTTCAAATTGGCCTTCACAACGTAACCAAATAAACCAACAACAACCTAAACAATCGTTTAATCAACAACAACCTAAACACCCGTTTAATGAACAACAATCAAAACACCCGTGGAGTCAACAACCATTTAAACAATGGAGACCACCTCAAAGACACGCATATCCACCTTCACCGTTCTCATTTAGACAAAGACTACAAAATGACTTTAAGCCCCAACAGACAAAACCAAATTATCCCCAACATTTTCCACCTCAAAGAAATGAAGATGTCACCATGCGAACTGTAACTGACAGACCACCATTAAAACGTTCACGTGAAAATATGTTTAACATAGAATCAACCGAAGAAGATGAATATGATAATTTTATGCAATTTTGTGAAAATATGTATCAACAGACATATTTTTCAGAAGAACCTACAGTTTCTGAAGATCCAAATGAGGATTTTCCTCCGGATCAAGTAACCAAATTACCCACATAAACTTTCATCAAATAGGAAACCAACTTCACTTATTAGAAAGTATTAAGAAGATTCCAAATTCAATTAATATCCTAAAAGATCCTTTAAAGTTAGAATCTATCCTAATACCCCATGTAGCCATTAGTGATAATATTATGATATTCCAACTGCCTATACCCATTATATCTAAGAATGAATATCAGTTAGTATATTTACTAGCACCTATTGAAAAGAAAACGGAACATTGTTATCTACCAAATATTATAACAAGCCAATATCTCACTCGTAACGATCAAGTGTATAAAGCTCTTAGCTGTTCCCAACAAATTTGTAAAGCAGAACCAGTATGTGAATGTTTAAAACAAACTGTGTTAAAACAAAGTAATCAATGTAATACTCTGCTCATCTACTGCCCTCTCAGATATTCTCTTAAAATATCCAGTACAATCCACTACCAATATTGGGATCTAGAAGAAAGTGTCATCGACCAATGTACATCAAGTGAGAAGATAATCAAAGGATCCTATTTAGAAGATAATACAGAGTGTATCCATCAAGAAAAAGCGACGGAACTTGAAATATATAAAACAAAGACTGACAATATAATTAACGAGTATCCTGTTAATATTCCAACAACAGATGAAGATATTGAACAGCAACTAAAAATGCTTAAAAAACATCAGCTCACTGATAACAAAGTGACTAACGTTTCAATTGGAATATATACCACTCTAGGCATCCTAAGTCTCTTACTCATCGCTTATCACGCTTTTCGAAGACTCACACGAAAACGCTCAACGCTGGGAGAGGAGAGTCAAGAACACTTATCTCACCGGAATCCTCCGCTGCTGATAACAGTACCCGAACAAAGTCCACAACAGGAAAATAGAATTATTTATAACTAATTAAGATAACATATTGCAAGTACAAATATTGAATGTAACTTCTTATGTAAATATAATGAATCTTCCTGTTAGACACTGATTGTAAGAGTATAAAAGGCCTGCGTGCCATGGAATAGTGTTCATTACCTACCTGATATTAGCCATATAACAACTTGTATACTTATAAATCATTAAACTGCATTTATACACTCCTGGTTGATCAGTTTCATTAACTAGCGCGTTCACGAGCGTTTCGAATTGTTGACAGCTCGCAGCTGTCATAATCGTGATATCTAAATAGGAAAGCAAATTATTGATGTGAGCGCTATGAGCGATTACGGCGTAAATCGGAATGCCCCCTTCCCCAAACGTTATGTCATGTCGTGTCGAATAAAATTAGGGATGCCCAATCGATTGTAATCGATGTCTTTTTTTTTAACTGTTGCATATTTTTAATCGGAATCACATTTTGAATTTATTTCGATCATAGTGCAAATAGAAGCTACAATAAAACCATTAAATCACCATTCCATTATTATTATTCACTAAAAGTATAATGAATAGGTACGGTAGGTATTAGTTTTAAATAAGTAATAAGAATAATGCTGAGGTGAACAAAACCTACATATTTCATCATCATAATTATTCAGGGTTTTCTAAGATCATAATTATAAAAAAGTGTGTGGTTTACTTCTAACTAAACGATCACTTACGGGTTTACGACGATTAATATAATAGGTTGGGGAAAAAGTTCCTTCGCATTTTTTAAGAAAATTCAAAACATTTTTTAATATAGTTTATTTACATCTAACTAAAGTATGTAGGTACCATTTTGTTCGATAACTTTTTGCCATCTTGTAGGTAGGCACTTGATCCCATTGCTATAGAAATTTTGGGACTTCTGATCAAAATACCGCGACAAGTGGTTTTGGCAGTCCTCTCGTGATGTTAACCTGACACTGCCTAAAGAATTCTGAAGAGACCGAAACAGGTGGAAATCTGAAGGTGCAAGGTCAGGACTATACGGCGGATGCATTAACACCTCCCAGCCAAACTCTCTTAATTTTTGCTGAGTGGCTAAAGATGTGTGAGGTCTAGCTTATCATGATGAAAAACCACACCCCTTCTGTTGAATAATTCCGGCCGCTTTTTCTCAACTTCTTGCTTTAATCTCATCAGTTGTTCGCAGCAGAGTTCAGAATCGATGGTCCTGCCTGGTGGTAACAGCTCATAATGAATAATGCCCTTCCAATCCCACCACACACACAGCATCACCTTGTTGCGAGTTAACCCGGGTTTCGCCACAGTCTGTGAAGCCTGACCGGCCTTTGACCACGACCTTTTTTGCACGTTCTTGTCGTACGTGATCCACTTTTCATCACCAGTTATCAGCTTCTTCAAAAATGGTTCGGTTTCATTACGTCGTAATAAAGAATCACAAATGAGTACACGGTTCATTAGGTTTCTTTCAGTGAGCTCGTGAGGTACCCAAATATCGAGCTTTTTTGTGTACCCAGTTTTTTCCAAATGTGCCAAAACTGTTTTGTGGTCAATTCCCAGTTCTTCAGCTACGTCGTAAGTGCTGATATGCCGATCTTGCACCACTTTTTCAAAAATGGCATCCCTTTTATCCGTAATAGGGCGACCAGAGCGACGTGCATCTTTGACATCAAAATTTCCGGATTGAAAACGCTTAAACCAAATTTGTTCTACTCTCACAGATACTGCACTAGGTCCATAAACATCGCAAAAATTTTTCGCATGCATTTTTACCTTTTTTGTAGTAAAATTTTAAAATGTATCGAATTTCTTCATTAGATTCACTCATCTTGACAGTACGAAAAGCAAATGAAAATCACACATTTTCCTAATTTGAATTTGGAATTATGTTCTTTAAAATTTAAACTTTCAATGATACCAAAACCAGCCAGATACAAATAGTATAGCCAAAGAGATTTTATTACAAGTTCGTACATACTATAATGCGAAAAGACTTTTTCCCCAACCTAAATAAAAAAAGATACTTATCGTTACTGGATGAATTATAAATTTGTTTTCTTAAAAAAAAAACAATATTGCAGACTATACTCGAAAGGTTTAGGTAGTTAAATAAAAGTAAACAAATCGTAAAAAGGGTTTTTTATAGTTAACACTTTCTTGTTTAAAAATACGTCACAACAAAATTTAAGTTATTTGCGATTTATACGATAGTTTCCTCTTTTATTAATGTATGTTAAACTTTATCATTTATTCGTAAACTATACTCTTTGTACCTACATGTAATTGCTTGAGCACAATTTTTTTTGTTAGATTTATTAAATAGTATAATATTTAGTAATATGTCTAAAGAGCCCCAAAAGACAGTCACTTTTTTCTTTTATTTTGCTTATATCTCAAAAATGGTGTGTCCTATCGCAAAAATAATGAAAATTTCCACTCAACTTTAAAACTCAACAAGTAGGTAATAATTTTTCACATTTTCCATAAAAATACGAAAAATTCAATTTTTCCATTCCTTATTTTTATACTTTGTGGCCGTCGAGTAAAAAGTTTTCTACCGTCTTTAGCATGGCGATAAAAAATCAGATTGTCTTCACTACCTGTACAGTGCAAGCACAGCACAGTTTTATTTATTTATTTATTTGCTAACATGTAAAACACTGGTTAGTAGGCATGCATTAAAATTTCATGAAAAAAATAAAAAAAATCATTTCATTTCAATATGTCAGCATTTTACCTGTGCCGGGCCGGCCAAAGTAGTACACGAATAGCATTCATACCGCGTGCACTCATCTATCATACAATCATACTTTTATCAATAAATATCAATCAATCAGTAATCAGAGTATCAATCAGCATCAACTCAAGGTGTAAGGTCACAAACCATAAATCTTAATGGTCTTTCGAGCCTTCGGATTAGCGGGATCCAATCACGTTGCGAACATAATAGTGGTTGACCCTGTAAACACGACCTGTGGACGACGGTCAACGGTTTACCAACATCATCAAGCCATCGACTGCTGGCTCCATCGTCAAGAGGGTGCTTTGCTCTTCTTTCCGTGGTTGCGAATCGGTTCAGCCGGCTTCCAACAAGCGGGTCTTACCGGTTGGATTGAGAAGGCGCTAATATCGCGGAGAGTTTGCAATAGCACTTCCTGTTGACTAGCAGTCAGGCATATCAATCAAGAAACCTATCAATGATGAGTTCCACAATGGAAGACATCTTAGCAAATTAAGATCAAAATAATCATGCAAGCTATGAGCTATAAGTCTCGCTTGCGCTGCGTTCCGATGCGGTCGCGTTTGCATATTCTTTATATCGGTTAACGCAGTGAAAGCTGTCGCTCGTAATTTACCCGCCACGAGTAGTGAACTAGTGGTGAACGAGCTGCTGGCGTTCCTGCAGCAGAAGCTGGATATGATGGACGAGGTGTCAGCTGTCCAGATCTGCGCATCGAACTTCAGCGAGGATGACATAGCTGCTGCAAAGCTGTTGTCATTCAGTGTGCTGAACAAGCGCGACCAGATGGTGTCCCGCCGGCGTGATGGGACTAAAAGGAGCCTGCAGGATATTTTCACGCTGTTCAAGGAGACCGACCCTGACGACGTGCCGACATTTGTGGCGGAGGAGCTACACAAACTTCCTCCTGTCACCTTCGACCACGTCGATGTAACGAGTCTTCTGAAGGACATTGTCTTTCTAAAGGCCCGCCTCGCGGATGTGCTGACGAAATTAGATGCATCCCAAAACACTGTCGCTGATTTGCGCAAAAAAGTTAGCGAGTTGCCCAACAGTGTGGCGGTAATTAGGTCACCTATCGATGCGTCAAACGTAAACGCATGTCGCGGAGCCGGCCTCGATATATCGTCGTCGAATTCCGCGTCAGCAGTTTTGTCGCCAGCGCATCCGTCGGTTGTTGAGCTTGCAGAGCGCCGCACCGGCGCGCCCCGCAGCCCCGTGCTCGTCACCGCGGCTCGTCCTCGCAATGCCGCCCGCGCCCCTTTTCCCATCCCGCTGCCAGTGTCTGCAGCCCCGACGAAACCCCAACAAAGGGATTTCACTAGCATCACCACGATAGCCCGTGGCGCTCCTAGTATCAAGCTATTGGAAGCCCATGCCAGAAAAGGCGCCGAATAGGGCTGATGATGGTTTCGTGACGGTGCAAAGGAGTAAGCGCCGATCGCGAACAAACCAGAACCGCTGTGGTAAAACTCCTGCGGAGCCTGAAGTGAGCCTGCGTGCCGCAAAGTCGAATACACCGGTGTACATCTCCTGCCTGCACTACACCACTAAGGCGGAGGACATCGTGGAGTACGTGCGCCAAAAGAGGAGGTACACGCCCAGGGTGCAGTTACTGGAATCGCGCCGGAACGTCAACTTCAAGGAGTTCGTTGTGCGTGTACTGAACTGTTATCTGCCCCTCGTCATGGAAGAACGCTTTTGGCCGCAGGACGTGGTGTTCCATCGCTTCCGCGGACAAGTTCCACTGGACAGCTCAACGTTTAGCTAGTGCAAAGTGAAGCGTTACTAACATAGTCTTAAGTCATAGTTTACTAACAACTTTTGTTTATATAAAAATATGTATGTTTAAGCAAGGTATATTTGTATGGGCCTGTATCGTCTGAAATAAATGGTATTTTATATACATTTTTAAATATTTTTATAAAAACAGAAAAAACATTTAAAAATATAAAAAATAGTGGTCCGCCGGTATCGGGAGCTGGGTCCAAGCTACCGGTGGTTAGAGCTCCAGAGACAGGAACCTCCTCACGATGCGAGCCGTATCGAGGAGAACTGCCTTCTGGATCAGGCCCTTGACCCAATCGCCTAACGAAAGCCTCGAGAGATGTAGATCGAGGCTTTCGGCCATCAGGCCATTCGCCAATACGACAATCGGCACAATGACAGCCGAGCTCACATTCCACATGTCAACAACCTCGTGTGCTAAGTCGAGATATTTAATTTGTTTCTCTTTCTCAGCTTTCACGAGGTTCTCGTCATGCGGAATGGTAATATCGATAATCATTGTGCGGCGCGCTAATCGATCTATCACCACTATATCAGGCTTATTGGCGACAATAGTCCTGTCAGTAATGATAGACCGATCCCAGTACAACGTAATATGGTAATTTTCGAGAACTGGGTCGGGCACATACTTGTAATACGGTACCTCAGAATCCACTAGTTTATATTTCAAAGCAAGTTGGTAATCCTGGCTACTTGATTATGCCTGTGCAAGTACTCGCCGTTAGCCAGACGAGAACAACCAGAGACAATATGTCTGATGGACTCACCCGGACGATGGCATGCCCGACACACGTCAACCATCCCGTCTTTCATAATATGTCTCCGGTAGTTATTCGTCAAGATAACTTCGTCCATAATTGCACAGACGAAACCTTCGGTTTCCCCGAAAAGGTCACCAAAACGTAGCCAGGATACGGACGCTAAGAAATCTACACCGGGCTCGTGAAGAGCCCGATAAAAGCGTCCGTGTAGCTCCTTGCTTTGCCATATCTCCTTGCGGTCATCGGTAGTAAGTACCACAGGTTTGCGTCAGTTCTCTTTAGCCATGGAGAGCGGGGTGAGGCCCTTGTCCACTGCTACCACATCACGGTGCATACCCACTTCGGCTTTTAAAAAATATTCCCTGAGACTGCACACTTCGCGGTTGTGGAGGGTCTTTGCATTTAAAAAGCCTCGACCCCCGCACTTCCGCGGTATGTACAGTCTCATCACCGATGATCGTGGGTGATGCATCCGGTTTGCGGTCAGCAGTGTACGGACCCTCCTATCCAGGACGTCGAGTTCGGTCTGAGTCCATTTGAGTATGCCGAAAGAGTACATCAATACTGGCATGACCCAACCGTTGAAGGCGCGAACCTTGTTTCCGCCTGAAAGAAGACTAATTAATACCTTCCTCAGGCGACCAAAGAATCGCTCCTTCAGCGATTGCTTCATGTCAGCAACATTGATGCCTAACGTTTCCGACATACCCAAATACTTATAGCTTTCGGATGAGGAGAGGGATCTAAGGTGTATGGAATCCGAAAGTTGAATTCCTTCGGATTCCATAATCTCACCTTGCTTTACATGCATGACTGCACATTAGTCCACACCAAATTCCATCCTGATGGCGCTACTGAAAGTTTCAGTTACCTTCAGTAGTTTCTTCAGTTGCAATTTGTTGGGGGCAAAGAGTTTCAAGTCATCCATGTAGAGAAGGTGAGATATGAGCTGACCACCTCTTCTCAACCGATAACCTAGACCTGAATCCTCCAGTAGTGTACTTAGAGGATTCAGGGCTAAGCAGAACCAAAGTGGACTCAAACTGTCGCCCTGAAATATTCCCCGTTTAATCCATACAGGCTCATCATTCCCCTGGATCTGTTGACACCCTGGATAGCGAAGAACCGTCCTCCATTGCCTCATACACGACCCAAGGAAGGTGCGTAGAGTTGTATCTATCTTGTACAACTCCAGCACCCTCATGAGCCACGTATGTGGCACTGAGTCGTAGGCCTTCTTATAATCAATCCAGCATGTCGACAAATCCTTGCAGGATCGACGGACCTGTTGGCTAATGGCCATATCGATGAGGAGTAGCTCCTTAGTACCACGGGATCCGTTCCTACATCCATTTTGAGAGGCTGACATAATCGAGTTATTATCAATGTGCGTGTTAATTTTCGCTCTCAAAATGGATGTAAGAAGTTTATAGATCGTTGACAAACACGTAATAGGTCTATAATTCTTGGGATCCGTGGAACTACCTGACTTATGGAGCAGATGAGTAACGCCTGTTGTTAGAAACTGCGGAAGCGACCCGGACTCTAAAGATGCTTGGAACTGAGATGCCAGGCAGGTGTGTGAACTAATTAGCCATTTCAACCAAAAGTTGTGCAATCCGTCCGGTCCCGGTGATTTCCAATTCGGTAACGGACGGACTGCTTTGGTGACGTCTAATGGCGTAATCAGTACCGCTCCCATTTCTGGTACAGTTTCACACACCTGCTCGACATCCCGTATCCAGTCAGCCTCAACGTGACAGACGGGCACTGACCAGATGTTGCGCCAGAAAGTAATCGTGGCGGCATCATCCGGGCGGCACTCATCTGTCACATTTTGTTCAGGTCGCTCCCAAGCTCTATATACCCATCTCTCATCGCTCTGGAACATGCGATTCTGTGTGTACCGATCAACCCGCCGCTTATACCGCCGAATACGGCTCGCCCATGCACAAACTTTCTGCTTCAGGAAGTCGATGCGCTCTGTGACACGGGACATGTATTCCTGAGGGCTGATTTCAGTCCCCGAGAATGCCCGCCTCACAAAGCGCATCACTCGTGGTCGTGTATTGCCCTTCCTGAAGCAGTATAGTTTGCCGATGAGTACCCTGGCCTCATCGATACGACGCTCGATCCTGCACTGCCAGGCTGGTACGGCAGGTTTTTGTCGAGTAGCCCCGTCACAGTTTGGGAACTTGACGTTCGCTAAATGACATGCCGCAACAGCCGCGCAATACAGGATCGAATGTGTATCAACGAGATTCTCGCTGCTCTCAAACACATTCTTAAGATGCGAGTCCAGGGTACACACCAGCCCCGAGTGGTCCGCAGTGGGCGCTGAAGCGGCTGGACCGGGAGCTCCTCCTGGAAGCCTCGATCGTGCAGGCCTGGGTGTCATCACCGGACAGGCCTGCTGATATTAACGACGAGGCGGAGTGGTTCCGGGAGGCCATGTCCGATGTATGTGACGTGGCAATGCCCCGCGTCCGGCCCGGACGCGTTTGGCGCCAGGTGTACTGGTGGTCGCCGGAGCTAACGTCTCTGCGTGAGGCGTGCGTTGCTGCGCGACGCCTGTACACCAGGCACCGCAGGCTCCGTATCCGCCCTCCGGACACGGAAGCCATTCAGGCGGAGCTGTACGAGGGTTACAGAGCGGCGAAGACCGCCCTCCGAGCGGAGATCCTACGGGCCAGGGGGTTGGCCCGCGAGGAGTCGCTGGGGACTCTGAACAGGGACCCGTGGGGACGCCCATATAAATTGGTGCGGGAGAAACTCCGCCCATGGGCGCCCCCGCTGACGCAGAGTCTCCGGCCTCAGCTCATGGAGGGCGTGGTGAGCGCTCTGTTCCCTGCGCGAGGGGAGCACACTCCCCCGCCCATGGCTCCGCCTCCTGCGGTGCCAACTGTGGACCACGTAACCGACGACGACGACGATGCTCCTGAGGTGACCGAGGTAGAGTTGAGAGTGGCGGTACGTAGGCTGAGCGCCAAAAATACCGCCCCAGGACCCGACGGGCTACCTGGAAAAGCCTGGGTCCTGGCCTTAGAGGCTCTCGGGCCTCGACTTAGAGGGCTCCTAAGCGCATGCTTGGAGGGGGGCCAGTTCCCACTTCGTTGGAAGACGGGGAAACTGGTCCTCATTAAGAAGATGGGGCGCCCTGCGGACACTCCGTCCGCTTACCGGCCCATCGTGCTGCTCGACGAGGTGGGCAAGCTCTTTGAAAGAGTCATTGCAGACCGCCTCGTCGGGCGGCTGGTGCGGGTGGGGCCGGATTTGGCGGAGAATCAGTTTGGTTTCCGCAGGGGGCGCTCTACGGTGGACGCCATCATGCGCGTACGAGCCCTCACGACGGGGGATGCGGTGGCCCGGGGTGGGGTCGTCTTGGCGGTGTCTCTAGACATCGCCAATGCCTTTAATACCCTGCCTTGGAGTTGCATCAGGGAGGCACTCCGGTATCACCGGATGCCGACCTACCTCTGTCGTATAGTCGAGGCCTATCTGACGGACAGGGCCGTCATCTACCCTGGTCACCAAGGAGAATGGAACCGGCGAGAGATGTCGTGCGGTGTTCCACAGGGATCGGTCCTGGGGCCGCATCTGTGGGACATCGGGTACGACTGGGTGCTGCGCGCCGACCTCCCTAGCGGCGTCAGCGTCGTTTGTTACGCTGACGATACGCTAGTCCTGGCGCAGGGGAGGTCGCACCAGGCGGCGGCTGACTTAATGACACGCGGGGTTGCGACAGTCGTTGAGAGGATCCGGCAATTGGGACTCGAGGTGGCCCTGCACAAGTCCGAGGCCATGTGGTTTCATGGTCCTCGGACCGCGCCACTGTCGGGTTCCCAAATAACAGCAGGGGGGGTTCACATCGGCGTCGAGTCGACGATGAAGTACCTGGGACTCGTCCTCGACAGCCGGTGGAACTTCGTTGAACACTTCCGACGTTTGGCTCCCAGACTGGACCGGGCCGGGGCTGCATTGAAGCGGCTCCTGCCCAATCTAGGTGGTCCAAACGCCTCCTGCCGGAGGCTCTACGCGGGGGTCGTGCGGTCCATGGCCCTTTACGGGGCACCGGTGTGGGCGCGTTCATTAAGGCTCCGACCAGCACGCCGTTTGAACGCGTCCCAAAGGGTCATGGCCATTCGGCTGGTCCGGGGATACCGCACGGTCTCCTGCGAGGCGGCGAGCCTCCTTGCCGGATTGCCGCCATGGGATCTGGAGGCAAAAGTCCTCGCGCACATTTGGGAGTGGCGCGAGGAGGCGAAACGCCGGGGCGTTACTCCGCTGCCGCGAGAAATTGCGGCACAGCGGACAGAGCTCCGGCGGGATCTCATGGCGGCATGGAGAGTGCGACTGTCGCAACCCAGCGCTGGGCACGCCACAATTGCGGCGGTAAGTCCCCTCTTTGAGGAGTGGCTTGAGAGGCGCCACGGCGTCCTCACCTTCCGCCTGACGCAGGTCCTCACCGGACATGGCTGTTTCGGGAGGTTCCTGTTTCGGATAAGGCGGGAGGAAACGCCCGGGTGTTGGCATTGTGTGGATCGACCGGAGGACACGGTGGAGCATACGGTGGAGGTCTGCCCGGCTTGGGCGGAGCACCGCCGTGTCCTCGTGGCGGCGATCGGCGGCGGCGATCTCTCGCGTCCGGCCCTGGTTCAGGCCATAGTACGGAGCGAGAGAGAATGGGATGCAGTCACCTCCTTCTGCGAAGCAGTAATGCTCGCGAAGGAGGAGGCGGAGCGCGTGAGGGAGAGGCAATCAATGCGCCCTCACGCCCCTAGTCGCCGCAGGAGGAGACACCCTGGGCGTCGGGAGTCGATAGCCGACTCCCGGCCACCGTAGGCGCGGGCCTGCGGACGGCGAGCAATGGGCAGCTCGCCTTCCGGTAAGGACCAGGCCCGGGTCGACGGCGCGTTGTGTTCCACGCGCGCCTCAAAGAGTTGTCAGCATAATTGACGGGGTCCGATAGGGCTGATGCCTGCCGGGGTCGCGGATTGTTCGAAAGAGTTACCGTGGCCCTAGCGCACAGGCAAATGAAGGAACACGGGTGGGTTTTAGTCAGTAAGAGTCTGACACGCCCTTCCGCTCCGCCCAGAGCGGGAGAGGTCATTTGATGATTTCCCACCCAAAAAAAAAAAAAAAAAAAGGGTACACACCAGCGCCCTATTTTTTTTGTGCATAGGCAGGCGTGGTAATCGGGGTCTAATTTCGGTCGGAGTGGATCTGTACTCACGGAATGCATCCTCCAGTGCGCTCCTCAATCGGGCGTTGCACTGGCTACTGACTGAAGCAACCCTATCATCTTCCAGTTCTACACCATGATTAGACCGCGGCTGTATTTCATCAATGGTCGATGCTTGTACCGCGGTTTGTGCTGGTCTCGAAATGATATGGTTGCTCAGTTCTGAGCGCAGCCTATCAAGTGCAGCATCGTCCAACCTACGGCTGCGTTGGATGACCCGCACCTGATCCGACAGTCGTTGGGCCGAGACGTTGACGGTTGGTTCCAGTTCCTGAAACAGAGACAGCATCCTATCACGGTACGCAGTGAGGTTAGTTCCCCCCTCTGTAGACCTGTAATATGCGCGCATGACGTTCTCGTTCATAGACTGTGTCCATTTCATACGCTGCATACAACCACCGGCAGCGGGGACCCGGCTCGGGGCCGGATGGCCCCTAAGTCCCAAGCTCTTCGGTGGCCGGCCTCTCCCCTGCCGACGTACAGGTGTTGGCGACGTCGGCGGAGAGAAATACTCGTCGCTCGAACTCGACGCAACTACCGCTGCCGGTGTTATCACAGCGCTCACGGTGGGGCTGGATACCGGCGGCGGCGAGGCGGAGCTGAGCGAAGAGTCCGGAGGTGATGGGCGTGCTCGTCTCGTAGCAGATCTCGTCAACATACTCCGAATCGGCAGTTTTTGATGGAAATGTTTGAAATCCTCGTTCATTTTCCTTTTTTTAAAATATTTTGGTATTTATTTGGATTTTGCGATTGTCCGTATTCACATAAAATATATAAACTGTGTCTAAAACTAATAAAACTGTGAAAAAATTACTATGAATAAAAATTTTGTGACTTGTTGACGTTGGTGTTGCCTGCCTATTATTATTATTTCCTTTATTTCATTATTTACATATAAATTACATTTTTAAATATTAGAATATAAAAAATATAAAAACATTTAAAAATATAAAAAATAGTAGCCCACCGGTATCGGGAACAGGGTCCAAGCTACCGGCGGTCAGGGCTCCAGAGAGAGGAACCTCCTAACAATGCGAGCCGTGTCCAGAAGTACCGCTTTCTGAATCAAGCCCTTGATCCAACTGCCCAACGAGAGCCTCCTCAGGTGTTGGTCGAGGCTCTTCACTATTAAGCCATTGGCTGTCACGACTATCGGCACAATGATCGCTGAGTCCACATCCCACATGTCGACAACCTCGCGAGCCAAGTCTAGATACTTGATTTGTTTATCTTTCTCGGCTTTCACGAGGTTCCCGTCATGCGGGACCGTTATGTCAACAATCATTGCGCGCCGCTCTAATCGATCCACCATCACTATATCAGGCTTATTAGCAACAATAGTCCTGTCAGTGATGATGGATCGATCCCAGTACAATGTGATATGTCCATTTTCGAGAACTGGGTCGGGCACATACCTGTAGTACGGCACTTCCGATTCTACAAGGCTGTATTTCAGAGCAAGTTGCTGATGGATAATCCTGGCTACAAGGTTGTGTCTATGCAAGTACTCTTCGTTAGCTAGACGAGAACATCCGGAGATAATATGTCTGATGGACTCACCCGGACGATGGCATGCCCGACACACGTCAACCGTCCCGTCCTTCATAATATGTCTCCGGTAGTTATTCGTTAAGATAACTTCGTCCATAATTGCACAGACAAAACCTTCGGTTTCTCCAAAGAGGTCACCGAAACGCAGCCAGGCTACGGACGCTAGTTGGTCTACATCGGGCCCATGTAGGGCCCGAAAAAAGCGTCCGTGAAGCTCCTTACTCTGCCATACTTCCATGCGATCATTAGTGTCAAGCACTACTGGTTTGCGCCAGTTCTCTTTAGCTAAGGAGAGCGGGGTGAGGCCCTTGTCCACTTTGACCACATCCGTATGCATCCCCACGTCGGCTTCTAAGAAATATTCCCTAAGACTGCATATCTCGCGATTGTGGAGGGTCTTAGCATTTAAAAAGCCTCGACCTCCACACTTTCGCGGGATATACAGTCTCATTACCGATGATCGTGGGTGATGCATTCGATTTGCAGTCAGCAGTGTACGGACCTTCCTATCCAGGGCGTCGAGTTCGGTCTGAGTCCATTTGAGTATGCCGAAAGAGTACATCAAAACCGGCACGACCCAACCGTTAAAGGCCTTGTTTCCGCCTGATAAAAGACTATTAAATACTTTTTTCAGGCGGCCAAAGAAGTGCTCCTTTAACGACTGCTTCATGTCAGTACCATTGATGCCCAACGCTTCCGACATACCCAAATACTTATAGGTGTCGGATGCGGAGAGGGCTCTAAGGTTTATGGAATACGAGAGTTGGGTTCCGACGGATTCCACAATCTCCCCTCGCTTTACATGCATGACCGCACATTTGTCCACACCAAATTCCATCCTGATGGCGCTACTGAAAGTTTCAGTTACTTTCAGTAGCTCCATCAGTTGCAAATTGTTGGGGGCAAAGAGTTTTAGGTCATCCATGTAGAGGAAGTGAGATATAACCTGACCACCTCTCCTTAGCCGATAGCCTAGACCTGAATCCTCCAACAGTGTGCTTAGAGGATTCAAGGCTAAGCAGAACCAAAGCGGACTCAAACTATCACCCTGAAATATGCCTCGCTCGATCCTTATCGGTTCGTTATCTCTCTGGATATTTCGACATCCTGGATAGTGAAGGATCGTTCTCCATTGCCCCATACATGACTTCAGGAAGGTGCGCAGAGTTGCATCTACTTTATACAACTCCAGCACCCTCACAAGCCATGTATGTGCACCGAGTCATACGCCTTCTTGTAATCTATCCAACATGTCGACAGATCCTTTCGGGAACGACGAACCTGTTGGCTAATGGCCATATCAATGAGGAGTAGCTCCTTAGTACCACGGGACCCGTTCCTACATCCATTTTGAGAAGGAGACATGATGGAGTTGGTGTCTATATGTTTGTTAATTTTAGCTCTCAAAATGGATGTAAGAACTTTATAGACCGTCGGTAAACACGTGATCGGCCTATAATTTTTGGGTTCCGCAGTACTACCTGATTTATGGAGCAGGTGGGTAACTCCTGTTGTTAGGAACTGGGGTAGCGAACCAGATTCTATAGCAACCTGGTACTGAGCCGCCAAGCGAGCGTGCGACCTACCAAACCATTTGATCCAGAAGTTCTGCAGTCCGTCCGGCCCTGGAGACTTCCAATTAGGCAGCGGACGGACTGCACGAGTTACATCTTGGGGACAGATGGAAATAGCCCCCATTTCTGGTATTGGATCGCAGGCTCGCTCGACTTCCCGACTCCAATCACCTTCGGTGTGACTGACAGGCACCGACCAGATATTGCGCCAGAAAGAACACATGGCATCATCATCCGGCAGGCACGTGTCAGCCACACCTTGATCCGGTCGCTCCCAACCCCTATAAACCCACCTTTCATCGCGCTGGAAGGTGCGATTCTGAGTGTACGCTCTGTGACACAGGACATGTAGTCCTGAGGGCTGATATTAGTCCCTGCGAACGCGCGTCTCACAAAGCGCATCACTCTAGGGCGAGTATTGCCCTCCCTGAAGCAGATTAGTTTGCCGATGAGTGCTCTGGCCCCACCAATACGGCGCTCAATTCTGCATTGCCAAGCTGGTACGGCTGGTTTCGGTCGTGTAGGTCTAGAATCATTAGCAAATTTGATGTGAGCTACACGACATGCCGCTACAGCCGCGCAGTACAGGATCGAATGTGTATCGGTGAGGTCTACGCAGTCATCAAAATAATTTGACAACTGCGCATCCAGTGCCGCCACCAGCACCCTATTTTTGTTATGCATGGGTAAACGAGGTAACCGTGGTCTAAGTTCGGGCGATATGAACCGATATTCTCGAATCGCATCCTCCAAAGCACTCCTCAATTCATCATTGCACTGGGTACTTACGTTTGTAACCCTATCATCACTCTCCTCGTTTGCTTGACTTGTTTTAGACTGTGGTAGTACTACAACAGTCTGCGACGGGGGGGCGATGACATGACTGCTCTGCATTTCATTTCGCAGGCGATCAAGTACAGTGTCATCCAACATATGATTACGTTGGATGACCCGCACCTGATCCGACAGTCGTTGTGGCTTAACGTTGACAGCTGGCTCAAGCACCTGAAAAGGAGAGAGCATCCGAACACGGTACGCGGTCAGATTGTTTCCCCCCTCTGTAGCCCCATAGTATGAGCGCATGACGTTTTCGTTGATGGACCGCGTCCATCTCATGCGCTGCACACTTCCGCCGGGAGCTGGGACCCTATCAGAGGCCGGTGGGCCTCGAGGTCCTAAACCGTCCGGCGGCCGGTGTCCTCCACGTCGACGAACAGGTGGTGGCGTCGTGGGCGGGGAGAAATACTCGTCGCTCGAGCTCGACGCAACTACCGCGGCCGGTGTCGTCACAGCGCTCACAGTGGGGCTGGATACCGGCGGCGGCGAGGCGGAGCTGAGCAAAGAGTCCGGAGGTGGTGGGTGTGCTCGTCTTTTAGCAGATCTTGTCAACATCATTTCATTTTCTTAATATTTTTTTCATTGTTATTTGGAGGTGATAACTGTCATGTCACCTCCAAATCGGTAGTTTTTGATTTATTTTATTTAATTTTTGATTATTATGGTCTCTTCTTTGGTGTATCGATGATGTAGATGATAAGGTTTTGATTTATAAAGAAAAACTATGGTAAAAATGGGTCAGAATCACATTCCTTGTTTTAAATAAAAATATTGAAAATGAGACGTTTTGTTGACACGGTGGTGTTGCTATTATTATTATTATTATTATTATTATGGAGCAGCTATGAAGGAACTTCAATAAAGATTCGAGAGAACGTAAGACTCCATCTAATATCAAGAAACGACTACAAACTCTAGATAATTATTGGTCTGAGTTCCAGTCTAATAATTTGAGATTATGTGAATGCGATACTCGCAGTGCCAGATATTTCACAAATAATTACTATCAAAAGACAAAACTCTTATACACTGAAGCACAGGAAACTATCGAATGATACGAATCGACAGCTCCTAGTGAAAGTAAGAGGGATCAATCTCCGGGCAATCCATCAATGCAAGTATCGGCATCGGGTAAACACGATCAAGAAACTTCAAATAATTCATCAGTTGACCCTGATCAAGCAAACAGCAATCCTTGTAACAATAAGTCCACGTCACTGTGGAAAATCGTTTATCAGGGTAATGCGAGCAAACTCGAAGAAATGCTGCGAAAGCAAAAAAGCAACTTCAAAGTATTGTCGCGGACAATCAAGAGCGTGGAATTAGAGAACATTTCTGAAAAATGGGAACTCGAAGATTTACTGCGTAATGTACAAAAAAGGTGGTCAATCATAGACTCGTTGCACTGGGAAATTGACAGTGAGTTGTACGAGGAAGATGAAGATTATGAGCAAACATGTATGTCATGTGTGTAATAAATATTCTATTCTATTCTATTCTATTCTATTCATGATCAACATAATAACTCATAGTCACAAAACAACAATCATAATAACACAAAATAAAAATAATAATGAAAATAATATAATAATAACATATACATACAATGACATGAAAAAGTCAATCAATATCAAGATGGGCTCAATTTCACATCGTGAAAATTGTACCCCCAAAATCGACATTCCTATATTCAGCGGGAACTACCGCAGATGGACATCATTCAAGGATCTATTTATAGAAATGATCCACAACAACAAGTCAATGTCAAGTGGTCAGAAGATACAGTTTTTGAAGAGCAAGCTAAAAGGTGAAGCCGAAAAGCTAGTCCAACACTTAAACATCAGTTCTGAAAATTATCAACTATGCTGGGACATCATGAATAATAGATACAACAACGAAAAGCTCATCTTTAGCTCGCATATCAATACACTTCTGGCAATACCTACAATGCAAAATCAAGCAGATTATCAGATTAAGAAGATGTTCGATACTACCAACGAATGTCTTAACGCCATAAAGAATCTCTGCGTTAACATATCAAACTGGAACCCACTTATTGTGCACCTGCTGGCGCTGAAAATGGACAGCGAGACGCATGGGGAATACATTCAATCGTTAAGCAATCCCAGAGCACTACCGACACTCGACGATTTCCTATCATTCCTGGAAAACAAATACGCCGCTCTGGAATCATCTCGGTGCAAGCAGTATACTCCAAAATCAAAGCATGAAACATTCAACAAAAAAGAATCAGAACATCAGCTTAACAAACAAAGGAAACCTAATCAGCACAATAATAAGAACGATGCAGGCAAACCATTTTTCCGCAACTCAACATTTAAAAGTTTTGCAATGAATAAAGCAAACTGTCCACTCTGCAATGGCAACCACGGACTTTTCCGTTGCAAAACATTTTTAGAATCTAGGCTAGAGGCCAAAAGAGATATTGTGAAAAAATTGAACCTGTGCAAAAATTGTCTCTATCATCACAAAGACAAGCCATGCTACTCGGAAATAAAATGCAGAGTATGTCAAGAAAAGCATAACACCTTGCTGCACGATACGTTTCACAGCAACGTCGGGACAAGTAGCACGAAGTCGTCTGCAGAAGAACAGTAGTCCATATCGCGAGAAAACAGGACACGGGACACTGTCAGCCATGTCTCAAATGAAATGCTCTAATTGACCAAGGCTCCCAAATCTCTCTAATAACAGAAAACGCAGCTCAAAAACTAGAACTTACAAGGCAAGCATTCAAGGGCGTCATTTTTGGTATTGGCTCTAGTCAAGCCAATTTTATGGGAGAGATCAGTATTACTGCGTCATCATTGCAAACTGAATTTACATTTCAAGCCTGTGTTGATAATGAACACACTGTTACACAACCTCCCTAACAGGACTTTCTCAAAACTATCATGGGCATACCTACAAAACATACAACTAGCAGATCCAGAATTCTATACGAGCCGACCTGTGGATTTACTACTAGGCGCCGACGTATACTCACAAATTATAATGGGAGACATTATCAAAGAAAATAAGTCAGTCCCTTTAGCACAACAAACTCAACTTGGGTGGATATTAAGCGGAAACGTCAAGACATATCACTGCAACGTCGTGATGAACAATATGGAAGATATACAGAGATTTTGGGCCATTGAAAACATAGCAGATGGCAATATCAACATGTCGACGGAGGATCATCAGTGCATTCAGCAATATCAGACTGAAACTACGCGACGGGATGATGGCAGATATGTTGTAAGACCACCGTTAAAGCCAGAAATAAAGGAACGATTGGGAGACCTAAAACCAAAAGGCGGTCGCACAATTTTATCAATTGGAAAAGAAGTTTGGAAAAAACCCAAAAATTGCGCAAGATTATAAAGCATTTATCGATGAATACATAAGACTAGGTTACATGTGCGAGTGCACACAGAAAAAACAGCCAGATTGCATTTTACCTCACCTATGTGTATTGAAGCCCGAATCAACAACAACAGCATTACGAGTGGTGTTTAATGCGTCAGCAAAAACATCGACTGGCTACAGTTTAAATGATTTCATGTACAGTGGCCCAAATCTCCAACAAGATTTATTTACGTTGATTTTTAGATGGAGACAACATAGATATGCAATCACAGCGGACATCGAGAAAATGTTCAGACAAATCTACTGTCATGACGATGATCTGCAATATTAAAAAATCATTTGGCGCGACTCACCACAAGAGAAATTACGTAAATATGAGCTAACAACAGTCACATATGGCACCAAATCTGCACCATTTCTCGCCATAATGACTCTGAAGCAAATAGCAGAAGATGAACGCTCAAAGTATCCTGCTGCGGCCGCAGTTGTTGAAACATGTTTCTACATGGATGACTTGTTAGATGGACATCATAGTATCGAAGAAGCTAAGCAACTAAAATCAGATCTTATCAAATTACTCAGATCTGGGGGATTTAATTTGAGAAGTGGTCGTCTTATAAATCAATCAGCAATCATTTGAATTCAAACATCAAGGGTCAACTAAAGCATTGGGGCTGCGCTGGCACCCACGGGACGATCAATTCAAGTTCGACATGAAGATTGACACAAAATCAACGGCTCCAGTTACTAAGAGGTCCCTATTGTCAGATATATCAAAAATATTTGACCCTCTAGGCTGGCTGGCTCCTGTCACGACTAAGCTAAAACTTTTATTCCAAAATTTCTGGTCACAATCCCTATAGTGGGACGACAAAGTACCAGCACACATAAACGAGCAAGGGCAGAAGATCAAGAAAGATCTACCAAAAATAGAGCATATCAATGTACCGCGATGGCTACAAACACAGCATAACGCAGAAATTGAACTTCATAGTTGCTGTGACGCATCAACAAAAGCGCATGCCTGCGTAATTTATTGCAGGATCATCAAACAGAACAATCAGAACTCCTGTGACCATATTGGCAGGAAAATCAAAACTTGTTCCTGTCAATAAAGCGATATCATTGCCAAGATTGGAGCTTAGCGCGGCGCATTTATTATCACTACTGATGAAAGCAATTGAGAACACTTTACAGAACTGCAACACTAAGATATACGGATGGTCAGATTCGACAGCTGTCCTGGGCTGGCTTCAGGGAGACCCGAATCACTGGAAGCCATTTGTGGCAAATAGAGTGAAACAAGTCACTGAAGTTATCCCAATCAAGAACTGGCACTATGTAAAGTCAGCTGAAAATCCAGCTGATTGTGCACGCCGAGGATGTTCGGCAGAGCAGCTCGAAAAACATTCACTATGGTGGCATGGACCAACGTGGCTATCATCGTTTGATGAAAATGAACATAAACAACAAACTTATGTTACGCAAGAAGAAATGAAATAAAGCTAGCAATTTCAACAGAGCGACGCGAGTTCTATAAGTTGGACTTTGCGCGCAATAACACGTAATCAACACAAACCGAAATATTTAACAATCGGCGAAATCAAGAAATCAAGAAATATGATCATCAAACAAGTCAAACAGTCGGAATTCAGAGAAGATATCATCAGTCTTCAACAAATCAGCGCAAAAAGTAAGCTGCAGATGTTGAACTCATTCCTGGATCAAGAAGGTTTATTAAGAGTTGGCGGGAAGATCGCTAATGCGAATATCAATCAAAATATGAGACATCCACTCATAATACCTAGAAACTCTCATGTGAGTAACTTGCTGATTGATCAAGGACATAAGATGACGTATCATAGCGGAGCTCGAATCACGCAAGCTTGGCTGCGTCAACAATATTGGATTCTAGGCGGAATTCGAGCAGTAAAGAAACGCCTTAGAACCTGTATCAAGTGCAGACGTCACGATCCAATCAAACAAGACCAGCTGATGGGAGACTTGCCTGCAGCACGCAGCAATCCAGCACGACCTTTCTATCACTCAGGGGTTGACTACACTGGTTTTGTCTACGTTAAAACAAACAAAGGCCGAGGAGTAAAGACGACAAAAGGATACATCGCTGTGTTCGTATGCATGGCCACGAAAGCTGTACATCTGGAATTAGTCTCGGACCTGAGCTCCTCAGCATTTTTATCAAGATTACGCAGAATGTCAGCAAGAAGAGGCACCCCAAAACATATATACAGTGACAATGGTACAAACTTCGTAGGAGCAAGCCGAATTCTAAATGAAGAATTCATCAATATTCAAAAAGTGTTAGACGTTGAATTTTACGAAGCAATCACTGACATGGAGATCAATTGGCACTTTAACGCCCCATCCTGGTCAAGCGCGGGAGGTGTATGGGAAGCAGCTGTGAAAGGCTTAAAGTACCATCTAAAGAGAGTGATTGGCGAACAAAGCTGACATTTGAAGAATATACAACAGTGCTAGCACAAATTGAAGCATGTTTAAACACACGACCATTGTTCGCTCTAAGTGAAGATCCAGAAGATTTAAACTAACTCACGCCACCCCACTTTCTAGCAAGCGGACCAACCTTGACGTTAATCGAAACGGAAAAAGATTTACGTACGAGGTGGCAACTCACCCAAAAAGTCATGGATGATTTATGGAAAAGGTGGAGAGCGGAATACTAAAGTCAATTGTCAGTGCGTAGCAAATGGCGGCAACCGCACAAAATTTTTAAGATTAACGACATTGTCATCATACACGACGCACAGTTATCGACAGGAAAGTGGGCTATGGGAAGAATCACGGAACTACATCCCGGAAAAGATGGGTACGTCCGACTGGTTACTATTCGGACGAAAAACGGAGCAATGAAAAGACCAATATCAAAGCTATCATTATTGCCTACTAATGAAAATCAATCAAAAGAGCAAGAACATAACAAATCAGCAGCAATCAATAACGTATCATGTCAACGAACACGACAATCGTCATCAAAATTAAGCAACGTAATTCATACCATACTCATGCTTCTTATTGTAATGGTACCTACAGCAAGAAGCGAATACAAGTTCTCAAGCCTGAACAATAATCAAAAAACATATATTTTGACAAGTTAGCCAATATGCGGCTACAACGTAAAGAATGGAAGCTAATAGTTTACTGCGATATGGCTCCATATTGGCGACGAATAGATGTACTCAAAAAATATATGATTCACCTGGAAAACATCTGGTCAGCAGACGAAATAGCACAATGATTCCGATTACAGTTACGTCATGGATATGATGAACTCGAACACTACAACAGCATTTTACTTGGTCAGCAAATGCACCGATTGCGCCGACGTAGAGGCCTTATCAACGGTGTAAGCTACGTTGCACGTAGTTTATTCGGAATATTGGACGAAGTTTTTGCCATATTGTGGTAAACCTGACATCAATCGTTGAAGCAGAATTAAATGTCATCAAATGAATCGAGAATTAAATGAGCAGTGGTGGCCCAGTGGTATCGGCCCCGACTTATGAGTTGTATGTAGGTCGTGGGTTCGCACCCAGGCCACAATTGCGGCGGTAAGTCCCCTCTTTGAGGAGTGGCTTGAGAGGCGCCACGGCGTCCTCACCTTCCGCCTGACGCAGGTCCTCACCGGACATGGCTGTTTCGGGAGGTTCCTGTTTCGGATAAGGCGGGAGGAACCGCCCGGGTGTTGGCATTGTGTGGTTTGATAGGAGGACACGGTGGAGCATACGGTAGAGGTCTGCCCGGCTTGGGCGGAGCACCGCCGTGTCCTCGTGGCGGCGATCGGCGGCGGCGATCTCTCGCGTCCGGCCCTGGTTCAGGCCATAGTACGGAGCGAGAGAGAATGGGAAGCAGTCACCTCCTTCTGCGAAGCAGTAATGCTCGCGAAGGAGGAGGCGGAGCGCGTGAGGGAGAGGTAATCATTGCGCCCTCACGCCCCTAGTCGCCGCAGGAGGAGACACCCTGGGCGTCGGGAGTCGATAGCCGACTCCCGGCCACCGTAGGCGCGGGCCTGCGGACGGCGAGCAATGGGCAGCTCGTCGTCTGGTAAGGACCAGGCCCGGGTCGACGGCGCGTTGTGTTCCACGCGCGCCTCAAAGAGTTGTCAGCATAATTGACGGGGTCCGATAGGGCCGATGCCTGCCGGGGTCGCGATTTGTTCGAAAGAGTTACCGTGGCCCTGGCGCACAGGCAACTGAAGGAACTCGGGTGGGTTTTAGTCAGTAAGAGTCTGACACGCCCTTCCGCTCCGCCCAGAGCGGGAGAGGTCATTTGATGATTACCCATCCAAAAAAAAAAAAAAAGGCAGGCGCTTTACTTTGTGAAAATAATTTCATCACCGCTGCTCTCAAATCGGTGAAGGAAAACATCGTGAGGAAACCGGCATGTCCTAGAACCAAAAATTCGAAAGACATGTGACATCTACCAATCCGCGTGGTAGATTACAGCCCATTCCCTCTCGAAGAGAGAAGGCCTGAGTCCCAGCAGTGGGAACATTATAGGCTGATTATGTGAAACGAGTCGAAACAGCCTTGGAAAAACAACATAAACTCATTAATCAACACATAATCCTCTACAATCAGGGAATAAACAAACTAAAACAGCAGATTCAAAAGACAGACAGCAGAAGTGACTTTACTTTGTCAGCTTTTCTGGCAAACGACATGCTGTCAAACCTGAAAAATATCCAGGAAACGCTAGTAGATACGGTGGCGAATATTTTCTATGAAAAATTCAACTTTCACCTCTTACCACCATCATAGCTGAGAGATGAACTAAATACTATAACAGGACAACTATCAAAGGAGCTGACCATACCCATAAATAACGTTCAAACGGATCTGGCAAAGATATATCATTTACTGAAGGTAAAAGCGAGAGCAACCAAGCAATACATGATTTTTGAAGTCAAGATTCCTCTTGTGACTAGAGATGACTATGAGCTTTACAACGTCATACCAATCCTACTGCAACAAGCTGAAAGTATGGTCACCATCACACCTATCACGCATCACTTAGCGATAAACATCCAAAAAGACTCGTACATACCGATATTGGAAGACGATTGGGGAAGATGTACGCCTTACGATCATAACGACTTCATTTGTCCTCTGAAAAAGCCTATTTATCAAATGACCTCAGACAACAATCTGTGTGTAAAGGATCAAGTTCCAAATCAATGCCAAACCGAAACCAAAGAATTTATAGATCAATGGACGGAACTAAGCATCGTCAACTCATATTTGTATTATTGTTGCGGACAATGCACAGTGCAGGTCATATGTGAGGATCATATTTCTGCTGAACGACTCAGCAAGGCCGGGGTACTGACACTTAGTGACGGCTGCGTAATCAAAGGTCAAACATTTACGATTTATTCGCACCAAAGCTTAACTAACTCAATCCATACAGAAACAGACGTCATTGATATTGAGATTCCGTCTATAAATCACATCATCAATCTGACTATACCATCCGCTGCCGCAGTGAACGACACCGAAGAGACTATCAAACGGCAAAAGGATTTGGAAGACATCAGTTTCGCCATCAAGAATGCCAGAGCGAAGAAGGTTGAGGCATCGACAGATCAAGATCATCCCACGACATCCACCACTACATCGTAATATACACTGTGGTTTCAGTGGTCACTATCTGTGTTCTCGTCTACTGGTGGCGACGGCTGCGAGCGCACAGGGAAACGGTTAAACAGGTTCATCAGGGACCCGAGGTGCACTACACGACAGCTGCAAGAAGACCGTCACAGACAATCGCTACTGTTGACAACAGCCATAGCAGCACACGCATAGTTGACAGGGCGTCGTTACCACGTTTTGGAAGTCAATACAGATCAATGTAGTGTTATTTAAGTTATTTTATAAGAAATTATGTTTTATCACTTTGTAACTCATCACGATTCATATCATCCGTGCACCCTTATCTTGTCCGGGCCTGGAGCATGTACAGTGCAAGCACAGCATAGTTTTCATATCAATATGTCAGCATTTTACCTGCGCCGGGCCGGCCAAAGTAGTACACGAATAGCATTCATACCGCGTGCACTCATCTATCATACAATCATACTTTTATCAATAAATATCAATCAAATCAGTAATCAGTGTATCAATCAGCATCAACTCAAGGTGTAAGGTCCCAAACCATACACTACCTTAGACAAATGTCTTCTGAAATAGTCTACATTAAAAAGGACCTAGACAACGATCGATAAAAACGAAAGGCAAAATGACAGATTTTAGAAGGATTTTTACGGTAAGATGTCAAAAATGGAGAAACGAAATGTCACTTTGTATGGGAATAGCCGTGTCTATTCTTTGAAGAGATAGACAGCTTCATGCTAAGCCCGCTGCATACATTGTTCGAAAGTAAAAAAATACGCACCATGCAGCGCATTTGCAAACTCGTGACTATGGTAAGCCCTCGACTTCATCTCGGGCTTACATTCGTCTACTCATTTGTAAAAAGCAACTTACCGTACCAGTATCATAAATAACTATTAATGTTCATTTTGGCATGCAGCTAGTCCGTGTTATAAAAGTATTACCAACTTATTTAATAAAATAGACAATTCATTATTGTATATGTCCGATGCTTTTATTGCACAGGGCGATTTTGGACGTTGTCTTTTGGATGCTATTTTTGTATGAAATTCACGTCGGGCGACGCGACGCCGACGCCGGGCACAAACAGTAGCATGAACATTTTGAATTAGGAAAAACAGAAATTGTTACCGCGATGAGACTCTTACCAAAATTAAATACCTACTTACATAGTGTAAGTCAGTAACTGTAGTCATTGGGCATCATTAATATATTTTTAAAAGTCGGGGTAATAATATTTATTTATTTATTAATTCTTAACCAACTTTTATTCAGGTATAATAGACAATCTTCAAAAATACAACATTTTAATAAGTTTCAGAACACAGAATCAATTAACGTATTTCTGAACGCAGTCGATAAATTAATTTCATTTAGATTCGAAAACTGGCTCCTCAATCCATACGGACATAATAATTTTTACGTTCGATGATCTTCGTTTTGATGATCCTGAGATGTCGATACTCAAACCCAAACTCAAAGCATTTATTAGGTCTTTACCTATGAAATTGCCGTTCTGCAGTACTGGCCATTTCAAATCAAAATATTTTTTGTTTGGCTAAGAATTCTAATTTCAAATTAATTTTATTTTAAAAACATGGTTTTTTTTTCTAAAAGTAGTCATTTCTTTATTGATTAGTGTTACATTTTCATCGCATTTCAATCTTTTTCGTCATCATGGATACGTTAAAAATTCGAGTAATTATGGAATATGAGTACCGTCGTGGCAGCAACGCGGCACAAGCGGCACGCAACATCAACGACGTTTACGGAGCTAACACTTCAAACCAACGCACCACCTGTTATTGGTTTGCTCGCTTCCGTTCTGGAAGTTTCGACCTGAAAAATGAACCTCGCGGTCGTCCGAAGACTTTGGTCGACAATGACGAATTAAAGGCGATTGTGGAAGCTGATGATACACAATCTACGGCTGAATTAGCAGCAGCTTTCGACGTTAGCGTCAAAACAATATTGGTCCATTTGCGTCAAATTGGCAAGGTAAAAAAGCTTGACAAATGGGTGCCCCACGAACTCAATGATCGCCAGCGCGAAGTACGCGTCGAGACGTGCCTTGCACTGCTCAACAGACACACAAATGAAGGAATTTTGAACCGCATTGTTACCTGCGATGAAAAATGGATTCTGTTTGATAACCGTAAGCGCTCAGCAAGTTGGTTGGATCCTGGTTCAGCACCTAAACAATGCCCTAAACGAAAACTTACCCCTAGAAAAGTGATGGTCACTGTTTGGTGGTCTAGCGCCGGTGTGATTCATCACAGCTTCTTACCAAACGGGGTGAGCATTACTGCAGATGTGTACTGGGAAGAACTGAACACAATGATGGAGAAGCTGGCGCATCTCCAACCAGCATTGGTCAATCGCTCGTCTCCGCTGCTCCTGCACGACAACGCGCGACCTCATACTGCACAGCAGACGGTCTCCAAGTTGCAAGAACTGGGGTTGGAAGCTCTCCGTCATCCGCCCTACTCACCAGACCTTGCGCCTACAGACTACTACTTTTTCCAGAATTTGGATAACTTCTTGGCGGGAAAAAAATTTAATACCCGAGAGGCAGTACAAAATGCCTTTGAAGAATTTGTTGCCTCCCGTCCAGCTGATTTCTTTAAGAAGGGCATCAATAAACTGCCACTGCGATGGCAAAGATGCATTGATTGCATGGGTGATTACTTCGATTAATACAAATAAAAAATTCATGAAAAAAATTCGTTTAAATTTTTTCATACAAAACGGCAATTTCATAGGTAAAGACCTATTATTTCAAATAAACCAATTACAGGCACTTTTGAATTGTCAAAGGGTCAGTCAGTCAGAAAAATGAAGCTAGTTGCCCATTCCAAAGCGTAGTAGGTACCTATGGAGAAGAACGGGCAAGAAACTCCATGGACACTCTTTTAAATCAACTGTAGTTACAAAAAACATTTTTTTTACATCATTCATGTTCAAATTAAAAATGTGAGAATGATTTAGAAAGACGTGCACGTTTAAAGTATCCGTAATAAAAAAGATAAAAAAACAATTCAAAATTTTAATTAAAATAAGCCGTGGCGGCCAAGAGTTGACCAATCCCTACTGACGGCGCCCGTTCACAAACATGACGTATGGATCAGCACCATTCAGCTCAACCATTTTGAAGGGAACTTAATGATCCAACACACACGCCACCTCCAGCGAGACATTTGAGTGAGCATGACATACTCTCAGCCGCCAGGGCACATTCAAGTCAATGAAAGATGAGCCTAGTAAATGGTGGCTTTATAGTAGGTACATAGTGCTCACACATGTGCTATGCAATTGTCATTGTTAAGAGATTGAATTTATACAATGCAAAGATAGTTTTTACAATCTTCAGCAGCTCCAACAATATTTTCGAATGCTAATCTTGTCAATTAATTTATGCGCCCCTGTGGAGCAGGACCAGCGTTGAGCCAAGCATCTTTGTCAGCGATGTAATCCCTCAACTTATAATATGCTTGGCTGCATAGTGTGCGTTTTATACAAGATTAAAATTTTGTTTCATTCAGTTGGAGTATGTGGGGAGGTATTTTATTGTAACATTTTAAACAGTAACCCATGAAGGATGAGTTTACTTTAGCCAGTCTGAAACCTGGTTGAACTAATTGGTTCCTATTTCTACTCATACATATGTAAGTATGTATGTGTAGTTTATGTATGTACATAAACTTACACCTTCTTCCCATGAGGGTAGGCAGAAACTACAGAACGCTACCTGCTACAATCCTTACATACTCCTTTTGCCTCGTTTACGTTCATACATCTGGTCCTACCCACCGGCCGGCCCTATTTCTAGTCATATAGTTATGTCTTTCACCTCTTTTACTGAAAAAATTTTTTTTTTCTTACGTACATGATGTTTTCATAGATATATTGACAAAGTACCGTCATGATGTTAATATCTTTTAACAGTTCCCTTAGAGAATCGCGCCTGTGGAGGCAATACATTACTTTATCAAAAGCTTACTAAATCCAAAGCTGAGTTATCTGATTTATTTAATAACCATCTTGATTGACGACACCTTGGCCCATCTATCTTTGAACCGAAGATGGGCCAAAACGTTACCGACGTCTCTGTACTATTGTAATTATCTGTACCGATACTTAGAATAGTTAGATCGTGGATTCTTCGTCCTGTTGCCAACAATAGTATTAAAGACACATAACGTGATACCTGGTAAATACTCTTTTTATAAGGTGGACGAGTCTCCAACCAGAATAAGAGTTTCTGAATATTCCATATATGGGACTTAGGAATCATTGAGGCCTGTTTCTGTAAATTAATTGCCTTTAGCATTGATGTGATAAGCGGGTGTGAGAATAAGTTTAGGAGTGTTTAGGATCTGAAAGAGTCACTATCACCGATATGTACCAAAATGATTGCATATGCAAACTTTTTAACCCTGAATAAAAAGCTTAAATATTACGAAACCTCCTGTGGACGAACGAGGCCTGTCCGGTATTGCCCCCTTCTGTTTACACCACGAGGTCCCCTGTTTCCATGACGAACTTCAGGTCTTCCACGTTGAGTTTCGCCAAGCGGACTGGAGAAGTGCTACATCTTCCGACTGAAGCCCTGCAGGAAGTTGGCTCCACCCCGTACCCTCCAGACCTCCAAAGATAGACCGCTCATTCCCGGAGGAGGCTGATTGGTTGATAGGTCTATCAAATGCCGGTCCAGGTTCCAGATTTGAAACGGTGCATCCACTGATCTCTTTTTGAGGTCTCCTCTCCAGAAAACATTTTCCCATCGTGGTACAACCACTAGAAATGATCCCGAAGCCTTGTTCAGGTGTTGCAGGACCTTGGGGATGAGAGGTGGAGGTGGAAAATCCATGCCAAATGGAAATGCCACTCTTTGCTGAACGCGTTCACAAATAACGCTTGGGGATCTTTGGCATCTAGTCACATTATGGGGGACTACTTTGGACAGATTTGCCGCAAATTGATCTATTAGGGGCGTGCCCATCTTTTGAAATGTTGTCGTCGTTATATCCTTGCTGAGATGCCAATCTGGGAGATTCTTGCCTCGAGAGAGAGAGTCCGCTAAAGTGTTGTACCGACCTGGGATATAAAAAGGGAGAAGGTTCACCTTTAGACGATGGGGCAGCAGAAGTAACTCCCTTGTCGCTTCCAGAAGTGTCAATGATCTCGTTCCACTTTGATTTCTCACGTATGCCACAACGGTCCTGTTGTCTGACTGAACCATTACTGCCTGTCCCTTTACTACTTTTGGGAATTTGATCAGCGCCATTGAAACTGCATACAGCTCTATTCGATTTATATGCCAATCTAGTTGTTCCTTGGCCCACTGCTGTGAGAAGTGAAGGTTCCCTAATTGTACACCCCAGCTTATATTGGAGGCGTCCGTGGTAATAAATATCTTTGGTTCGGGAACGAACATTTTTCTCAGTCGGGATAGGTTCCTTATCCACCGGTTCAAGTCGTCCACGGCCGCCTTTGGCAGCAAGCACATCCTCTTGTGGTTATTTTCTGGTAGAGCTCGAGACGCCTTCTGCAGGTTTCTTGTAAATAGACGCCCTAAGGGAGTCACCAATGATGCGAATCCCAGTTTGCCTATCAACGACGTGACTTGACTCTAGCTCCAACAACGGCCATTTAATTGTCTTTTCAGATCTTTTGACTTGATCGCATTTCTGTTTTGGTAGACTTTTTCTGTTTGCAAATGCATACCTGTTTTTTGGGTTGGAAATCATCAAATGACGTCTCCCGCTCTGGGCAAAGCGGGAGGGCGTGTCAGACTCTTACTGACTAAAACCCACCCGTGTTCCTTCAGTTGCCTGTGCGCCAGGGCCACGGTAACTCTTTCGAACAATCCGTGACCCCGGCCGGCATCGTCCCTATCGGACCCCGTCAATGGTGCTGACATCTCTTTGCGGCGCGCGTGGAACACGACCCGCCGTCGACCCGGGTCTGGTCCTTACCGGATGGCGACCTGCCCCTTGCTCGCCGTCCGCAAGCCCGCGCCTACAGTGGCCGGGAGTCGGCTATCGACTCCCGACGCCCAGGGTGTCTCCTCCTGCAGTGACTACGGGCATGAGGGCGCAACGATTGCCTCTCCGTCACGCGCTCCGCCTCCTCCTTCGCGAGCATTACTGCTTGGCAGAAGGAGGTGACGGCTTTCCCATACCCTCTCGCTCCATACCATGGCCTGGATCAGCGCCGGACGCACGCGAGAGATCGCCGCCACCGATCGCCACCACGAGGGCGGTGCTCTTCCTAAGCTGGGCAGGCCCCCACCGTGTCCTTCAGTCGATCCATACAATGGTAAACCCCGGGCGTTTCCTCCCGCCTTATGAGAAACAGGGACTTCCCGAAACAGCCATGTCCGGTGAGGTCCTGCGTCAGGCGGAAGGTGAGGACGCCGTGGCGCCTCTCAAACCACTCCTCAAAGAGGGGACTTACCGCCGCAATTGTGGCATGCCCTGCGCTGGGTTGCGACAGTCGCACTCTCCATGCCGCCATGAGATCCCGCCGGAGCTCTGTCCGCTGTGCCGTGATTTGTCGCGGCAGCGGAGTTACGCTCCGGCGTTTCACCTCCTCGTGCCACTCCCAAATGTGCGCGAGGACTTTTGCCTCCAGGTCCCATGGCGTCAATCCGGCAACGAGGCTCGCCGCCTTGCAGGAGACCGTGCGGTATCCCTGGACCAGCCGGATGGCCATGACCCTTTGGGACGCGTTCAACTGGCGGGCTGGTCGGCGCCTCAATGAATGCGCCCACACCGGTGCCCCGTAAAGGGCCATGGATCGCACAATCCAAATTATGCCTAAGTACTCTATCACTGGTGTAGCTTTCACAATTGATTTTTCCAAGTTTAGTCAAAGTCAAATCATTTATTTCAAATAGGCACATAAAACCCACTTTTGAACGTCAAATTTTACTAAAACTAGAATTGTTTCTAGTTGCCACTTCCAAAAGGTAGTTTCGTATGGAGAAGAATGGGCAAGAAACTCCACCGTTACTCTTTTAAAAATGTTTTATAAAATTATGTATACATTAATTATATAATGTTATGTGTAGACAATGCACCTAGAATAAAATTACTATACCACAATAGGTAAAAAGAATTAAATATAACGCCAATGACAGGTAAATTAATTATGAGATAGATACATGGTGCTCACATATTTACAAATATTGAAAAGTAAATGATTTTTCCAAAATTTCACAAGTTATAATTTAGTGTGTGAGTTAAAGTAGTTACATAATGTAAAAATCAATGTCATAAAAATTATACAATTAAATTAGCAACCAGTTTGATTTTGTCTAAACTCTAGATTTTCCTATGGAGCAGGACCAGCATGTTTCCAAGCACTCTTATCTAGGATATAATCCTCTAATTTGTAATATGCTTGTTTACAAAGTGTACTTTTAATATGAGTTTTAAATTTTCTTTCATTTAATTGCAATATATCACAAGGTACTTTGTTGTAACATTTAACACAGTACCCCATAAAAGATGTATGTACTTTAGATAATCTAAGAAATGGTTGATCTATTTTATCTTTATTTCTAGTATTAAAATGATGTCTATCACTTATTTTACTAAAAAGATGTAGATTTTTTGTTACATACATAATAACTGTACCCAACCGAGACTTTGGAGGAGAGAAATAGCGTGTTTCATTTGTGATTTCAGTATTTGGGGTCCTGTGGGCAAATAAAAAGTCATCCAGATAGACTAGTACGCGAATGCCTCGCGCTCTTAACATTCTTGCTATCCATTTGCTTACTCGGGAAAAGGCTAATGGAGCATTTGAGAGACCTCATTAGGTCTCTCAAAACCGACTTTACCAAATGACCTCCCTGCAATGGCAGGGAGGTCATTTGGTAAAGTCCGTTTTCGTAAGAGAAGGCGAGGTAACGGCGATGACTCTCTCTTATTGGTATGTGGAAGTATGCTTGAGAGATGTCTATTTTTCCCATGTAGTCGTCCTTCTGAAGAAATTTGGGAACGTAGTTCTGACTTACTAGACAAAATTTTCTTAAACCCAAGTAACGGTTTAGTCGCCAAAGGTCGAACATTTGCCGTACCTTGGCATTCTGTTTGGGTATCAAGAACATTCTTGATAAAAACCCAGTTTTGGCCCTTGATCTTTCGATTATGCCTAGATTTAATAGAGTCGATATTTCCTTGATCATTTGTTTTGATGGTTTTGTGAAAAATTGTGCAATCATCTTTGGCCTTAGTGGGATAGAAGGGGGTTTCCTTGCGATTGGCAACGCATAGCTGGTTAAAACAGAAGTTGGGGCTCGCAGCTCTCGCCATTGATGCTTGTAATTCTGTAAATGCCCCCCTCTGAAGTCCTTGTCAATATTTACGACGTTGTTGATGCTGCTTCTCTTATCGGCTCACTTTGGTTTTCCACTTGATTGCTTCCGCTTCTGAGCAGATGCTTGGGAAGGTCGAGTGCTCTATACTGGGATCTTGGACCTTTGTGTACGGGACGTAACTGGTTGGCTTATTTTACTAGACTGCTGAAAAGTCTGCCTCTCTCTATCCGAACCCTTACCGATGCGACAAGGAAAAATGCGCAACGCGCCACCATTGTCCCTTACAAAGCTAGAGATTTTTTTTTCCTGAAACAAGCGTGTTACTGATGGTGGTATCTTTTGCAGCATAGACGTTAGAGCGTCACGCTTCGCCTTAAAGTTTTTGCGTATCATATCAATCGTCTCAGCCTGGTGCGCACAAACATACTGAAACAGATCGTCTGACGTTGCCCTAATATCAGAGACCTCTGACAATAACTTTTTCAAGTCTGCAGAAGCCACCGGGAACTCTGCCGCAAGATTCTTGAGCTCTTCAGCCAACGCTTTTCTCTGCCAGAGGAGGCCATGGACAATTGTGCCCAAAACTCCATCTTGTTTGCTGAGAAGTCCTGACGTTTGTATTCCGAGGTCACTCCACTCGGCGTTAACCTTTAATGTGCTAAAGACCGGTGATGCGTACAATCACTTTACCACTTCTTTATACGTTACTAGCTTCTGCCCGCGGCTTCGCCCGCGTGGATGTCGGAAATTATCCCACGGGGACGTGCTACTGGGATAAAAGTATTCTATGTGCTAACCCAGATCATGGCCTATCCACTTATCATCCAAATCCAGCCGTTATAGCGTAAAAAAGTAACAGACAGACATATTACCACAAGATACGGACTATGACTACGACGATTGATGTCGGGAGGTCTTATACAAGGAGCGACTACCTATCTGACCTCCACAACCCAGTAACTGGGTAATACGATACCCCTTGGTAAGACTGGTTGTCAGACTTTCGGGCTTCTGACGACCCGTAACGACTGCGAAACACCCAAGAATGACAGCCGAGACCAACGGCTTAACGTTTCCGAGGCACGTAGGAGTCTCGGTATGTAAAGATCGTCACCCATCCACAGACCAACCCTGGCAAGCGTAACTTAACCTGATGGATCGACCCGTGCGGCTGTTATATATTACTTAGCCACGAGCTCCTCACATGTACTTACTTATAACATGACATAACATCACCCCTTGTTTTCACGAATAATTGGGCAGAGGTGTACCTGTAGTACACCCACATTTCGCCAGTTATGTTTTAAGTCCCATGTAATAAAGGGCGAGCCTATTGCCATCAACCGGGCACAATTCCAGCCTCCGGGATACTGAGAAATTCCTTTTGGAAAAACCCAATAATACTTTGCCCGACCTGGGAATCGAACCCCGGATCTCATTCATGCTCAGCAGTAGCGCTTCCGACCGCTACTTACTTATAAATGGAAATATTAGTTCTAATATCAGTTTGATACATCTTATACCTTGGTTGAGATTGGACACCGGTGAGGACAATGATTCATTAAATCTATTTATACACATAAGTATACTGGCATTATCAATATCACGAGCCATCGCAAAAATCGGGATGTCACATATTACAGATACACCTCTACCTCAGAACGATCCTATTTGACTCTGTTGGGGGATGATTTCGGAAAAACTGTGATACACGTGTCACCTAATTTTAATTGAAGAGTACGTGTACTTTTCGAGTCAATCGACACAGAGAATAAAAATGTTTACAGAAAATTCAACCCTCTATTTCACCCTCTTAGGGGTGGAATTTCGAAAAACCCTTTCTTAGTGGATTCTTACTTTTCATAAAGAACACACCCTCCAAATTTCATGTCTCTAGCACCAGCGGTTTAGGCTGTGCGTTGATATCTCAGTCAGGACATTGAATTTTATATAGATAGATAAATGCGGTTCCACGCCTCCGACCCGAACCTCTCACAGGCAATTCCTACTGCTTTGATCTGCTCAGACGATGTTGGAATCGCGGATTCCGCTTCCTTTACCGCAGGAAAAAACTCCAATTCAGGCCAACTCGCTTGAACAGAATCTAGTTCTAAACCAGAGCCCAAGGGTGGTGCGTGCCAATCGTTAGGTGACTCCAACCGCGATGGAACGAGAGGTTCAACTTCTTCATTCGATGAAGTCTTTTCTTTGAAAGAGTTTTTCTGCGTTAGGTCATTTCTAACTGGAGCCAAAGAATCAATTCTCTCCATCAGATTCGATAACATGTCATTCATCCGTTCCTCTATAATGTCTATTCTAAAACGTTTTGATCTAGTAGTCCATGCCTCACTTGATTCAGGATCTGAAGAAATACGTCTTCTTTTTTCTTTTAAATTCGTGGTGTTTGGGGCTAGTCTAAGAAGTGTACCCCCTGCGTGTATAAATAATGCACCGCTTGAGAAGGTGGAACAGTTTAAGTACTTTGGTCACATTGTTACAGCTGAACTAAAAGACGATGCGGACATTGAGCGGGAGCGGAAGGCGTTGTCAGTCAGAGGTAATATGATAGCGCGTAGGTTTGCTCGTTGTTCGAGGAGGGCAAAAATGACGCTCTATAAAGCTTATTGTACATCCCTCTACATGTGCAGCCTGTGGGCAAAGTATACTCGTACGGCATACAGCGCCCTCCGCATCCAGTTCAATAACGCGTTCAGGGCGGTGTTGAGGCTACCCCGCCACTGCAGCGCCTCGGGCACGTTCGCGGAGGCGCGCACCGAATGCTTTCGCGACGATGCGCAAGCGGTGCGCGTCTCTGGTGCGCAGAGTGCGGCGCAGCGCCAACACCGTCCTGGTGATGATCGCCAACAGACTGGATTATGCTTACATCTGGCAATGCTGCAGCAGACATATTGTTACCTTGTAAGTGTACGTTTTTGTCTGTGCTTGTTATCGTGTCTGTATCCTTTTATGTATCTGCTTATACATATATGAGTTTTGTTGCTTGAAATAAACAACTTTTTTTTTTTACTTCTCGTTTGCTCGCCGTCCGCGTCAAGAGATAAGGCTCGATCGGCTTCGTTCCTTGACATGGGCCTTTCGGGTCTCACTGCCTCATTGAATAGCTCACTTGCGAGGGCTGACCCCCTAATTTTGTTTCAGACTGCAGGTGGGCTAGTAATTAAAGCTCTAGTAAACGCCCAGTCTAGCATTTTCATCTTGATGTCGCGAAACCCCTTCTCGGATAGATAAGTAGCTTCCGGGACGAACGCCTCAGCTATCTAGTCTGTTGGTAAGGCAAATCTCAGTTTGTTCAATACCTTAAGGTCGACGCTATCACCAAAGATGTCTTCTCTTGATAACCGAGTCACCTTCCAAGCAGTCCAACCATCAGGCAACAGCTCTTGTGCTAGAAGTTTAAGACTTTCTAGGATGTCGTTAAAGTTCGCGCTCTCGGTAGTCTCTTCTAGCAGCTCCCCCAGTGAAACGAGAGACGCTTCTTGAACCATCTGAAGCAAAACGACAAAATTGTCATAAGATTCAGGTACCTATGCTAAAGGACGCAGTTGTAACTAACGGCTGCATTGGTTGTGATCAACCAGCCATGCAGCAAGACTGCAGATGGCGAGTTACATAACTGCGGCCAAAATTAGAGGCTGTGTGAGCTACCACATGTCTGCAACTAGTGAGCAGCTGATAGGCTGCGCCTATTTCTGCTGGGGTCGCGGATTGTTCGAAAGAGTTACCGTGGCACTGGCGCACAAGCAACTGAAGGAACACGGGTGGGTTGTAGTCAGTAAGAATCTGACACGCCCTTCTGCTCCGCCCAGAGCCGGAGAGGTCATTTGATGATTTCCCACCCAAAAAACAAACAAAAAGCCTGCGCCTATTAAGGGCAAACCTTTCAGTGTGAAACTGCCAATTAGGTACCTACGACACCGGTAACGATGCGTTTTCGTCACTATAAAGCTGATAATAAAGACACCTTCTCAACCAATATATTATGTACACCCAGCAAACCTCTTTGGCTTACATCCCACACACACGGGTGTGTCATTGTGTGCGTAAATTAATTAGTCGGTCGGTCGGGTACGAATAGCAAACGCAAAACTGTTTGTATGCGTATGATATACCAACATTATACCAATAACTAATATACGACATATGCACACTAATAAAAAACAGAGCTCGCTCTCGCTCGTGTTATTTAACGTTAGTGTGCGTAACTATTCATACCGACACAGCTATCTGTGTATGGGATGAAAACCGAATAGATTTGATTCAGATGGCTGAATTAAGGCGGTACCCCGACCAAAACCTTGCCATAGTGCGTTATTCAGAGGCTATTAATTCATTCTCTATAGGTAATAAACTACATCTAAAATCACATGATTGATGTTCGTTATCCTATCACCACATTGCTCGTTCTTAATTGTTTTTATGTGTTGTAAATACATTCAAAATCTGCTTATAAAAAAGTGACTAAAATTATTGATCTTTTCTTAAAGGTGACGTTCTAATAATTTAAAGATTACACTAATGGATAGATAGTTTAAAAATCAAAATAATTGTCGTTTTATTTTATTTCAAAAGCTCACTTGTCTTTTTTTACTAAAATAATTCCACAATTTATTTTTTATTTTTTTCCTTATCCTTGGGTTCAGCAATAGGATGGACCCTAATCTTATTACAATCTAGCCTTATAAATAGACTAATAAGTAATTAAATTATAACCTAAGCTATTAAATTGTCTTTACTAAGAATGTGTCCAATAGCACTTTTCTTATTGTCTCTATTAAGGCGAATACACTTCGTTCGTGTGTTTGTTTGGCACTTTTGTACTTTACACTATTCACTACCACTAAACACTAGCTCGAACGGTTTTGTTCTTTTAAGTCTTCTAACTATGTTTGTGTGGTCGAGAAGCTGGATTGCCTCGACGTTCACATGCTGATGAAGTCTCTTATCGTGAGCTTCTGCAAGTTTCTGGATCACTTTTTCGATGAACTCAACTTTTAGGTCCCGGTGGAGGTCATCATTTCGTATGTACCAAGGTGCATTTACAATTTCCCTTAGCACTTTGTTCTGGAATCTTTGTATAATTAATATATTGGTCTGTTTGGTGCAGCCCCATAGCTGAATACCATAAGTGCAAACTGGCATCAGGACTTGTCTGTATAGCAACAATTTGTTTTGTACGGACAGCATGGAGTTTCTTCCAAGCAGCCAATGCATTCTTTTGAATCGGAGGTCGAGTTCATCTTTTTTCTTCTTGACGTGGGCTTTCCAGCGTAGCTTTGCGTCAAGGGTCATACCGAGATACTTGGCTGTATTCTCGTATGGGACTTGTTTATTGTTAATGTAAACAAGAGAATACTGTTGTTTTTTGTTGGTAAAATCTATGTGAACAGATTTGGATTCAATTCCACAATGTTTGAGAATTCTATGATAAATGGGCGTGCGCAGGGAGCGGGGCAGAGCGAGACTCAGCTACAGAACAGAGAAGGACCGAACGCTCAAGGTCGTTTTGTCAGGGAAGGTAACCGGGGTAGGTTGCCTCCTTTCCTAAAATATGGCGAGGAGGTGGAGGGGGGGGGGGGGGGGGTAATGGCTGATATTTGCGTTATGCTCGTGAACGGGTGCTGCTTGTGGTGGCAGGTCGTCTTGCTGACCATGGTTTTGTTATTGTTATTAGTAATTAGCTTCTGCCCGCGGCTTCGCCCGCGTGGATTTCGGAAATTATGCCACGGGAACGTGCTACCGCGACAAAAAGCCTATATTACTCCTTGTAACGTCACCTATATGCCAGTGAAAGTTCCGTCAAAATCGGTCCAACCGTTTCGGAGTTTAGCCGGACCAAAGAGACAGACAGACAGATTAAAAAAATGTTTTTTGTTATAATTACTGTAATACTTTCATTTGCATTTCGTTTATTTATTTGTATACATTTCTGCTTGAGTAGGTATAGTTTTCAATGTTTTTGTTGGTGTTCATTGGCGTGTGCTAGCTGACATAATGGCAAATAATTTTATTTAATGTTTTGATGTTAATTACTATCTACTGTTGTATAGAATCAGGTTCTTCTAACTGAACAGACAGCTGTGCTGCTCGACAGTTTCTTGCGCCACTTCTGCTCAGCTGCAGCACTAGGAAGTGGTGAAGGGCGGGGGTGTCGGGAACTGTCTTATGTAATGTTGACGTAGAAAAAGTGCTGTTTCTCAGCCTAGTTTGAATAAATAACTTTTGATTTTGATTTGTGGCGCACTATCCAGCTCTGGAGCGGGAATGCAAAGTAAAAGGCGCGTGATCCATACAATGCATTGTGAACCTGAAAACTTTGCAATAAGAACCAGTTTTCCAGCAAGTGTGCGTTTTTTTATTTTTATAGAATGCTATTTTTAAAACAGCCTGCAGGTATTATGGAGTGAAAATGAAAGTATGTATTTAGATTGTAGGTCTAGGCAATTAGGAAAAAACACTCTTTCGTAACGCCGTCTTCTTCTGCACAAATAGAGTGCTGTGCTAAAAATATGTCTTTAAATTGTCTAATTGAAATAAACGTTTTAAATTTGACTTTGAATGCACCTAGCGCTTTATTATAGTTTTATTCCTCAGCTCGAGACTGCAGAGACAAATGGAAGCGGTTAAGAGACTGTTACAGGCGAGCGCAGAAGCTACGAAGAATGAAGTCCGAACAAGGAGCTAAAATTATTAAACGACCAAAATATGAGCAGTTATTGTCATTCCTCAACGCACACTTGAGGGATGAAATGCGCAACGGGTACTCCTCGGCAGACAACCCCGACTCCAGCAACGACGAGAACAGCGTCATTGAAGACGTGCCCAGCCCCGGGGGGTCCTTCGTAGAGAGCATGGCGCTGGCAGCCGAGCCGGCGCCGCGCTCCCCGCGCCCCGCGCCGCGCTCCCCGCGCCCCGCGCCGCGCTCCCCGCGCCCCGCGCCGCGCTCCCCGCGCCCCGCGCGCGTGGCCTGCGTGCTCAGCAGCGCGTCCGTGCCGCAGAGGGACAAGATCACGGACTTCTTCATGGGGCTGATCGAAACTGTTAAGGATTTACCGGAAGACGTGCAAATTCGTGTGAAACGCGAAATTTTTAAAATAGTCAGTGATGCTGAGGAATTGGTTTATAAATCAAAGACAGAGAATCCGTTAATGGGACTACACTATGTTAAAGAGGAAAATTAATAAAATGACTTTGTGGCGTGTATAGTCACGACTTCACGAGCACTAATACCAATACACTTAGCAATATTCAAAAGCGATTTTCTCATGGAACCACGATTGCAACTTCGAACTGTTTTTTAATACTACCTATGGGTTCTAAAAAATATATGTTCGTTACAACAATTACATTAAACAGTAACAGAAAATCACTTTTAAAAGTTGCTAAAGGTATCCACATTAGTGCTCGTGACTGTCGCGGCCGCATCTTAAATAGTAATAGTTATTATTCTTTGCTACTACATTGCTAATTAGTTTTGCGAAGTGCAAACTAGTAGTACTTACTCTATGGCTTTTGTCGTGCTATAACGTCTGAAGTTAGAATTAAATGAAAGTTTTCTATCTCACGAAGCGACGCGCGCTTTACTTGTGGTAACCTAGTGTACAAACACGTTGTGAATTTGTGTGTAAGTGCAGGCGCTCTCGGCACATGAATAAAAAACCGAGCAGAATGAAAGCTTCATACTAATACTACACTACTACACGCACAGCTATGTGTGCGTGACCTGTCACCGACAAGGCGCGCGGGGCGAGCACCGGCGGCGCCCGCTCGGGTACAAACTGGTTTGAGCACGCTCATTAAGGTCCAATTTCACCAATGGCGACGTTATCTAAGAATAACTATCCCTGGGATAAAATTATTCGCTGCATTTACTCTCAGAATAACTCATAGTACGTTTCACCACTTTGCAAAGACAAAAACTTACTCCTGGTATAACTATTCGTTGATAAGTGTTTTTTGTTATCTGTGGCACGTTGAATGTGAAGTGATGAATGGATGAAGTTGAGTGTAGACAAATTAAATAGGCTTGCCATTTTCTCAGTACAGTATAGCTTAACAGGACCTTTCTAATTTAGTCGTCAGTTTGAACATCTGTCACACTTGTCACTGTTATTTTTTAAACAAAGTAACTGTAAAGTCGCGCTTCGTGTTTAAATTTCGTTTATTTTGCTTTGTGTTCTAGTATTGTGTAAAATGTCTGAAAGGAAACGTAGTGCTAACTGGCTAGTACAAGAAAAAATGTTATTGCTGGATCTGGTAACACACCACTCTAACATCATTGAAAATAAAAAAAACATAGAGTAACCGCGTAAATTCCAATTGATGTTCAATTTTTAATAAATAAATTGTATGCTGCTGCTTTAGATAAACGAAATCTAATCATGAAATCCTTTTCGTCGTAGTTGTAAAAATGCTCCTTTCTTTCTTTAGACCACCTTGGACGTCTCGAAATAACATAGTAATCTTCACTATCGCTTTCACTGTCCGATAACATTCTTCTCAAACGCTGCATATCTTATTTTCTCTAAATTGCAATTCAATGTGCACAAACAATGGTCGCTCAAGCTCAACTGCCATAAAAAATGACGCCATTTTGATTTTATCTGAGGAATAAGCCTGTTATTCCTTCAAAATTGGTGGTATAAGAGTTACTCTGGTATAACTTTGTTATTCTCAGGATAAGTAGTTGGTGAAATGAAAACATGGTTATTCTGAGAGTAAGTAATAGCTTTATCCTTGGAATAAAACTTATTCTACGTTGGTAAAATCGGACCTAAGCGGACGAAGTTAAGGGGTGTGCCAGCGGCAGCGATACTACTTGGACGTTTCGTTTTGTATCGTTTTTAAGCCAAACTGTTGGACAAGAAATTCTAAAGAAATGAACTGAAATGTTCTTTTGAAATGCCGCGTGCCGTGCTCCTGTCTTCCAATAGATTATTAAAATTTAAAAACATATTAGGCTTAGAACTCATCATACGATAAAACGAAATAATAAACTATTAAAACTTAAGCATTAAAGTAATAAGAAAATGTTGAGGCTTGGAAAGTAGAAATATTAATATTAGATAAGTACTTGTTTGAATACAATATTTTGATTATAATAAAAAAATAAAAAGCTATCAATATCTATAATGTTCCGTACCAAAATTGGAAAACGGAATATTTATGGGATAACATCAGTCACAGTGCCTGTCCGTCCGTTCGTCCGTCCTTCTGTCCGTCTGTCAATCCATCCCTCCATCCTTCCGTGCTCTTTGCTGAATGAAGCTACGTGTGGTCAGTGGCAGACGTGTTTTTTGTTATTTTATTTTGCTTATTTTTTTTAGAACATTAGTTTGTGCAATATTGACTCATAATGTGTCTTGAAAATAAGTACAACAAGGACTAAAGTGGTGTGAACTGTTTTGGTGCAAAATAATACGCGAGCGTGACATCGCGCCGTCCGAGAACGCAGAGGTAGGCTCCTCCTCACCTTGAATGCGAAAATAAATAATTTGTCTCTGTCGCGCCGCTGTGAACCGCGAAGTGCTTGGCGGTTTGATCATCAATATTTGAATTTTTGTTCGGGATACCAATAAAAATGCCTAATAGTTGCGGCGCTTGGGGTTCGCTCGTAATTGATGATTACATGGCATGTGCCAATGATAAATGCATGAAAAGGTATGATATAGCCTGTCTCGAAATAAACAAAGATGCGTTTAAGACATACACCGAGACATATAAAAAGTAATGGATATGTCCGGAATGTGTCTGTGCTAAGCCAAAAGGAGGCAACAGTGAAACCGCGGTCCGCATTAACATACCTAACTTTAATGCCACCACTCCGGCAAACAATGTAAGCAGTTAGCGCGGAAGTCGGACCCAGTATTAATCCATAACTATGGATTCTGATTCCCTACTACTCGAAGAATTGAGAGAATTTAAAGCTGACATGATAGCTCGCATGGACAGCCAGACAAACGCGATATCGCTTCTACTAAATCAATTTTCCCAAATAAAAACCGAGTTGGGCAACATAATTAAAATGATGGGGGTGCTTGAAGAAAAAGTAGAAGCTAAGTTAACTCGGAACAACCAAACCCACGCAATAGCAGCTGATATTCCCCGAAATCCTCCTTCTACATCTTCTTTTGCCGATTTTGTAAGTCGACAGAATAATTCCAACGTTTCCAAGAAAACGCTTCATACCTACATCAAAACGCAAAACGTAAAAAAAGGTGGGGCCACGAAGTCTACAGAAATTTTACCAGAAAAAACTTTGTGTAGTACTAGCTCACTGGCGCCTAGTGAACCACCTAACGATGAAGCGGAGAAGATCGAATCAGGATGGACGACTGTTCGAAATAAAAAAAATAACAGGCAACTTAAAGAGGTCAGAGTGGGAACAAACATGGAGTTGAAGGCGTTTCAAGTTAGTGGTCGCCAAAAATATGTACATGTTTGGCGACTGCATCCGGATACCACTCTTGAAGCCATAGCAGAGCACGTAAAAAAAATACGTGGCTCAGATGTTCAAATTAAGATTGACAAAATCAAACACAAAATCGAGAGAGATTATTCGTCGTTTGTTGTTGGAGTACCTGAAAAGTGTTTCGATAAGTTGAACCAGGCCGAAATCTGGCCAATGAATGCGGAGTTCAGTGAGTGGATTTAGTTTCGGATCTCAAACAGAACAAAACCGAACATATTATAGCCATAACATTGATATATTCTATCAAAATGTACGAGGTCTACGAACTAAATTAGATGAGTTCCGAACCAACATTGAGGCATTCAATTTTGATTTATTGGCAGTAACGGAATCTGGTTGCAATAATTCTATAGAAGATCCTGAAATAATTCCACCAGGATATCAAATACTACGTTGCGATCGAGCGGATGGTCGGAAGCAGGGAGGAGTGTTTTTAGTGGCCACACACCGATATGAGCTACGACAAGTACAAATCGCGGACGCGTCGATAGACACCTGCATCTTTGAAATGGATAATGCAACGGTTTATTTCAAAAATAGATTTTTGTTTTTATGTTGTGTGGTTTACATACCACCAAGGAGTTCTGAGAATGACTACTTGACTTTATTTAGATTATTAGAAAAAATATGTGACAGATTATGGTGAAATAATAGTTATTGGTGATTTTAATTTGTATTCATGTCCCGTAAATGTTAAAAATTATTATGAATGTTTTGTGTCCTATTGCGAATTCACTCAAAATAACACAGTACCAAACTATCTAGGTCGTCAATTAGATTTGGTTCTGAGTACAGATTTTAGCAGGGAGGTGTCGGTAGTGGCGGCCGGCATGTCCGTCGACGCGCATCACCCGCAGCTCGCGGGCAGCGTGCACTGGGCGCGCGCGCTTCCCGCACCCGCCGCGTCCACCCCACCCGCGCCCTGTGCCTGCGGCAGTCCCGCAGCGCATAGTGTTAGGCCGCAGTGGAACTTCTATCGAGTCGACTACGAGTTGCTATACTCTATGCTGACGTCCACTAATTGGAGTATGATTTACGACATGCATGATTTGGAGGATATGTTGAATATTTTTTATGATAAACTGAGTTATATTTTAGATAGTTGTGTACCCCGGAAAAAGCTTAAACATGAAAACTGTCGATACGTTTATCCAGAGTGGTACACCGCAAATATTATAAGAGATATAAAGAATAAAGCGAGACTTCATAAAACTTTCAAAATTTAAGCTAGATAGCGATTATTCTGAATTTTCAAAGTACAGAGCTCGTATTAAAAAATCTATAGAAATTGCACTAAAAGAACATAAGTTTAAAATACAAAATCAATTTTCAAAAGATCCAAAATCTTTCTGGCCGTATATTAGGTCCAAACGAAGTAGGTTACACAGGCAAATTATCATAAGTAATCGTCAAAATCTTTCGGATGAGGAGGGTGCGCGACATTTTGCGTCATTTTTTGAATCGGTATATATTAAAGAGCGGCCGCGCCTGGAGGCGCTGGCAACGGGGGTGGAGGCAGGCGGAAGCGAACAGTGCGCGAGTGCACATCGAGACCCTCAGTCTTCAAGACGTAAGGGACGCGCTCATAAAGCTCAAGCCAAAGCGCTCATCTGGCCCCGATGGCATTCCAGCTTTTCTGTTCCGAGACTGTGGTAGGGTGCTGGCTGAGCCCCTGCATCATATCTTTAATACTTGTTTAAAACAAGCAATGTTTCCGCCTAGGTGGAAAATCACGCGAGTGATTCCGGTTCCCAAGGGTAAGTCAGGTCCGGATGTCAGTGGCTACAGACCAGTGATAGTGTTGTAGACAGCTGCAAAAGTGTTCGAGTCTGCCATCCAACGCTGTGTGTAGGCTCAAGTGAGCGCACAGCTATCGGACGCACAGCACGGGTTCCGGCCGGCGCGCGCGGCTGGTGTGCAGATAGACGCAGCATATTTTGATTTTAGGAAGGCGTTTGATACCGTCGATAATGATGTACTGCTAATGAAGCTGGAAAAAATTGGCTGTACTACGCACCTCTTACAGTTCTTCGTCAGCTATTTAAAAGACCGACAGCAGTACGTTAACTACAACGGGTTCGAATCCGAGCCATACTACACCAGGTCTGGCGTGAGCCAGGGCAGCAATTTGGGTCCTCTCGAATTTATTTTAATGATAAATGACTTACCAGATGTAGTCAAACATAGTTTATGTTTATTGTTTGCAGATGACCTCAAATTGCTGCTCGAGGTCAGGGGTGAGCCGGACTGTGAGAAATTGCAGGAAGACATAGATAGAGTGGTAGAATGGAGCCATAAAAATAAACTCTATTTTAACACAGCGAAATGCTCAGTGATGACATTTACGCGCGCGAAGACTACCTTAGCCTACGAATACAAAGTAGAGGATGTGCCGATGCAGCGAGTGTCTCAGGTACGAGATCTAGGAGTACTGCTTACCCCGGGTCTAACTTTCCGGGATCATATAGTTAAGATTTGCAAGACGGCCTACAGAAACCTGGGTTTCGTGCTGAGACAGTCGCAGGGATTTACAAACGTTACCACGCTCAAGGTACTATATGACGCATTGGTAAGGAGTCACTTGGAACACAGTGCGGTGATTTGGGCTCCTCATGAAGCGAAATACAACGTCATGCTGGAGCGAGTACAGAATAAGTTTATAAGATACTTGTATTTCAAACTTTATGGTGTTTACCCATTTTACCCGCTGATGTATCCGACACTGTTTGTACTGGGTATGGTGGGGTACAACGAACTCAGAGTGCGCAGGGAATTTACACTCGCGGCGTATGCGCTAAAGCTCCTGCGTGGAGTAACACATAACCCAGGTGTGCTGCGTCACCTGAAGCTGTGCGTACCAGACCGGTACGTGTGGAGGCGGAGGCGACCGCCACTGCTTGCCGTGCCGGCTGCCAAAACCAACCTGCTGTCAAAAACACCCCTCACCCGCACAATATTTGTACTAAACGAAGTGCATGAGAGGATTGACATCTTTTCGTGCAATCTGAGTGAATTCGCAAGAGTTTTATTGAATTTTGTCAGTTATATTTAAATATTAATATTCTGTGATAAGTCTGATTTTGTATTTTAAGTTAAGATTCTATAGCATAAAACATAAAAAAATTAGTTTGGCAATAATTACATATGTGTGTACTTACATTATAATTCTGTAGTCTGACTTTAGATTGTGTTTTAATAGAGTTTAGTGTCGCTTTCTACATATTTTTAAAGTTTAGTATTTTAAGTATTACCCGTAAGTTAATTTTTAATTTTGAAGGTGTGTTCAATTTGTATTGTGGTCATCCTGTAAAGATAGTGTGTGTAAGTTTAATAATAAATAGTTTTAGTGGCGAGGTAATTTGCAAGGGACTGCAGTTTTACATACAATCTTTTTTTTTAAGTAAAATTGCCCCAACTTCAACTAAATTAAATTTGTGTTTGTTAATTTTGTTTTTCTTGTGTTTACATATTTTTATTTTTGTTATATTTTACCTAGCCTACTTAGGTATGTGTTTGCGTCACTTTTTAGTTTGTAGTTTGCTCTGTATAACGTCTTGGGATTTAATTCTGTAATGTAGTGCATGTAATTTTAAATAAATAAATAAAATAATCCCGACTCGCACGTGCCCGGTTTTTTTTTATTTTCAATAACCGAGTGACAGCCCTATGAAAGTAGGTAAGAATTTTGAGCCCTGTTAGGAAGCTTTCATTCTGCTCAGTTATTTATTCATGTGCTCTCGGTACCGTGCGTCCGAGGGGTGTGTAATGTATGGCATAATAACAGATAGTATAATATCACTTGAAATAACGTTCACATGGTATAATTTTCATTTGCTATAAAAACAAATAACCTGATTTCATGTGATCTAATGTTATATTTCATATATCCTTATTTTGCTCTAAATAACATTTAGTATCGTCGACTTTGTCTCTGTCATCTCAGACTTAGACTAGAGTCAAGAGTAAACCCATCTCAAATAAAAATAAAATAACATACATAACACACGCCTGTATTCCCCGAAGGGTTAGACAGAGGTGTACCTATAGCACACCCACATTTCGCCAGATATGATTAAGTCCCATGTTCGGGGGCGAGCCTATTGCCATCAACCGGGCACAAATCCAGACTCCGGGCTGCTACCGAGAAATTCCAGATGGAAAAACCCGATAACACTTTGCCCGACCCGGGAATCGAACCCAGGACCTCATGCTCAGCAGTAGCGCTTGCGAACACTAGACCAACGAGGCAGTCAATAAAAATAAAATAAATTTCATATAATTTTCAATTTGTATAATGCTCCTTTTATATGACGTTATTTTGAACTAATTATTATATTTACTAATTCTCAGCCAAAAACTGTAATGAATAAGTAACAATCAGGACACATCATACTGTTATAACCTCATCTAACCCAAATGATTCACCAACAATAAAGGAGATCTGGCGCTCGGTGGCCGCCGCGGTACGCTCGCCTCTAACCTAACCTAACACACATCTAATCAGTTTTTGCAAAAATATACAAAACAAAGGAGACGTTTCTATTTGAACGCAAATCAAAAAAAAAAAAAAATTGTATCCATTTCGAATCAAAATTACTGATTGCATAGCAAAATAGTCAACTCAAAATATAACTAAATAATCAACCATTTATATTTGAGACGCACCGCCATCATCCAGGCAAGGCCTCCTATTTCTGAATGGCAATAATAAATGAATAAGACGTAGCCGACGGAGCTCCGCTTGGCGGGGCTCCTACTTCAGGCTGGTTAAAAAAAAATACCACGAAGGGGATCTAACCTAACCTGTCCGAGTCGGAGTGCCCCAAGTCCCGAGGTCGCTTCGCTCGCTCTTGCATCCTGAATTCTCCTGCTACAGTAATATTGCATTTTGTACCGATCCCTTCGACGTCATTTTTACGACAAACGGCTGATCGGAGACAAATACATAATACTCACACGCTATGAGTGTGCGAATTCACTGGTCAACAAAGTTTTGTAACAAGAAAGGTGCTTACTAATTTTGAATCTCCTTCCTACCCACATTCCAACACCATATTTATTTTGATTTGATCAGGTCTCATTTTTGTGTTACAACCATTATCCACTAGGTATATTGAAAATGAACTATTTTTATGTTTCATTTTCACATTCAGAGTATCTACCTATTTATTATTTTAAGAGTGGAGTTGTGTTTTCAGTTTTCCGAGTTATGTGATTCAGTCAAATAGAATCATGCAACAGCCAATTGATTAAACATTCTCATTATTCAATTGTTATTCTTATCTATGTACCTATATTAGAAGTCGGAATAGAAAAGTCCTTTTCATTTAAAAAATCTATAACATTGTAATACACTTTACTAACAAAAAAAAATCGCAGCTTATTTTTGAAAAGTGACAACGGCAGTTCTCTCCAACTTTTAGGTAATTTATTAAATATGGTAGGAGCCATACAGAAGACAATTTTGCGCATGTGGGTTGTTCTCGCAGTATGAGAGCATATCCTGCAGTTGTCGCGCCTATTACGTGAGACTACTTCATCTAATCGTTTAAATCGGTGTGGATTTGTTTTGACAAAAACAGCTACTCCTAAAATGTACAGACATGGCAAAGTAAGTATTTTATATTTTTGAAGTAAGGCACGCAACTATCAGTAGGTTTAATTTTAAATATTGAACGAACACATCGCTTTTGAGCCTTGAACACCGTGTCTTATTCTGTTGAGTTGCCCCAACAAATTACACCATAGCGTAGATGAGATTCTGTTAAACCATAGTAGGCTGTGTAAGTAATGCAGCCACACTTGTTATTGACGACAATGTGTGCAGGGCATAGGCAGATTTACTGATTTTCTTGCACAAAATTTCGATATGGGTTTTCCAATTCGGTTTTTTGTCAATGTGGAGCCCTAAAATTTTTGTTGTTTCTACCTCTTCTATAGAATAGAATAGAATAGAATTTTCTTTATTAGAGTAACCAAGACTCAACAAGATTGTTAGTAAAACTTACGACTATGTTAGTAAACAGAGACACTTAATAAAAACAATACAATAAATAACGATTGGTCACCGTTGCAACATTCCATGAGAGACGGCACAACAGTGACCCACGTAAACACAGTCCAGGCGACTCGCAACCATGCTTAAGACACTGTTGGAGCTACCCCGCACCCTGCGCACCAGGGAAGCGCACCTTTTACGCATTGTTGCATAAAAGCAATTTACATGCGCATCTGCAAACATCCCTGACGCACTACAGAAACGCGGCAACTCCACCAGTATCCTAAACGCATCGTTATATTGAACGCGGAGAGCGCTGTACGCCCTTTGCGTATATCTAAGCCACAGGCTGCACGTGTAAAAAACAGTACAGTAGGCTCGATGCAGCGTGATTTTAACAGAAAGAGAGCAACGTGCAAACCTGCGAGCCAGCATGTTCGCTCTAACCGACAACGCTCTCCGCTCCCGTTCAATGTCATCATTGTCTTTGAGGCTGGGAGTCAATATATGACCAACATACTTAAACCTGTATACTCTCTGCAAAGGTGTACTATAAAGTAGCACAGGTGGCACTGCATCAGGACCTTTACCCCAGCCTCAAAAACCATGACCTCCGACTTCTTGGTGTTGTATGCCAAGCCATGTACTTTAGCATACGCCTCACATTGAGCAATCAATTTTCTCAAGCCGCAGACTGACGCGCTCAGCAGTACCATGTCGTCCGCGTAACTGATATTATTGACGCAGGTACCATCTATATAACATCCGACCCTGGCACTGCTGAGCTCGCCAATCAACTCGTTTACGTAAAGGTTGAAAAGCATTGGTGAACTCAATCCACCCTGCCTCACCCCACATTCCAACTCGTAAGGACGAGAAAACGCCCCAGCCCATCGAACAGTGTTGATCTGGTTTCCATACCAAAACTTTAAAATGTTAACAAGTTCTGTGGGTAAATTTACCCGCTCTAATTTACTCCACAACACATCATAGGAAACCAGATCAAACGCCTTTGACAAATCCAGGAAGCAAGCATAAATAGGCGTCCCTCGTCTCGCATAGTAAGTACGTCACAGCATGCTTAACACACAAAATCGCACTCTCTGTTGATAACCCAGCTCTAAATCCGAACTGGTTCTATAGGCTGGTCATCGTAGTGTATATTGAAATTATTCTTATTATTGATCCGTTGACTAAAATGTATTAATTTCGTTTTTGTCAGGTCAATTTTTAAGTTATTGTCATCCTGCCACTTAAGCATTAGATTTATAGAATCAGTTATGTCACTTTCATAAGTATCAACACTTATGATTTATAGAATCAGTTATGTCACTTTCATAAGTATCAACACTTATGATTTATAGAATCAGTTATGTCACTTTCATAAGTATCAACACTTAAGATTTATAGAATCAGTTATGTCACTTTCATAAGTATCAACACATAAGATTTATAGAATCAGTTATGTCACTTTCATAAGTGTCAACACTTAAGATTTATAGAATCAGTTATGTCACTTTCATAAGTATCAACACTTAAGATTTATAGAATCAGTTATGTCACTTTCATAAGTATCAACACTTAAGATTTATAGAATCAGTTATGTCACTTTCATAAGTATCAACACTTAAGCAAAAACAAAATGTTTGAATATTGAGAAAGTCGTTGTTTATCATTTGCCTTCGTTTATGGTTTTTATTAGTTGTTTTTTGAATGTAGGTTTATTACAGTTAAATTTAGCCACTTGAGAGAAATCTGTGTTATAAATTCGAGCAATACGGGTCAATACACAATTTTTGGCGTAATTAGTCGAGAGCCGAGACACGTGTAGCATTGTTGTGTGACAAGTTCGCCGTAGGGGAGTGTTAAAAGTTACCTGTGCGACCAACTCCGGGCAATCGAGGCGTAAGTACATTGAGTATGTCATAAAGCAAACACGTATCCATAACTTTGCGCCTTTCATCGAGTGTTAGCAGACCATGTGCTCGACAACTATTTCCATAGGCCATCGGAGGTTTACGGAGGCGATAGTTAAAGTGGTTAATACATTTTCTTTGAACCCGTTCTAATTGGTTCTTATAAATAATGTATTGGGGAGGCCAGATTGGGCGCGCATATTCTAAGACACTGCGCACATATGAAAAATACACGGATTTAAAAGCCTCGATGTTTTTAAATACCTTACATGACCTAATAACAAAGCCTACGTTCTTATAAGCTTTTGTGATAACATGGTCTATATGATCTGAGAACGTTAATTTATGGTCAAACATAACTCCTAAATCCCGGACTATCTTGGCTCTATTAATGACAATGCCAGTAAACTTATATGAGTAAACAACAGAGTCTTTTTTACGCGTATATCTAATACATTGACACTTTGTGACGTTTAACGTGATCTTCTTATTTATGTTATAATTATTTAAGTTATTAAGGTCATCTTGAATAGCCTTACAGTCATCAAGTGATCTTATTTTATAAAATATTTTTTTGTCGTCAGCGTACTAACTTTATTAACTGTTCAGAGTGTTGAAATGACTCAGTAATATCAAAAAAATATGCGTTGTACAAGAGAAGCTCCAAATGGGAACCCTGCGGAACACCGCTAGGGATTTCAATAAGCTAACCAACGGTATTGGATCAAATCTGATCTCATTTTTTTTATTTTAAAACTTAGTGTCGGACCAGAACACGATTTTCAGCCCAAGCCTAAAACACCCATATTTGGCACCTCCTCTAGTTTCGGCGGAAACCGACACATGAAGTAAAATTTAGTTAAACTGATTTTTTTTTTGGGACTCGATGATTTTGATTAAGGGCTAATTTTGCAATTATCAGATTTCTTATATCCAAAAACTGTCATTTCAAAATTTCGATTGAAAAATCAGCCTCTTAAATAAGGGCCTTAGCAGACATGCTACAACAGCATATGCGATTAGCGAATTATTAGTTTTTCAAAAGCTAGGCCTAGATACAGCAACTGAGCTCTAAACACTGAACACCGCTTAATTTTAACATCAGCAATCAACGATTGAATCGCTTTTCGAAAGCTCGATACGGCTGCAACGCTTGATCTACGCCAAACAATACAGCATCGGTAGAAAACGCATTTTTTTAACCGTAGATACATACTCAGACGGAACGAGTCGCCATAGCGAAGAACCGAAGACAATTAATCGCTGAAACGTGAATTTGCTAACGCGACCGAATGAAGAATCGCTAAAATGCATCTGTTGTTGCCCATAAGGCTTGTATCAATCTTTTGGAAAGCAAGTAAATCCTTGCTCGCTGATACTAAAAGCAGCATGTCTGTTAAGAACCAACCAGTCGTTCGAATTCTATCAAAACCGACTACTCACGAGCGCCAGTTTCGGTCGAGCCGAAGATTCGGCACCCTTTGGCGGAAACCGCAAGTGCAGACGAAACCTGATATTTTGGCGAAACTGTAACTGAAACCGAACCTTCGGTCGAACACTACTTACAGCTAGGTATTTAAGTACATACATACATTTCATAACATCATATTTTGTCACAAGACACGAGTGATTTTAAATAGAGGCCAGCAGCAGCTTTATTGGCACTATCTCTCTTCTGAGGTTAGGTAGTTGTCTATTTCATTAGCTTGTTCAGAGACGAGAAGTGGAAGGTAACGACAGAGTCAGAATCATGTCAGAATCCAATGGACGGTTTTGATTGAGTGTGCATGCGGTGCTAAGTGTCGCGGCGAGCCAGTTTGTGAGCGCCTAGCCGCCGAGCGTCCTAACCGTTAACATGCGGGCGCAAACTTCGTCCACAAACATGCACTCTCTACATGTGGCAACAACGCTGCAGCGAGCGACACGTCACAGTGCGAGCTCGTGACTCGCGAGTTTTTTTTTTATATTCGTCAAAGCTTTTAGCGGTGTTTAGGTACTTGCCTCACACTTGCCTGTGAAGCGGTCTCGTTTGTTTTTATAGATTACGCCGACGCCTACCACTTGGATGCTACTGAGGAGCTAATAAACAAGCTTGAGCGCTTGTAAAACTTGTGCATTTGCTTTGGTTTTGGTCTGAAAGTATGACCATGTTTTTCACCTCCACAAGGAACTCAAGTGGCTCCCGATCCGCTTTCGCAGGAATACTCGGATTTTATATCTCCTCTTCAATATCTAACACAATCCGTCTTATCCTTCCTACCTGCCTGAGCGATTTTCTTACGCTCGCCCTAGCGACGCACCGTGTAGATCACCTCTTAGATCCCTCCTCAAATCCCATCCTCATAAAACAAGCTACTACTCTTATTCCTTCTCTGTTCATGCTGTTAGATTGTGGAACTCACTTCCGCCTAGCATTCGAGATTTAAAATCTATTTGTCACTTCAAATACCGAGTAAAAGAGCATTACCTTTCCTTTTAACTGTGAGCATTTATATATTTAAGTATATAAGTTTAATTATTTTAGCATTATGTATTTATTTAAGTATATGTTAGTGTTATTTATTTTTGTATTATATGTAAGTATATTTAATATTGTAGTTTACGACGTCACAAGTCAAATTCTTCTCTTCTTGTTCTCACACACATTGCCTACATTTCTTTTTCATTTCTCCTTTCGCAGGTCTGCTGGAAGAAATTTCTTAAGAAATAAGCAGTACCTTTGTATTTAATACTAATATGCCGTATCTGTATCCATTTTACTGTGTGTACATAACTAATAAAAAACTTTTTTACAAAAAAAGACTACCGACTTCTAAAAAAAACACCACAAAGTGAAAATAACTTTAATTTCGGAAGTCGGTGTCTTTGGATCTGTATTTTAGTTTTTTAACCGACTTCAAAAAGGAGGACTTGGTGACAATGGGAACACCTCAAGAGCATACTCTTTCAAACAAGAAAAAAAAAATCAAAATCGGTTCACAAGTGACGGAGAAATTGGTGAGCATACATAAAAAAAAAAATAGAAAAAATAACACCCAAGATCTAGTAATAATGTTCTCAGATTACTGTAAGTCCTACGTGTTTGATAACAATGTAAAACACGTTGACTTTGTTTCTTATATCATTCATATCAAAGTTATCTAAATTGCAAACAGTACACTTGTTTGGGCGTTTTTTTCCTGGAGTGTGCCATACTTTATTATTTAATGATCCTTCTTTTTTCACTCGCCACAGAGTGCTCATACTAACACCTGAAACAAAAGATGATACAATAATGCAAATCTCTCTTGTCTGTGTGCACATGATAGCTTAACTTGTGATGACTTACACCGTGCCTTTGTCTGTGTGCACATCATAGCTTAACTTGTGATGACATACACCGTGCCTTTGTCTGTGTGCACATCATAGCTTAACTTGTGATGACTTACACCGTGCCTTTGTCTGTGTGCACATCATAGCTTAACTTGTGATGACATACACCGTGCCTTTGTCTGTGTGCACATCATAGCTTAACTTGTGATGACTTACACCGTGCCTTTGTCTGTGTGCACATCATAGCTTAACTTGTGATGACTTACACCGTGCCTTTGTCTGTGTGCACATCATAGCTTAACTTGTGATGACTTACACCGTGCCTTTGTCTGTCTGCACATCATAGCTTAACTTGTGATGACTTACACCGTGCCTTTGTCTGTGTGCACATCATAGCTTAACTTGTGATGACTTACACCGTGCCTTTGTGTGTGTGCACATCATAGCTTAACTTGTGATGACTTACACCGTGCCTTTGTCTGTGTGCACATCATAGCTTAACTTGTGATGACATACACCGTGCCTTTGTCTGTGTGCACATCATAGCTTAACTTGTGATGACTTACACCGTGCCTTTGTCTGTCTGCACATCATAGCTTAACTTGTGATGACTTACACCGTGCCTTTGTCTGTGTGCACATCATAGCTTAACTTGTGATGACTTACACCGTGCCTTTGTCTGTCTGCACATCATAGCTTAACTTGTGATGACTTACACCGTGCCTTTGTCTGTCTGCACATCATAGCTTAACTTGTGATGACATACACCGTGCCTTTGTCTGTGTGCACATCATAGCTTAACTTGTGATGACTTACACCGTGCCTTTGTCTGTCTGCACATCATAGCTTAACTTGTGATGACTTACACCGTGCCTTTGTCTGTCTGCACATCATAGCTTAACTTGTGATGACTTACACCGTGCCTTTGTCTGTCTGCACATCATAGCTTAACTTGTGATGACTTACACCGTGCCTTTGTCTGTGTGCACATCATAGCTTAACTTGTGATGACTTACACCGTGCCTTTGTCTGTCTGCACATCATAGCTTAACTTGTGATGACTTACACCGTGCCTTTGTCTGTCTGCACATCATAGCTTAACTTGTGATGACTTACACCGTGCCTTTGCCCGAAATGTATAAACAACATTCATACAATTAAAAATAGGTAATAAGATACACATTAAGAACACTGACCAGTCATAGAATAGATTTTTTCAAGGTATTTTGTTTCAGATTTTAATAATATATCAGTTTTTTGCGACTTCAAAATCAATCGAAATAGGTATAGAAACTAGGTACAGGTATAGGTAGGGGACTTCTGAGGATCAGTAATTTTTTAGTAACTTTTGTCTGAAACACACAAAAAAAATAAACACAAATTATGAATTTTACAAACATTTTATGATTTCTCATCGCTATATTCAATTCCTCTGTTCGCAAGAGTCCAGCTTTCTCAGGATCCCAACTTTTATAACATCCATACTTGAAGTCTTCGCATGAGTCCAACTTTTATTTTTTATGTTATTTTATTAGCACTATTCCAACAGTACAGTTGGAGAGAAACTCGGTTGGGTTTTTTAATTAAAGCTTAAAATAAAAAAGATTTTAATTTTTATAATGAACAAGCTGACCCGACAGACGTTGTCCTGTTTTAACTATGAATGTCATTATGTCGTTTAGTTTTAGTTTTGACTATTGACTAAAACTAAAACTATCGACTCATTTATCAACCGATCCATCTGTGTTAAACGATATTTGCAGCGCGCATTCTGTCAATCGCTGACAGTTATGTAAAATTAATATTGGCGTTAAGTTTTCTTAAATTTTGTAACGTTCCGATCAACTTCCTTATTTTTGTATGTCATAAGATCCTTCTCCTGACAATAGCGAACAACACAACAAAAAAAAAATGTGTCGTCGGTCCAGCCGTCTACGCGTGATGGCGTGACCAAGGGAAATAGGGATTCATTTTTATGTATATATAGATTTATGAGCAAGACTTTAGAAGACGTTTCACACAAGCAAGAGCCTCAATTAGTCCACGCACAGTCGTCCACTATCACTCATATGCGCACGTCAATGTTGACCTCTTTCTACTTGGTTCAGAGTGAACGTTGGCCTGCTGCAAATTCAAAGCTTGTTGTGAGGCTTCGTTTTTCAGCAGGCTGATAAATTGGAACATATTTGGCTTTTTCCCGAAGATTTTATTTATTCGAGAGTGCCATCCCTCCAGTTTGCTGGTTGTGCGATTTCGCTTGTTGTAACAACTTACAGTCTCAATAATTTTCGGATTCAGCCACTGTTTACAGCAAATAATTATTAAATGTTTCCATGTTGTCATTTACATCTTCGTAACTGCTGGTCACAGCTAAATAACCTTCAGTCCAGTGATTTGCGGGCAAATGTGCTAATGCTATTAGACGACGTAGGTATGTATAATCGATTATCCTTGATGCCACTTAAATGAAGTGACTCAGCTTTTCTCCAAACTGCATTCGAAAAGTAATAGAAGCAGCCACTTATCTCCGCTGCAAGAAAAGTAGATTTAATTGCATTCATAGCTGCAATCTCTTAATCTGTCTGAAACCCTTTTGGTTTCATGTCCGGGAAACGTCTTTGCAATAATTTGAATAACCGCTCATATGTAATTTGCTCTTTAAAAGGCAATAAAAAAATAAAGGTAGGTATTATTAACATCTTATCGTTAGTAGTACCAACGTCTCCCTGTATCGTATAGAGTTGGTACAAGAGTCGCGGCACAACAAAGAAAGTCCCATCTGCAAAATAGTGCTTAATATTTGCACACTCTCCAACACCAAAGAGTTTTGAAAACACTAGAATTTTAGGATCACCGTCTTCTATTATTAGAAAATCCTTGAACATGTCAGGAATAACTTTGTTTCATTGAAAGTGGTATTTTGAACCACTACGGCCTTTTTTCTGGACCGATATAATGTGCCTGAATCACTATCGAACTTATGTATAACATCTGCGTAACTTTCGTCCGAAGTCAAATTTTTCATAGCGTTTTCATAAATTTGCGGGATGGGGCCCAAAACAGTTTGCACTTTTATTGTACAATCCGCCAGTGCTTGCTCGACCAATTTGCTCTTTTCATTAGGTTCACATAGGTGTAGGTAGACTTTCACGCGAAACAGTCTCTTCCTCTTCATATATTGTTATGGTTGCTCTGCAAACTCTTTAGTGACAAATCCAAATAGTTGAACCACTTTTGTTCGTTTTTGAATAATAATATCGGTTACCTTACAATAAAAGTATTCTCCGACCTCTCCCAGTATTAATAAACACAAAGAAGAAGGGGCACGGTCTACACAATAATAACCCACATCCTACAGCAAAGAAAAGTATCTCAAAAAAAAAAAAATGGTTTTAAAAAGACGGCATACTTCCAAACTCCATCCTTACAGTCTAACATATAAAAAAAAATGCTATGAAAATTCGTTCAGGGGCAGTAATATTTATAATGAATAGATTACAATATTGAGAAATACTTGGCTATCTTGACTTGACTTCAATTATTGAATCTCATTATCGAAGAACTGAGGTTTTTTCTCACTTGTTCGACCACCGAACATCGAACTAGTGAGAATTATTATAACTTGATTGTTTGATCATTAGCATTGTTAAATATAATACAGTACACTAAGGTAGATTAGGGTAGACTATGTTCCAACTGTACATACGGTTTCTTTTTTAATTATTATTTTATTTATTTTCTGTTGATGAATGAGTGTATGTAAGGAGAGTCCAAAAAAATTACAAAATATTTTACATAACTTTTATTAAATTTTTATATCTCTTAATACAGTATAATTTAGGAATTGTGCCGGGTGATCCATAGGTTCCGGATTATTTTTTATCCAACCTAAGTAATTATATGAACGTCATAATATGGGCGCATACGCCCAGTGTTCTGTGCCCATGTATACATGTACAACAATATTCAATTAAAGCATTTCTCCCTTCAAGTTCTCTGTTGTAAAGCTTCACAGGAAAGCGAAACAAACACATAATGTAAAATATAAAAATCTTAATATAATATTCATTTAAACATCTTACAATCATATTACGTTATGATTGTAAGATGTTTCAAAGAATATTATATTTTGATTTTTATATTTTATATTATGTAGTTGTTTCTCTTTCCTGTGGGTTGCTCTTAGAAATACCTTCTAATGTCAATAGAGCTTGATCACAAGGCAGGATAGTTAGCTAACACTATTTTCTATTTTTTTATCGATGTTTATCATCATCAAAAGAAAAAAAACAATAACAGCATATAGAGTTGGAATTTACCCTAATCTACCCTCTTCTATCTTAGTCTACTCTGTTCTATAACAATGCTAATGATCAAACAATCAAGTTATAATTTTCACTAGTTCGTTGTTCGGTGGTCGAACAAGTGAAAAAAACCTCAGTCTTCGATGATGGAACTCAATAATTGAAGTCAAGTCAAGATAGCCAAGTATTTCTCAATAATGTAATATATTCATTGTAGATATTACTGCCCCTGAACGAATTTTCATAGCATTTTTCTTTATGTTGAATGAATGAATGATGATATATTCATTTGCAAGAATATAGGTAGGTAACAAGTTCTTAAGATCTATGGGTTTCACTATATACGGCATTTCAGCCGTGCAAATATTGAGATTTTACATCTTGGTTATAAAGCGTGCAGTAAGTACACATTAAGTAATTAGTAATAACTAAATACTAATAATAGTTTCATAATTTAAAAATAGATTACAATGCCACTAATAAAATTAAAATTAGATACAATTCTATTCAATTAAAATAATAATTCATATTAAAATAGCGATCAACAATAATAATGTCATGTCAAAAAATAAAGAAATAAATAAAAAATAGCAAGAATATTTAAAATGTTTCAATATTAAAATAATTAATGATAAATAATGTTAGACTGTAAGGATGTAGTTTGGAAGTATGCCATCTTTTTATAACCATTTGTATCTTTTTTTTGGGATACTTCTCTTCGCTGTAGGATGTGTGTGAGTTTTGATCCTTCTTCTTTATTGTGGCCTCTTTGAGCGCGTGTAGTTACGCGCCCTCAATTGAATGATTGCTATTTGTTATCTGTAGGCGCGCTCAACGCTGATACTGATACTACTACTACTACTATACTGACGCTTTCTTCACGAGACCTCGGCGGTCTGTCCCCGCCAGGTGAGACCCCCAGTTATCTGGGGAGTGGCCGGCGAGGTCCTCTTCAAAATTGGTGGTAACCCCGTTTTATAGTCTACCAATAATACCATTAAGTACCTCAAACATTGCCGCCCGTTCTGCCGCCATTTTAGACCAATCAGAAATGGTTGTACATAATTGTTAAATACTCGTAACTTCTAACATAGGTAAATAATTAACAGATCTTGTCTATTGAAAGTATTTTAAAACTACATAAGATTTAGCAATTTATTATGTATTATTTGTAGGTAATCTTTAGGCAAAATCTTATAATATATTTTGTGTTTTATTTATTTTATTTGATGACTAGTAATGCGATTTAATTTTAATTTTAATTCAATTTATTTTGTTTTTCCTATATATGTCTGTGTACTGTTATTGTAATTGTGTGCCTAATAATGAGTCTATTGTTACTTGATAATGAATAATAAATAAAAATGAACATCATCTTAATATCATTTTCGTTTAAAAAGTTGTTAAAATGATAACAATTTTGGGAGAGAAGTGGGATAAAAGGGAATAGAAGTTAGTTGGGAGAGGGATATATAGGCATATCATTTGTTTTTTTTTTCATAGAGATCGAAAGTTTTTGTGTTCTAGGAGCGGGTGAAATATATATAGTCCAAAGTACCCTCCGCAAGACCGCATTCACGCAGGGAACTGTCCCTAACATGAGTCTTAATCAGAAACAATGGGCTACAAATATATATAGTCCAAAGTACCCTCCGCAAGACCGCATTCACGCAGGGAACTGTCCCTAACATGGGTCTTAATCAGAAACAATGGGCTACAAAAATGTCCGAGCCTGTCTGCAAAGCGGCGAAACAGGTGTATTGGACCATTTTGCACATTAAAAAAATCAAGGTTTCTACTGGATATCGGACTGTATAGCTGCATAGTAGATACCCTTGACTTTTGAGGTCTCATTTCACGTTTTTGTACATGAGAGGAACAATTTGGGCTTGGCACCATTTCGCAAATCGTAGTTAAGGGCTACGTAGTGCTTTCGATTAGCCGGATTCGATTCGCATATTTTGTTAACTAATCAGCGCACTCATTGCCAACAATACCCGAGTGACAGGCTATCTCGATGTCCAAGCCGTTTTAGGAACAGTCAAATAATAAGCTCTTAATGTCTACTACAATTTTACTATGAAGTTGATTTTGTACTAAGGCCTGTATACTACTATGGGAATCTAAAAAAATTACTGCTTTTGTTATTTGATGTGATTTGATATAGTGTATGGCTTTTATAATGCCACTACACTCTCCTGTAGAAACTGATGCTTGTGGAGGATATTGAAAAAGCAAGGCAATTTTTGAATTTTGAAAATGTGTAGCTACTCCGGTACATGCTGATTGTGATAATTTTGATGCAACAGTAAAGAAATAGTTTCATCCTTCTCAGTAACGTTTGACGGCTAACTCGAAGTCACGTCTTGCGTTTTGGGAATTCTTTGATATACCTAGTCTCAAAACGGCTTTTGGTTCGAAGCGAATCGCTTCATATGCAACAGAAAAGACGGGGAGAATGGATATTGACAAACAGGCGAGGAGAGGTGTTTTAAGTTCTCTGTACCTATTTATCAATAGAGAAACTGCTTTATTGTTCCAATAAGGAGAATTATTAAAGGAAAGGTCAATTCGCTTTAAAATTGGGAGTAAAAAGAGAATACTTTAGACAGGAAACGATCTGCCAAGTACTGTCTTCTTAGGTATAGGGGCGGTTCTGCACATTCAACTTGAAGCGCATTTATGGGAGAGGATTTCATGGCTCCAATGACAATTCTCAGGCATTTGGCCTGGATGCCGTCTAATTTCTTGAGGGCTTCTGTGTTGCAAAGCTCAATAAGGAAGCAACACAAGTCCAAAGCGCTCCTGGTCAATGTATTAAAGACCAGTTTGAGGATGTTGGGGTGAGCTCCCCACCACACCCTGGCCAAAGCCTTAATGACTGACACGGAGTGTTCACATTTTTTTACCGTGTGTTAATATAGTCAATTTCAGACAATCTCGAGTCCAACGTTACTCCCAAAAACCTAGCCTTATCCTTAACTGGGATGATTTGTCCATCAATTTTTATATCTACTTGGGGAACAGGACGCTTGTGGGTAAAAATGACCGCTATAGGTACTCTTTGGTGCACATAAAGATAACCCGTGATCAAGGAGCCATTAGTTTAGTGAAGACAAAGAGACATTCATTGAAAGAGCGGCATCCTGAATGGAATGCAATATCATCAGCACACTGAGTATTTTGCAGTCAATATTTAAAGATGAGGACAAATTCGCTGTTTTATATATTGTATAATGGGGGACTAAGAACAGATCCTTGAGGTAGCCCTCTCCATACTGTTCTTTGTTCAGAGTCAGCCCCAGGGATTCTTAACTGAATGACGCGATTGGTAAAGATGCTACCAATGATACGACTAGTCCTAGCCGTGATTCTCAGCTCGTGCCGCTTTTGCCTGAGAACAGGGAGGAGGACTAAATCACAAGCAGCTGATATGTCCAGGAAAACAGCCACCACATACTCACTCCTGCTGAGGGCCAGCCGGACCGCTGACGTGAGACTGAAGTGTATAATATGTATGCTCCTTTACTTTAGTAAGTAAGTAAACTCCTTTATGTAATGTATGTGTGCATGCTGAGTTTGCACTATACCTCATATACGGTATTCTATACTTATTCATTTAGTTAATAAATAGTACTTAGCAAATGTCGTTGTTTCCTTGAAACCACCTTTTAGGAACCCCAACAATACATGGCGACCCTGCTTCGGGACTCTGCCAAGGGGATTGTTAGTTTAGAGTTTCAGTTTTTAGTATAACTACCTCAATAGTACATAGTAATGTGTCGGTTTGTTGTGTGTTGTACCTACACTATCAGCTGTGCCCAGACCTATCCTGAAGCTGAACAGAGTCGCCGGAAGCAGCCCCCTGCCCTCCGCCAACCACTCTAAACGATTCTTGATTAAATGTTCTAAGAGTTTAATTAGTATGGATGACAGAGCGATAGTTCTATAGGAGCAATGATTATTATGATCTTTGCTAGGTTTTAATGTCGGAATGACCACTTGAACCTTCCAGTCTGTGGGAATATTTCCAGAAGTGAAGCAAAAATTAGCCAAGTCCAGGTAGTATTGGTAGGTTTTTGGACCAGCTTTGACAATAAAAGCGTAAGGAAATCCATCCACCCCTGGTGCGAAGTCCTTGACACGGGATAGCACAGTTTTTAACCCTTCCAAGTTTTTGACTCTTCATCCGTCCACAGTATTATTAAAAAAAAAACAGGATCATCCCATCCGTGTGTAAAAGAAACCGACAAAATGCCACTAGTCTGTCAAAGTCGCCAGCCTCCAATTTGAGCAGGATTTGTAAAAATTATGAAAAAAATGTTAAAAATGCAATTTTGTTTTTTTTTTTTCATGTAAATCCCATGAAAAGATAGAGATACGAGACAGATTCTACCTTATAAGAGTGAGATAATAGATTTAATAGGTTTGTCAGGTATCATTTAAGCAAAAATACTTGGGGTGTTTGTTTTGGTGTATTGTGCTACTCTGAGCAAACCAATTATGGACATATGGGTATCAAAAAAAAGCTTAGATAGTCTAGTTTAATAATAAATAGGTTTTATTGACGCAAACTACAAATTAATGTACAAAAATTCAGTAAGAACAAATATTTTACGGAAATTCAACACATATTCTTATTTTAACATTTTTTTACAGTTCTTTCGACTATGAAGTTGTAATGTAGTTTTAACACCTGTTGATTCTGTATGGTTTCAGCTACACACACGATTTTTTATTTAGGTATAAGTTTGGTAGTTTTCAAGTTATTACACTTTATGTTAGAAATGACCGGTGCGCACGCGCGATTTTCAGCATTTTTTGTTGCTTGGACGTTGGACACGCCCGCACGCGAAAATGCTGGACCTGGGAGCGGTTATAAATCATAATTTTGAATATTAGCCTTATGTGACTCGATTCACAATTCTAGCGAATTCGCAAAGTTGTTAAAAGATTTTTATGGCATGCGGCACATCATCAACATAAGGATAGACTAGAGAATTAATGAAGAGTTGGACGATCCCGGTTGCTTTTTTTTGTAGCCATGTTAACAGCTGTACATGTACCGCTTTAATTTAAGTTTTACTTTTGGGAGTAAATAAAAAAAAATGATGACTAATGTCACTAATTCTGTATTTAAAAGTACTCTAAAACAATACACATCTAAATGAATGAAATTAAAATTCAGAGTCTACGTCTTATACTTTTTTTTTAAATTTGTATTTGAATGTAAAATTTGGGTCTTTTTATAATAAAACAATAAAAAGTCGATAAAATATTAATGGTGATTTGGAGAAAAAATAAGTGGAGCGAATTATTACAGGGGCAATCTGCTGAAGACGCAGTAAATACATTTTATGATGTTGTTTTCAGAGTGATTAAAGCTCATGTTCCTTTAACATCGGTCAAGTCTTTTAAATATGCAGTCTGGTTTTCACCATCATTGATAAAAATATTTAAAAATAAAACTAAGGCGTGGTGTAAATGGAAGGCATATCAAAATCTATCAGATTATGAACAATTTTCACTATATAGGTCGAGATTTCATACTGAATCAAAAAAAATGTTATTGCCTATACATAAAGTCAGTTGAGGACAGCATAAAAGTTAACACTAAATATTTCTGGACTTTTTATCTAACCGTAAATCCATAGCTTCCATTCCTTCAACTATGCATTACCAGGGACTGTCGTCACAAAATCCAGATGAAATCTGTAATCTCTTTTTAAACTTCTTCCATTCTGTATAAGAGCCTTCCACTCTCAACAATGTGCAGCAACAGACCTTCGACGATGATAACAAATACACAAAGCTTTGAAGTCCGTGGATTGTTCTAAAGGTCCAGAACACGATGGTATTCCGCCGCTCTTCTTTAAAAATACCGCTGACATTTAAAGTCTCCTACTTTATATTATTTATAATAAGTGTTTGAGCCAAGGAACTTTTCCAGAAGTGTGGAAACGAGCCAATATCACCCCTGTCCATAAATCTGGTCCAAAACATGAAATTTAGAACTATCGTCCTATTTCGATTTTGTCGATCTTGTCAAAGCTTTTCGAGAGGCTTGTCCACGATCAGCTTTATCCGATTATTCATAATCAGATTCTTAAGCAACAGCATGGGTTCGTTAAAAAAGATCTACAACTACTAATTTGATTGATTATACTGATTACTTATTCAATAATTTAGACACACAGGTTTCACGAAATCAGTATAAATCAAAGAACTTATCTGGTATAAATAGAGTCCACCTGTACAGGTGGACTCTATTTATACTGATTTCCGTAAAGCCTTTGACAAGGTCGATCATAAATTACTTTTAGGCAAAATAGCATTTAACGGCATTCGTGGGGATTTGTTCCGTTAGTTTTCTTCCTATGTTACAAATAGAACACAAAAAGTGGTAGTTAATGGTTTCCATTCCAAATCTATAACTGTTTCATCAGGAGTGCCGTAAGGCTCGATACTGGGCCCTTTATTATTTATTTTATTTATCAATGATATTGACATATGCTTTCTTAATTCTAAATTCTTACTTTACGCAGATGACCTTAAAGTCTTTAGACCCATTAAAACTATGCTTGACTGTCAACTGCTTCAACAAGACCTCAGTCGTCTTGCAGATTATTGCACTAATAACAAACTCCAACTCGGTATTTCTACATGTTGTTGTATTAGCTTCACTAAAAATAAAAATATATTTAATCATCCCTATGCTATACACAGAGAAACTCTGGCAAGAGTGAGTTTTATCCGCGACCTGGGACTATTACTTGACGATAAACTGCACTTAGACGCACATGTTAGTAAAATTGTTAATAATGCTTATCGCATGTACGGTTTTGTGATGAGATCATCCACAGAATTTAAGCACCCTAGTACATATTTGTATCTCTATCGATCAGTAGTTTGGTCTCAATAAGAATATGCAGTACCTGTGTGCAACCCCTTCTACAATAGATATATTGAGTGTATAGAAAGCATACAACGCAATTTTTTTAAGTTTATGCAGTATTGCTGTATAAAAAGCTGTTATCTCTCTTATAGTGAGTTACTTAAAAAATATAATCTGCTTTCTTTAAGTTCAAGGCGTACTTTTCTTGAAACTACATTTTTGTATGACTTATGCAATAACACGTATGATTGCTTAGACATGGGTAACAAGCGTTGTTATATAGTTCACACAACATGCCATGGACGTGAGGTGCGCGCACGACCTGTATTTGCCACTACTTCCAGTCGTACAAATGCGTGCGCCTCTTCGTCGCCTTACGAGCAATTTTAATAAGAATTTCTGCAGTTTGGATGTGTTTTCTTTACCATATAGGAAGTTTAGACTCATGTTACTTAAGAGCGCATACACAGTTCCAATAGCGCCACTCCTTTAAAAAAATATAACCTCGTGACTGAGAAGGAGTTTTGAAAAACGGCTCAATAAGCGACCTCGGTAAGTGTGTCAAGATTTTTCTAATACCTTCTATAAGCTTTCAAAATACTTACAAAATACGATCTAAATGAATGTGGCCGCTTTTATTTTGATCGAATTTTGTTGCTTCGTGTCTCAATATGAACGTTTATAAAAGGTATTAGAAAATTCTAGACACACTTACCGAGGTCGCTTATTGCGCCGTTTTTCAAAATTCCTTCTCAGTCACGAGATAATATTCTTTTGAAGGAGTGGCGCTAGTAGACCCGTGTATGCGCTCTTAACATATTGAAAAATTTATGTGACACTGTTGTTCCACATATGCGACACTATTTACAGCTTTATGTTTTATTGATATTTTACTATTAATATTCCTCTTTTTTATTGTTTACAACGCTAGTCTTAAAATTTACCAAATTGTCTCATTGTGTATCCGTGGAGAACATGGTTGATTTCACATTTGTATAATTTCTGTACCATAAAGCGGTATCAACATCGCCACATGCGAGCTATACGTCATAATGACGTCACGCAAATCCTGCATCGCGCAAGCAGAGTTTACCGCGCGACTAGCATATATACAACGTCCCGACATCAACCGTCGGGCAGTTGCCCACCAGACATAACACCCGTCTGGTCGGAGGATCCTCCCTTTACTATGGAGGTATGATTGAGCTTTACACCCTGTTCCTCATACCTCTATACCCTATCCTTTTGTAATTCTTAATGTGTAATTGTTTGTTTTCCCCAATAACAAAAATAAAATTTAAAAAAAAAAAACCACAGGGCATGAGAGGTGTTAAGGGGTCTGAAAGGCTAGCAGAGGACCCCTTCAGTCGACCATTTCAATTTGGCACACGATGCACCAAACAACCTGTATAACACCCAAACTCCTGAGTTATGCCGGGTACCTATTTTAAAAGGGGAGGGAAGATTTTAGCGGGAACGATTTTAAAAGAGAATTCGATCATGATGGGGTAGTGGCCACTTCCATAAGTCATATCCAAGCGACGCCAGATGAGGAGGCTAAATATATTGTATGAACAGAACGTCAAGTCAACACAACTATTACTCTGCCCTGGTGCAGACCTGCGTGTGGCACTGCCGTCATTGATGACAAAGAGATCAAGATCATTCAATATATCCAGCAAGCCAATGCCAAAGTTATTGCAAGTATCGCTCGACGAAATCCTTCCTATCCTATGCTATATCCTAAACTACTCTTATCGTATGGTGTTCTTCCATCGATGTGGAAAGAGGCAAAAATCACTCCTTTACCCAAAAAATGTAATCTTACTTCCTTTTCAGAATACCGTCCTATCTCCATAATGCCGTTCCTCTCCAAAGTCCTTGAACGCCTTGTCCACAATCAGCTTAGTGCTTTTCTTTTTAGGAATAGTCTGCTGAATCCTTTCCAATCCGGTTTTCGTCCTGGTCACAGCACCGCTACAGTCTTAGTTACCGTCACTGATGACATACGGTTAGGCATGGAAACTGGAAATCTGACGGTTTTTGCTTACTGGATTTTAGTAACGCGTTTAATACTGTCAAATCAAATCAAATCAAAATATTTTATTTCACATAAAATTACATGGGCACCAGAAGCTAGGTGCACGGTTCCAATTGGTTGTTTCCTATGGAGAAGAGCCGGCAAGAAACTCTACGGTTACTCTTTTAAAAATAAGGGTCTTTTACAATGTTTCAAATTACAGTGTTGATAGTTATGGGAGGACAGTGTAGGCCTGTCAACAAGTAACAGGTATTCAACAAAATAGAAAAGGTCTACAAATGTAGTCTACAAGTTAGGCCTACAACGTTCTCACATTCAAAATGTATAGAAGAATCTATATAAAAATAAAAGCATAAATTAACGAAATGACATGATTGCCATTACAACTGTAACAAGTCTGAATTAAAATCCTGTTAAAACCCATAAATAAGGAGTTGAGAATTTGAGGTATCTATATACCTCAAATTCTCAACTCCTTAGCACCTCCTCCCTGTCCTTGTACTTTGACATGATCTCATTATTTGACACTAATGTCAAATAATGAGATCATGTCAAAGAAGAAAGTAAAAAAAAAACTTCGTAATTTGGGAACAGTTAATAGACATTTACTTAGTGATGCCGTTAATGAGGTACCAGGGAAGCCATATGTGCAAAGGAATCATTGCCAAACTTCCTTGTCTTCAACGTAGTCTTTAATCTTATAATATGCATTTTTGATAAGGATTCGTTTGATGTGAGTTTTGAACTTTCCATCATTAGGTTCTGTAACTGACTTTGGCAACTTGTTATAGAAGCGGATACTGTTTTAAGAAATGACTTGCTTGGGTATATATCAATTTAATTTTTACTAATTGTATTTATATTATGTAAGGTTAATTACTCAAGATGTGGGTATTTATTACATGCTTAGAATGTATTATTATTAAATTTAGTAAATACTAATATTTACTAAATTTAATAATAATACATTCTAAGCATGTTTTGGTTTTGTTTACTATTCTAAAATAGTAGTTATTATTATTACTGTTAAATATTAAATAGACTATTTAATTGTATCGAATCACAGTAAATTATGGCAACACTTTGTATGACAATTTTGACGTTGGAAGCGAGGTGAATGATGTAATAACTATATAGACCGTCGGTAAACATTTGGTCTATAGTTTTTAGGTCCCGCAGTACTACCCGATTTATGGAGTAGGTGGGTAACTCCTGTCGTAAAGAATAGTGGTAGCGACCCAGTCTCTAAAGATGATTGTAATTGCGAGGCTAAGCAGGCGTGTGACCTTTGTAGCCATTTAATCCAGAAATTGGGCAGTCCGTCCGGTCCTGGAGATTTCCAGTTAGGCAACGGACAGACTGCACGACCTACACCAAGAGGACTGATGGTAATAGCCTCCATGTCTGTTATTGGATCACACGCCTGCTGAAAAACAAGCATCCAATCACCTTCAGTGTGACTGACGGGCACCAACCAAATACTTCGCCAAAAAGCACTCATGTCATGTCATCATTATCCGGTGGACGCACGTCAGTCACACCTTGAGTAGGAATGGGCCGCACCCAAGCTCTGTATACCTATGCTCTTTCATCGTTCTGGAACATGCGGTTCTGAGTGTGCCGATCCACTCTTCGTCTGCGCTATTTTCAATAAAATTTGGTAACAGCGCATTCAGGGCACACACCAGTGCTCTATTTTTTTTATTCATGGGCCAACGTGGTAGACGTGGTTTATGATCAGGTGATGTGAACCGGTACTCACGGATCGCATCTTCCCGATTATTATTATTATATGTTAATTAAGTCGCTTGTTTACAAAAAGATATGGATAGTGACAGCTAGCTGTCAAATTTTTGGACTAGTGATAGTAGCGACATCTGAAGTGAGCAAGTAGCAATTTTTATCCTCATTGGAAATAAAGTAGCTTTGATTAAAGGAAACTGAATTTTTTTATAAATAAAAAATCCATCAAAACAAAAATCATCGACTCTCGATCTCTGGATCTCGATTTGATTTGATTTGATTAAACTTGGAGACGGAAGCATCTGATTTTTTATTTCAAACATCTCATTATAATCATCTTCCTGCCTTTATCCCATTGTACTTGAGGTCGGCTCAACAAGTGTTATTCTTCCATTTTATCTCAAACGTAAATAACAAAAAAAAAAAACAGAATGCTAAAATGCATGAGTTTAGATAGACACGTCACGATTTAAAACACTTTTGTGGTGACAGCAAGACTGACAGCTAACCTCTTTTCTTACAACTGTCATAACATTTTAACCTCACCTCAAATAAGATAGTTTCAGTCTATCAAATCTCGTTTCAAAGTAAATCTGTATATAAAGTTCCACACGCAACAGATTTAGGAAAACCTTAATTTATGAAACTTTTTAAAGATTTCTGTAATTGTTTTCTTATCTAAGATTTTGATGAGCTCGCGATATTTTTATTTGGAGTTAACGTGAGTAAAATTCGTACAACATTGCGTAATTAACAAGCTCAAGAGACCACCAGAACCTTAAAGGTAATCAATGTGTTGTAAATATTTGTATTCAGGTGTAGTGTGGAATTGAACCGGCTGTCAGTACGCAGTGCTATTGAAGAAGCGGCAAAAACTGTGTTCGGAGAGTGCGGTGCCGGTTCCCTGTGTGTGGACGTGCTGGTGGCGGGTGAAGGGCGCGCGCTGGTCCGCGTGCGCGCGAGCCAGCTGCGCCGCGTGCGAGCCGCGCTGGCGCTAGGCTGCGCCGAGCTGCGCGTCACCCGGCACGCGCCCGCGCTGCAGGCGCTGCTCTGATACTGTCACTACCCACGCGCAGTAAGATCACTTACTTGCCACCACCATTGTGATATACAGTCCCTGAATGGAGATGAGTATCTACCTTACCTGGTAGTTGACTTGGTAAGGTTGATATCTATGTCTGTCCACTGACTGTACCTATGTTCTATGTTAGAGGGTTTGGTTTTCGCACTTACTCCGTCAGGTGGACCATTGTGCGTGGGCCATGGTGGCTGGTGGTTATTCCAGCCAGCCCACCTCCCTCCTGAAATTGATTACGTCTCCTGGTCTGTTAAGAACATCTGGGTGGCCCGAGGGTTTCTGTTCTAATCTGGGTGACTCCTTTGTGTTTACAGAACACATGCATAATGGTTTCTTCAGCCTCCATGCAAGCTCTGCACAGAGGACACCGTTATGCCTAATGTGTGAAAGTGCATGTTTAGCGAGCAGTGTGCTATGATGGTCCATGTCACCAGACGCAGTCCGTTCCTGTCCAGGCGTAATAAACAACTGGTTAGCCTGCCCTCTAAGGATTCATTGCTTCCCTGGACTGCCTGCAGCCCAGTTACGAGGGTGGTGGTGTTCGCTTGAGCTCTCTGCTTGTGTGTGGGTGAACTCCTGTAGCCACCTGTGTAGCTGGTTGAAAAGTATGAGTATAGGTTCGGGTCCCACAGACTAGACATGCTTGATGATGTTCTATCTAGTTCATCAGCTGCATCGTTATCTAGTGATCCACTGTGTCCTTTCATCCATTGCAGTGTCACTGTGTTGCGGGTTAGATACCGTTACTCGTTCTAGTGCATTGTGACATTCTAGTGTTAGTCTCGAGGTAATATATTTTTCCCTTTAGGATTGGAGAACTGAGGCGCTGTTGGAGAGTTTACATATATGACCTGACTGTATCTAAAAATACACTTTTACAAGTTCAGACTGAACAAATGTTATTGTTTGGTTCAATTATGCACATTTCTTATTGCCATTTTTCCCCTGCATGTTGGTGATGTACATGGTAACTGCAATCATAACTGTTTGTGTACAGAGATGGCAGCCCGGTCCGTGCTGTCGTCAGGGCTGGATGGTAAGGATGTTGTGATCATAGCCACTAGGGAAGAGTTGGCTACACCCAGCAAGGTGAGCCTGCCTGAACCAGAGCCTGCGCCTGGACTCATCTTGGCAGATGGCACCATCAACTGGGGCTGTCCATGTCTGGGAGGGATGGCTACTGGCCCATGCGGTTCACAATTTAGAGAAGCCTTCTCTTGCTTCCACTACAGGTGCGAGTCTGTCACTTTTGTTGATGTTTTCATGATGAAGAAAAGCTTTTTACATGAGTGTATATTAATGAATGATAAAATCTTGAGTAATTAAATTAATACTATAAAATTAATTAACTATTGTCAATTAAATCAATATGTCCAATGACATGATGATGATGACATGATGATGTGTGTGTAATGGAAATGATATCTCATTGGCTTAACAAGTACCTATTGCAGAAAAGGACATGTTGCACCAACCCCAAATAAATTGGGATAAAGGCAAGAGAATGATGATAAACAGTTTCACAACACTAACACCCACACCCACACCCAGTTGTGAACTTGATAAACTCTACTTTAGCACTTCTAAAAGGTGATTCCATCAATTTGGCCCACAAATGTAATTTTGAGAGTTTGACAAGGTCTCAATCTGAACTTTAAATTCTCGATTCAGAAACCGGGTTTAAGACGGATAGCTTTCTGTTATAAGCAAGTTATGATGACTAATCTGAAAACCAATGTAACGTGCCATAGTTTGTCATGTGAGATATGATGTAAATGTTGCAGTGATGCGGAGCCAAAAGGCAGCGACTGCTACGAGAAGTTCAGTGTGATGCAGGAGTGCATGTCGCACTACCCCGACCTGTACGGCAAGGACGACGACGACGACCTCGCCGCCGCCATGGACGCCGCTCACGAGTCGCCAGAGCACGCCGAGCCACGCGAGCCACGGGAGCCACGCGAGCCGAGCGAGCCGCGCGAGCAGGCCGAGCACGCCGCCGCGCGCGCCGGGCCCGGCGGCGACTCGCGCTAGACCCATGTGTGGCTCAGCCACCTACTAGTGCCAATTAACGTGGCAATATTATATTTACAGATTCTAGCAATCTTTTGTCCTTTCACGAATATAAAACGGTTAATCGTCGTTCGGATTCCTACAAAGAGAGATACGGGAAATGCACTAACTTATCGGACACCTACTACTAAGTTCTAAATAGACGATATTTTAATGTTGTTACTAAGTTGAAGTGTATGTATTGTGTTTGTGATTCTTACCACGTGACCCACTTACCGTAGCTTAGTTATTTAGTTTGTGAAACTACATTTGTTAATGTACCTAAAGCAAAATAATTATTTTGATTAAATTTTTGTTAAAATAGAAATATTTGTTCGAATTTCCTCTTCTTATTCAGGCCACAAGTTATCCAACAAAGTATCATGTTGAACTACCTGACACAATTGATTAATTCACAAAATGTCATATTTTCAAGATAAGTACTTAAGTATAGGTAACTTTAATCTATAGTAAATTAGATGTAAAAATAAGACACCCGCATTTTTTATTTTGTACAAAGGACAATGTTCATTATTTTGCCATAGGTAATCATAAACAGGCAATTTATATTTTTTAAGTAGGTACCTATAATAGCCTTCATTAGGCACCTAATTCAATTTTTTTTTTCATAATAATCTAGACTTCAACTCCGCCCCTAAGACGACCCACTGACCTAGACTTCTAGAGTTACTTAATCAAAGAAGCAGATTATGATAGAATAAAAATACAATATTATTTGTTGCACCGGTTGCATTCGGATTAATGGCGTTGGTAGGTGAAACGTGAAAGATTACAGTCCATTCCGCTCATTTGTTCAGTGATTGGATGAGTGGTTGGAATATTCCTTATTTTTGAGGTAGGATAACCACGGAGGCCGCCATATTACTAGTTTATTTCGTGTCGGCTTACCTACCGTAGTCAGTCACGAGTTGGTAAATTCCAATTTCCGCACGTGTGGCATACATTGAGTAACATATGCAATATGTCCGGTTCCGAACTGTACAAACTTAAAGGGGTGGTAGTTTTCTCTATTCTATCAATAAAATTATTCTACATGTAGGGTCAGAACCCATCCCCATCTGAATGGCAGCCATTTTTAATACGCTTTTATTAGCTTCATACGTATGTTAGTATGTAACGGAATCTTCGAACATGATTTTGACCCCCTTCAAAACATCGGATTAACTCGAAATTTGGCATACTTATTAAGGACCGATGACAATTCAATATTTTAAACAGTTTGACCCGTTATACTTACTAGGATAATCAGGATTAGCGAATTTTTGTTTTTCTGATACCTGGAGTGTCTGCGTCAAGACCAATAAAGGAAACTACTTGGCGCGCCGATCACCTATTTGTCGAATAAGTTACCGACTGTGGTTAAGATAAAATTTTCGGAGAGGGAACCTGAGAACAGGCTATCTCATCCAAGGAAGGCAGTAGGCACTCAATTTACCCATTTATCGGATAAGTTACAGACTTAGAATAAACATCAATGACGGCTCAATTTTATTGAAAATCATTGATTTTCATAGTAGGATATCGAAAATATTGTGTACTATAGTTCGTCAACTCGCTATATCGAGTATAAATTCTAAAAGCAGCCAATATATACTTAAACTCTTTTAGTAGTAAATTGATGTAATGAAAATCAAACTCACTTTGGTAGTAAATTATTGTAATGAAAAAAAAAATTGAGCCACATTTTGAGACATACATGACCTATTTATTGAGACAAACATATGACTACTCGTCAGAAAAGTCAGGTAATTTCGTACGTTTCAAGAGTTCTGATATAAAACAATATTTATCGATTTTATTTCGACTGCAGCCAATAATTATTCAAAATCTACTTTAATACCTAGTAAATTGATGTAACTACTATCAAGATTTTTTTACATTTGATATAAAATTTCTTTCATACGTCGACAAAGTAGGTAACGTAGATTTTTCTTGATGATAAATTAACGATAGATGGTACACAATTTTATTTTATCTACGCCACACTTCGTTCACCGAGATTGCTCCCGGACCCCTAGGAACCCCAAACTTACTCACTACTCATACTCGACCCAATACTTTCTATGAAAATACTCAGACTCACTAACATACGCTTGATCCTCAAACTTAGCCAACATTCTCACACGTCCAAATACTTGCCATGAAAATACTCTAACATATACACTGATAGAAGGATTTTTTTGTATCTAATAAGATTTGTTAATAGTTAATAAATGATTTGTTAGAGGAAAGGTTTTTAACAAATATTTATTAACAGTTAATAAATAGTTTAAAAAAAACTAAAAAATACGCTTTTGTAGAAAATTCAACAAAAAAATGAAAAATAAGTAATAGTTTAAAAAAACAAAAAAATACGCTTTTATAGAAAATTCAACTAAAAAATAGAAAATAAATTTTAATAAATTTGATTTCAAAAAAATTGTGTAAGAAAAAATTATTTTATTGTAAAAAAGCGTGGGGTGCATGGTATATATAGTTATAAATATTTTATGAACAGATATGAGTAGAAGGGTTGTTTTGATAATATCCTGAAAAGCACCCCACGTTTTTTTTAGGTACAATAAAAAAGTTTTTTTGAAATCAAATTTATTTTCTATTTTTTAGTTGAATTTTCTATAAAAGCGTATTTTTTTGTTTTTGTAAACTATTATTTATTTTTGTGTTTTGATCCCCTTTTATGGAGCGTGCATACTAAAAGTACAGTAACTTTAAAAATTAAAGCCCAATTGTCAGAAAAAAAAATACTTTTGTCAACGGAAAAGTATTAACAATGGGTTAAATAACTCAAATAATAACATTAAATGCTGCATCATATTGAAATAAGTGCTAAAAGATCAAATTTACGTTAAAAATAACATCGTTTTGTTGTGTTTTATCAAGGTTATTACAAAATTCACCCTGGGGAACTACCTTTTTTATCTATTCGTCTAACAGATGTTTAGTTCACCTAAATAATGATACCAAAAAATTGATTCTATGACTAATGGTTTAAGAGATATTGTTGTTGGAACATAGGCTTGCGTAGATAGTGAGTTCATAACGATTTGGTTTTTCTGTAGATATTTACAGTCATCACAGATCAATGATAAACAAATAATAAGTATTAATTACTATTTATTATGTACAACACACAAGAATTTATAAAAGTTGTTCAAAATCCCCCCGCCATTTTGAAGGCACGCAGTAGCTCGGATCGCCACCTGCTGTGTTGACCGTCATAACTGGCTCGGATCAGCCTTAATTTCTGCTGCAGCAACGCGAATACGATCCAGCAGCTCTTCCCTGGTGTTGGCTGGCTCAAAATAAACTTTTTTTTTTTTTTTGTTTCATCCAACCACAAAGATAAAAGTCTAGTGGCGTTAAGTCTGGTGAACGCGGTGGCCAGGCTACGGGACCGCCGCGACCAACCCACTGTGAATGATGTTGGTCTAGGTGTCTTCTAACTCGCCTCTCCCACAGCCTAGCAACCCAATAGCGGACTCCCGGCCCAGGGAAGGAGAAGCCGAGGAAATGGAATGCCACTGATGGCACAATTCCGTTTCCTCCAGGCTAATATCAATCACGCTGCCAGAGCTCAGGATCTATTGCTCCAGAGCATGGCAGAGTGGTTGATCCACGTGGCTGTGGTCGCCGAGCCGTATTACGTCCCACCACTCGATAACTGGGCAGGGGACCTGGACGGGCCTGCGGACGGCGAGCAATGGGCAGCTCGCCGTCCGGCAAGGACCAGGCCCGGGTCGACGGCGCGTTGTGTTCCACGCGCGCCTCAAAGAGATGTCAGCATAATTGACGGGGTCCGACAGGGCCGATGCCTGCCGGGGTCGCGGATTGTTCGAAAGAGTTACCGTGGCCCTGGCGCACAGGCAACTGAAGGAACACGGGTGGGTTTTAGTCAGTAAGAGTCTGACACGCCCTACCGCTCCGCCCAGAGCGGGAGAGGTCATTTGATGATTTCCCACCCAAAAAAAAAAAAAAAAAAAAAAGGGGACCTGGACGGTTTGGTGGCCATCATTGGCGAGACTTTTGTCAGCCCGTCCCGAGGACACGGCTGGGTGGCAGCCTTCGCGGACGGAATTGTCACAATTGGGGCATATTTCTCTCCCAACAAGAGTCTCGCTGACTTCGAGAGGTTCCTTGTCGAGCTAGGTGCCGTCGTGAGCCGGTTCCACCCTCGCCCGGTGGTGTTGCTCGGGGATCTAATCGCCAAGTCTGTGGCGTGGGGATCCCCGATCACCGATCCCAGGGGTGAAGTGTTGGAAGAGTGGGCGGTCGAGACCGGCCTGACCATCCTGAATCTGGGCTCAGTGTACACGTGCGTGCGGCAGCGGGGCGGGTCCATAGTGGACGTCTCGTTCGCTAGCTCCGCTGTTGTGGGCCGTGTACACGACTGGCGAGTTGCCGTAGAAGTGGAGACGCTATCGGACCATCGATATATTCGATTCGACGTCTCCACCCAGACTACGGGCGGCAGCCATCCATCGGCCCCGCAAACGGAGGGTCCTCGCTGGTCGCTTAAGCGAATTGACAGGGAACTTCTCGAGGAGGCCGCAATAATCCAGGCCTGGGTCCGGGAGTCACAGACGACCGAACCTATCGACGTCGAAGCGGAGGCGCAGTGGTTCCGCGGGGCAATGACGCAAATTTGCGATGCGTCCCCGTATCCGCACACAGCCCACAAGGCGCCAGCTGTACTGGTGGTCCGCCAACATCGCGCAATTGCGCGTGACGTGCGTGGAGGTTAGGCGCCAGTACACCAGATACCGGAGGAGACGTCGACGGGTTCCGGAAGAAGAAGCCGCGCTGTATGAGGTGTACCGCGCGGCTAAGGAGACTCTGTGGCTGGCCATCGGCGAGTCAAAGACTCGAGCCAGGGAGGAGATGTTGGCGACCCTAGACGGAGATCCGTGGGGGCGCCCTTATCGTGCGGTCCGAGGTAAACTTCGTGCCTGGGCACCCCCACTCACTGAGAGTCTGCAGCCTCAGCTGCTGGATGAAGTGGTCGCCACCCTCTTCCCTGCTAGAGAAGAGCATATACCGCCGCCGATGGCTATGCCCACAGCCGCAGAGTTGGATGATGAGGGAGTCGTTAGCGTCCCTGAGGTGACACAGCCGGAGATGAGGACAGCCATAACACGGCTCCGGGCCAAAACTGTTGCCCCGGGGCCCGATGGAGTTCCTGGCCGAGCGCTCGTCCTCGCTCTGGAAGATCTAGAGCCCCAGCTGAAAGCACTCGACACAGCTTGCCTTGAGCAGGGCCGGTTCCCTACCCAGTGGAAAACAGGTCGACTGGTCCTGCTCAGGAAGGCCGGGCGCCCAGCGGACTCGCCGTCCGCATACCGGCCCATAGTACTGCTAAACGAGGTGGGCAAGCTTTTTGAACGGATAATTGCAGCTCGCCTCGCCGGCCACTTGTACAGAGAGGGGCCGGATCTGGACGACAGTCAGTTCGGGTTTCGAAATGGGCGCTCCACTGTAGACGCCATTATGCGGGTTAGAGTCCTGGCGGAGGAAGCGGTGTCCCGGGGTGGGGTGATGTTGGCGGTATCCTTGGACATCTCCAACGCGTTCAACACCCTGCCCTGGAGCTGTATTCGGGAGGCACTGTGCTTCCATAGGGTGCCCCCGTACCTCCGCCACATCGTTGGGGCTTATTTGGCTGAAAGGTGTGTCACCTATAGAGGACGCGACGGCGTGGGCCGGCGCGACATGTCGTGCGGTGTTCCACAGGGCTCGGTCCTGGGCCCGCTCCTGTGGAACATCGGGTACGACTGGGTGCTGAGGGGCGAGCGCCAACCGGGAGTGGACCTGACGTGTTACGCGGATGACACGCTGGTCACGGCCCGGGGGAGCTCGCACAGGGAGGCAGCGTTGCTGGCGACGGCTGCAGTTGCGCGGGTAGTGGGCCGCATACGGCGCCTGGGCCTGGAGGTGGCCCTCAACAAGTCGGAGGCTGTGGTTTTTCACGGCCCTCGGCGGGCGCCAGCGCCGGGATCACACATCGTGGTCGGGGGGGCACGAATTGCTATCGAGTCTACCATGAAGTACCTAGGACTGGTGCTCGACAGCCGGTGGGACTTCGGCCCCCACTTTCAGCGACTGGCGCCCAAGTTGATGGGCGCGGCGGGCGCGCTCGCAACGCTGCTTCCCAATCTGGGGGGCCCGAGCACCGCCTGTAGGAGGTTATACCTCGGGGTCGTGCGATCCATGGCCCTGTACGGGGCCCCGGTGTGGGCCTCTGACCTGACGGCCGGCAGCATCGCAGTGCTGCGAAAACCACAGAGGGCGACGGCCGTCAGGGCTATCAGGGGTTATCGCACGATCTCCTACGAGGAGGCTTGTGCACTGGCCGGATCTCCGCCTTGGGACCTAGAGGCGAGAGCCCTCGCGTCTCTGTACCGGTGGCGCGAGGAGGTGCGGTCGCGGGCTTGTGGACCGATGCAGCGAGAGATCGAGCTGCGTCGGTCGCAGCTCCGCGAGGTCCTGGTGACGGAGTGGCGGGACAGGCTCTCACGCCCTACCGCCGGTCTCGTCACCATCGAGGCGGTCCGGCCGGTGCTCAACGAATGGCTCGGGAGGAGGCACGGCTCCCTGTCGTTTAGGGTGACTCAGGTGCTCTCGGGGCATGGTTGCTTTGGGAAGTACCTGAGTCGCATAAACAGGGAGCCGAACGCTCGGTGTCATCACTGCGTCAACTGTCCGGAGGACACGGCGTGGCATACGCTGGCAGAGTGTGCCGCATGGGAGGAACCGCGCCGTGCCCTCGTGTCAGTAGTTGGAGCCGACTTGTCACTTCCGGCCGTCGCTTGTTCGATGGTCGGGAGCGCCGAGTCGTGGGATGCGGTGATCTCCTTCTGTGAAACCGTCATTTCACAGAAGGAGGCTGCGGAAAGGTTGAGAGAGGTCGAGGCCACTCTCCCGATCCGCAGCAGACGTACCGGGCGTCGGCGGAGGGCGGACAACGCCCTCTTCCAGCCCCCATAAACGGGTCCAGAGGGACGGCGGACCTGGGGATGTCCGCCGCCCGTCATATAACAGGACCCGAGGCGGCGGCGCGTAGTGTTCCACGCGCGCCCCTATTCGACGTCGCGGGGGGAGTTTTGCACCTCACTCCCCCCGCGGACTTGAGGAGGCCCGCAGAGGCGGGCCGGCACTAGCCGGGGATCGTGGAAGGCGCACAAGTTCCCATGATCCCCGGTGCAAGTGTGGGAAGGGAACAACGGGGTGGTTTTTAGTCAGTAAGAGTCTGACAGACCCCTCCGCCCCCCCAGGACGGAGGACATCCATGAGGATTTTCCACCCCGGAACAAAAAACAAAAAAAAAAGGTATCTTCTAACTGCTCGCGTCACTGTACCAGTGGCGCGAGGAATGGCGGGCGCGGGGCGAGCGACCGATGCAGCGACATATGGAGCAGCGTCGGTCGCAGCTCCGCGAGGTCCTGGTGGCGGAATGGCGGGACAGGCTCTCACGCCCTACCGTCGGCCTCGTCACCATCGAGGTGGTCCGGCCGGTGCTCGACCTCTGGCTCGGGAGGCGGCACGGCTCCCTGTCGTTTCGGGTGACGCAGGTGCTCTCGGGGCATGGTTGCTTCGGGAAGTACCTGTGTCGTATAAACAGGGAGCCAGACGCCCGGTGTCACCACTGCGTCGACTGTCGGGAGGACACGTCGCGGCATACGTTGGCAGAGTGTGCCGCTTGGGAGGAGCCGCGCCGTGCCCTCATCTCAGGAGTAGGCAGTGACCTGTCGCAGCCGGCCGTAGTGAATGCTATGGTCGGCGGCGACGAGTCCTGGGACGCGGTGGTATCCTTCTGCGAAACAGTTATCTCGCAGAAGGAAGCTGCGGAAAGGGAGCGAGAGATCTCATCCTCTCACCCGGCCCGCAGCAGGCACACCGGGCGTCGGCGGAGGGCGGACAACGCCCTCTTCCAGCCCCCCTAAATGGGTCCAGGGACGACGGACTTGGGGACGTCCGTCGCCCCCCATACATCAGGACCCGAGGCGGCGGCGCGTAGTGTTCCACGCGCGCCCCTCTTAGATGTCGCGGGGGGAGTCAAACACCTCACTCCCCCCGCTCGACCGGACGGGGCCCGCAGAGGCGGGCCGGCACCAGTCGGGGGTTGCGGAAGATTCATATGTTCCCGCGACCCCCGACGCAGGTGTGAGATGGAACACCGGGGTGGTTTTTAGTCAGTAAGAGTCTGACAGACCCCTCCGCCCCCCCAGGGCGGGGGACATCGATGAGGATGTTCCACCCCGGATCAAAAAAAAAAAAAAAAGGTGTCTTCTAACTGCTCGAGCAAAGTGTGGTGGAGCTCCGTCTAACTGTAGCCACACGCGTCGGCGATATGACAGTGGCAATTCTGATAACGTTTCCCAAAATTAATTATTCAGAAATTCTAGAAATCTAGGGCCATTTAAATTTCTTGGGAGTTCGATAGGACCAATTAATTGATCATCAATCATAGCTGCCCACACATTTACGGAAAACTCATGCTGGAACGTTGAAGGTCTAGCAGTATATGGATTTTCAGGCAGCCACAAGTGTAGATTTAAAAAAATTGAAATTCCTCTTGTGAATGTCACTTCATCTGTCCACATTATGCGTTTTAAAAATGCAGGTGTTCGTCGAATATTTTGTGTTACCCATACACAGAATACTGAACATGCAGTGTAGTCTGGTTCTCTAATATCCTGCACATGCCTAAAATGCTAAGGATGGAAGCCTTCTTTCTTCAAAATCTTCCAGACTGTCCATAGTGATATTCTTAAACCCGATGAAATACGACGGAAACTTAGTCTTGGATCTCTGATTATTAAATTCAGCACCGCTTCTTCATTATGCACAGATACAGGTTGATTACGTTCAACTTGAGGCCTCCTTAAAACCATATTCAGCTAATCTAGCGTGAATTGCACTGAATGTCTGGTGATTCGGTATTGTGTAACGGCTGTTCAGAAATGGAAATGAAACGAATATAAAACACTCGGATATTTGTATTAGCACCCAAAACAAAAATAATTAAATAACATCAGCAATCCCTCGCTTCGCTTTTCCGACCGTCTCGACCAGTCCAGTCACGCCACGCAGGAAGTCAACTCACATCCCGTTTTTATTATTAAAAAATATTCTGAGCACTTACATAAATTGACATACTTATACCAAAAATCATAATAATGAAAGCTATAGATTTATAAACTACAATTATATAATTGAATATGATTTACATTATTATTTTGAAGATAATAAAATGAATGCTCAGGGAATTTAGAAAATTACCACAACATTAATTAGTGACTCTATGAAGTAATAGATGGCGCTAGTAAGTTTAAATAGATTGCATCAGTAGATCCTGATGCAATCTTGTTGTACTAGTTGCTTTCTATGCCGGTAGATGGCGTTGCTTGTCTGTTCTTGATGCGGGAGAAGATTGATGCTTCCTGGGCTCTCAGCTGCACAGCTGACGAATAATGTTACACTCGGCCATCCTGCTATTGTCGTGGTCCTCCACTGCGTTGGGCTCCAGCTCCTTCAGCAGTAGCAGTGACACCAAAATCTTTTTTTGGTAGTACCTGGGAACAGAATAACCCCACAGTATATTTGATATCATCATTTTGTTTGTCCATTTGGGAAATGTGTGTTTTTTTTCGTTTTTTTTCATATATGAATACTTAATCCAGGTTACATTTTTATGTTGATTAGTTCATCACATAGATCTTTCTTTATTTACAGAAGAGACTGAATGATATTCTCTATGATCAGGCAGATACTGTTTGTCCTCTATGGTATGCTATCCCGTGCTTGCCTATTACATTTTAGTTGTTTACTAGATAGTCCTATGAAAATCGCGATAATCTTATAAGCTTCTATAACATAAGTATTAATTAGCATTTGCACCTTAGATAAACTAAAGCAGGTTCACACAGATTTATTAAGTGCACTCAGATCTGTCTGAAGTTTCACAAAGCATATCCGTAGTGACATTCACACAGATGTAACAGCAGCATGGCTGGGTAGATAAGCACACAGATTTATCTGCGGTATCACTCAGTAGACCAGGGCAGATATTCACACAGACCTGTCCCCCATATATATCACACAGTATAGCAGGATAGATATTCACATAGATCTATCTGCTGTATCACACAGTAAAGCAGGAGTTATTCACACAGACCTGTCCGCCATATATATCACACAGTATAGCAGGATAGATATTCACATAGATCTATCTGCTGTATCACACAGTAAAGCAGGAGATATTCACACAGACCTATCTGCCGTATCACACAGTTTAGCAGGACAGATATACACACAGATCTGTCTTTATCACACAGATTAGCAATTACCTACATATATAGGTATATGTTTTGGTATAAATTCTGTTCTATGAGTAAACTGACCTGTATAAAGTTTGAAATTGTTGTTTTGTTGTTTGTACAACATATTTTTTTTTTTAATACCTAGCTACTTAATGAATCCTTTAATCCTTATGATGGGTTAAATGTTGAAGGTGGAATAATACAATTATTTATAATATTAAGTAGGTATTTACTTTGAAATTATCAGAGCTTATTATAGCATTATTATAGCTCAGCATTTTGATTTGAACAAGTTGTAGCAACAATATTTAGTAAAAGTAAGGGTATACAGTACAAACAAATAATATTATGAATAACAAGCTATCATCTAGTGCAAACAAATAGTTTTATTATGAAAACTTAACTCTCTAATAAATCTATTAAATCATCCCAATCAATTTCGTGATCAGAATCTGTAGAGCTGTCTGGCACCGATGACTTATAAAGGCGAAGTGAATCACCAGGAACTACTGCGCTAAACTTTTCAAGAAAGAGCATTTTTATAAATTTAGTTTTAAATTAGCACGAGAAAGAAGTTTCAAAACATCCGCCAATAGCTCTATACCTTCTTCTATTGTAACAGTGGGTAATGTGACGTCATCAAGATATGTAGTTAGCTAATTTATTATCAAGAGCCCCTAATGTCTTTCGAATTAACCGTGAGAAAATTGCCGGAGCATTTGCCAAACCACACGGCATTTAAAAAAATTCATACTGTCCTGTTGACGTTATGAAGGCGGTTTTATGAATAGAGTTTTCCGCTTGGTAGTAACTGCGCCATATCTAGAACCGTGAAATATACTTTTCCCGATAGTCGATTGATCTGATCATCAATGTGTGGAAGAGGGAATCGATCTTTTACAGTACCTACGTGTGTTGAGAGTAGCGTTGCCGGAGAGAAATATTCGCATTCGGAAGTATTCCCCGAGAAGAATTACAAGGAAAATATCTAGCTAAGTACACGTTAGAATAGTTAGAATGAACCGCTGTGAGTCACGAGGCGGTGTGCCACAGTTGCTTAGTGACTTCACACTGATCGACATCGGGCAAGTAGGCTACATAATGTACCACCTGGTAGAGTTCGACTATTGACCGCTAGATGGCGACGCAATTACCATTGCAAATTACATATTTTCCGCGTTAGTGATTGTGTATTCATACTCACGAATCTTCCTTCCTTCCTTCCATCTTAACTTTAGTCACTGGAGCAGCAGAAAGCACACGCAGGTGAGCACTACCGACGGACGTTGTATAGTTACAGCTTTTACTTTTACCCGCTAGATGGCGTTAATGCAGGTGACTTTATATTACTAAGCGTTCGGCGTTCATTCATAAAAATGAGTATAATACGATTTGAAAACTTCCGAATATTACTTTCAGCTATTTAGATATGTACTTAGGTAATAAGTTTTTATGTGTGGTCTATTAGGTGTGAAAGTGATAGAGAGGTACCTAAATACATAGTTGGATACTAACCTATGTATTTAAGATAGTTTACGATATCCTAGGGAGGTACATATCAGAAAGGTAATTCTAATTAAATATTATATTATTTCAAGTGTCTCTTTATGTACTTAAGTATTTAAACTACATATTGATTAACTTCGGTTGAACACTATTCTACAAATAAATATATTTATTTACGACTATTTGTATTAAGTACCAAAATATTTAAAGTAGGTTCTACTTACCTACGTATCTAGGCCTACTTTAAACTAGGGATACGTACTTTTATCCTCCTTAACTAATTATTTACGTTTTTTCCATTAACTATTAAAGCAAAAACATTTTTAAGAAGTAAACTAAACTTGTAAATAACATCCGCACAAAATCGGCCCATTCTAAACTCAATCATAGTAAAAATAAAATAATGAGTAGTCACAACACAAGTAGATTACTAGGTACTTACAGGGAAATATTCCCGCATAGTAGGGCCGTACGAATCGAATAATACTTCGTTGATTTTACGAATGAACAACGCGTACGGGGCTCGACGGGTGTGCTATTGTTACAGTGCTGGCAAGCGCTGGCGTCGCCGAACGACTAACGAGGGAAGTTCTCCATTTACAGTCTACTCGTGCCCGCTAGATGGCGTTAATTCAAGTAACGGCACGGCGAAATATCTGATACGTATCGGCGTGTCTCCTCAAGCTACCTACGCATACATTCGTAACTACTGGGAATAATTTAAAACGTAGGCTACCTACTTCAGCCTTACAATATTTATTTTACTCTGCATTTTTGCTGTGGTAGTGTCGTGTTTCTTTAGGATTCTCCTGATGCATGGAGATTCTGCAGGTTTCATAAAATAAAACAACTATTCGTTTTTAGCCGTTATAATAGATCCCTTGTCACCACAGAATTACAATATCTTCCATAGTCGGTAGTCCTGTCAAATCTCAAGTCAGGGTGCGTTCATATTTTATACATTTACTTATTCTATAACAGGTAGTATTTCTTCCAATCGAATTATTCTTTTGAATATTTCCGAATTATTGCGAATACTTCCGAAGTTTTGCAAGGCTAGTTGAGAGCGCAGTAGTCGATACATAACCGATAGTCGCCTCCCTTTTTAACACGCTTTTATTAGGTTGACCTGTATGTAACTAACTATGTAATGGAATCTAAGGTAACTAATTTAACCATCTTCCAAGGGTCGTAGCGTAATGAAAATTGGCAGCTGTATGTAGTTCTGATGACAATACAACAATATGGTACTGTCGAACTGATCTGATGGTGGAGCCGGAAGATATGAACTGGAACTTCATGATGGAAAATCATATCATAGTCGTGTTTGCACTTGTGAGAAAGGCCACATAATGGACTTTGAACACGATCAGGTTTCAAGGTTATAACAAATCTCCAGATTGAAGAGCTAGATTGTTCTAAGCTGACAGATAAAACACCATGCAATACAGACGCACTGGCGGAGATGGAGAGGATGCGGGCTCATTCGCCTACATAAAATATATGTATAAGTACAATGTTAAAAATATTACGTTATCAAAGACAAAAAGTATAAAATAAATTAATAGTTTAAAAAACACTAGAAAAACACGCTTTTATAAATGCAGATAAAAACAAAAACAAAAAAATTATGGATCAAAAAAATCAAAATCAAAATATTTTATTTCACATAAACCAACATGGGCACTTATGAAATGTCAGAAGCTAGGTGCACGGTTCAAATGGGTTGTTTCCTATGGAGAAGAGCCGGCATGAAACTCCACGGTTACTCTTTTAAAAATAAGGGGCTTTTACAATGTTTCCAATTACAGTGTTGATAGATATGGGAGGACAGTGTAGGTCTGTCAACAAGTAACATCGATGCCCCCCAAGCAATAAGTCGGTAGGTAATGTGCTATTATGGACTTTTTATTGTTATGTCAAATTCGGAGCCTATGGGTTGGGATTAGCGTTGCCGGAGCAAAATATTCCGAAGTATTCCCGTCGAATTATTCGCGAAACATTCGGAAGTATTGAGTAGTATTCGGAATTATTCCCCGAGAAGAATAACAAGGCAAATGTCTAGCTAAGTAAGTACATGTTAGACTAGTTAGAATGAACCGCTGAGTCACGAGGCGGTGTGCCACAGTTGCCATAATATATAATCACGCTGACCGACATCGGGTAAGTAGGCTACTTATTGGAGCATCTGGTAGAGTTCGACTATTGACCGCTAGATGGCGACGCAATTACCATTGCAAACTATATATGTTCCGCGCTAGTGATGGTGTATTCATACTTACGAATCTTCCATCCTTCCTTCCTTCCTAACTTTGGTCACTGCAGCAGCAGAAAGCGCACGCAGGTGAGCACTACCGACGGAAGTTGTACAGTTACAGCTTTTACTTTTACCCGCTAGACGGCGTTACTGCCAGTGACTATACATTACTACACGTTCATTCATAAAAATGAGTATAATACGATTTGAAAACTTCCGAATATTTCTTTCATCTACTTAGACATGTACTTACGTAATAAGTTTATGTATGCGGTCTATAAGGTGTGAAAGTGATAGAGAGGTAAATACATAGTTAGATACTAACATAAGTTTATAAGATAGTAATTTATGTTATAATAGGGAGGTACCTAACAGAAAGGATAATCTAATTATTAAGTACTTATGTTATTTCAAATGTCTCTTGATTGATCAATTGCGGTTGAACACTACATAATGATTAAGTACTTAACTACTTGTTGATTAATATTGGTTGAACACTATTCTACAAAGAAATATATTTTTTACGACTATTTGTTTTACCAAAACATTTAAATTAAGTACTTACGTATCTAGGCCCCGGATACGTACTTTAAACTAGGGATACGTACCTACTTTTATCTTACTTAACTAATTATTTATGTTTTTTCCATTAAATCGTAAAGCAAAAACAATTTTACGAAGTAAACTAAACTTGTAAATAACATCCGCACAAAATCGGCCCATTCTAAACTCAATCATAGTAAAAATAAAATAATAAGTAGTTACAAGTAGATAACTACTTACAGGGAAATATTCCCGCGTTGTAGGTACGTAGGAATCGAATAATACTTCGTTGAATTAATGAATGAACAACGGCTGCGGGCCTCGGTGGGTATGCTATTGTCACGTGCAGGCGAGCGCTGCCGCTGGCGTCGCCGAACGATTAACGAGGGAAGTTCTCCATTTATAGTCTACTCTTGCCCGCTAGATGGCGTTAATTCAAGTAACGGCACGGCGAAATATCTGCTAAACGTAACGGCGAGTCTCCTCAAGCTACCTACGCACACGAGTACATTCGTAACTACTGGGAATAATTTAATTCTTATGTAATAAAACGTAGGTTACCTACTTCATCCTTACAATATTTATTTTACGCTGCATTTTTGCTGCGGTAGTATTCCTTCCAATCGAAGTATTCTTTTGAATGTTTCCGAATTATTCCGAATACTTCCGAAGTTTTGCAACGCTAGTTGGGATACATCTTAGTAGGTAATTTATTTCACATTTTTCGTCAACATATTTACGAAGATATCATGAAAAACACTTTTATTGTAGGGAAATTCAAAAACGAAATTATGTCGAGAAAAGTATCTAAGTATCAATACAAAAGTGTATTTCGTATTTTATTTTGGTAAGCTGCTATTACCGACTTATTGGCGTGAATGAATTTCGTGCAGTTCTTGGTAAAGGCTCGTACGTTGTTGTTGTCGAATTATTTTGAGTCAGCTCAGACCGTAATGGGAACTACGAGTAACAAGGTTTTTATAGTAAATAATTCATTAATAAATATGTGTCTAATTTGAGCAATACGTATCTAATTTGAACACGTCTGGTCCCGTTTTCGATATTGCTGTTTATATTTTTGCGCCTAATAGTTTGTAAGACGCATTAGTCTTTTTCTTGCTATGGCACTAAGAGAGTAATAGATATTAGCCAACACGTGATATTGTCCGCCGGCCGGTGCGAAATGTTTGTTTACATAAACAGATAGCATATTTTCGTTTGATTAAACGTGACGTGGTGCTCTAAAATTACTTGTATGCAAGATTTTATGAAAATGCTTTACAAATTGGAGAACAAATGGTATACACAGCAATAGAAAAAATTAATACAGAATCGGATTACAAAGATAAAAGGGGGACGCATGATAACAGACCAAGGCAACTGAGCACTATCCAAGCATATTCTAAGTTGGGGGATTACATCGCTGATACAAATGCTTGGCTCAACGCTGGTCCTGCTCCACAAGGGCGTATAAACTAATTGATTAGCATTTGAAACTACTGTTGGAGCTGCTGAAGATTTTAAAAACTATCTTTGCATTGTATAATTTCAATCTTTTAGTATTGTATACCTAATTGCATAGCACATGTGTGAGTACTATGTACCTACTATAAAGCTACCATTTACTAGGTTTGTCTTTCATTGACTTGAATGTGCCCTGGCGGTAGTATGTCATGCTCACTTAAATGTCTCGTTGGTGGTGGCGTGTGTGTTGGATTACTCGTATTAAGTTCCCTTCAAAATGGTTGAGGTGAATGGTGCTAATCCATGCGTCATGTTCGTGAACGGGCGCCGTCAGTAGGGACTGGTCATCTCTTAGCTGCCACGGCTTATTTTAATATAATTTAATATTTGTTTTTTTTTGTCTTTTTATTACGTACGCTTTTAACGTTCTGCATCATTCTCACATGCATAATTTCAACATGAACGATGTAACTAATATTTTGCAACCATATTTTGATTTAAAAGAGTGTTCATGGAGTTTCTTGCCCGTTCTTCTCCACAGGTACCTACCTAAAACGCTTTGGAATAGGCAACTAGCTTCATCTTTCTGACTGACCGACCCCTTGACAATAAAAAGTGCCTGTAATTGGTTTATTTGAAATAAATGCTTTGAGTTTTTTGAATAGATACCTATCACAGAAGGCGCTATTACAGCTCATATTGAATTATTTCCAAAAGTGGAATCCCACTATACGAGAATGAGTTCTAAAAGGGAATACCTTTTAGAATATTTAAATATCTCAAAAATGTATCGCTTTTATACCGTCTGGTTTGCACAACAAGGTTACACTGATTATGTTGTGATGGCATCTAAGCGACAATATGAAACAGTTTTTAATACACAGTGTATCTATTCATTTTTCAAACCCAAAAAAATCCAATGTCCTTCGTGCTCTGTATATAATCAGGCTAACCTTGAAGTAAAAGTCACCTTAGAGGAAAAACACAGATGCCATTTGGAGAAAAAAAAACGACGGTAAAAAATAGAAGAGGTAGACACAGCTGACAAAAACAATACCACAATACCTAGCTATTTTTGACCTACAAAAAGTTTTAAATATACCCCAATCTGAAGTGGGTACGTTTCATTACAATCGTAAATATCCAGTCTACAATTTCACCGTATTTGATGCCCTACGCAAAATAGGTTTATTTATTTATTTATTTTCCAACTTACATCTATCATTACAGGGGAGGTTATTGTTATGTATGGCACTACCAAATAGCAAAAAGAGGCAGCACAGAAATAGGGAGCTGTTTGTTAAGTTTCCTTAAAACTGAAATCGATACAAGCATTACCAAATTATTATTATATTCTGATGGATGCTGTGGGCAAAATAAAAACCGATATATTTTTGCCCTTTACTAAGCTGCCAAATTACTAAGGATAGCTATCACGCACAGGTTTTTTTAAACTGGGCATAGCCAAAACGAGGGCGATTCTATGCACGCATGTATAGAAAAGAACCTGCAGAACAAAGTTTTATACATTTCCGACCAAATATACATTGTTATTTTAAATTCTAAAATCTCGGGTGAAAAATATCGGCTGAAAGAATTAGATCAGTATGAAATTTACGATACGAAGCCACTTGTAGATCACAATCATTGGCGGCGTGATGTAGACAGTAATATAATCCGATGGGCTGATGTGATGGAGGTTAACGTTACGCAAGAAGGTTAGCTGTTCTATAAGTACAATTTTAACGATACTTATTCCGAGCTTGATTTAAATAATTCCCACACTGCCTTAAATGCTAGACGAAGGAGACGAAAACGAACACAAGATGTATCCATAGGCTTAAATAATGTAGAGTTGCAAAATGCATACCACCAACTCATTCTAATTAGTAAACCTTTGCATACAGACCATGAGTTTATGTAAAAGTGGAGCAATTCCGCGATTTTACCATCCTTTTTATAGTCTTTGTCATAATTATACTGATAGGTACCACGAATGATAATATAATTAATACGGATGAAGACTGATTAATTAAGGAATTGATCTCATTAAGATTCATAGTTATTTAAATACCTAAATATTTCTGAAACCTAAGGTGTTAATTTTGTGACATTATTTTATTGCTGTGTTTAATTATCATTGATATACTTCTACTTTTTAATGTTTAATCATGAATATTGACATGACTGACGTCCCTATAATTATTTTAATTGCATACATACATACATAACATCACGCCTGTATTCCTCGAAGGGTTAGGCAGAGGTGTACCTTATAGCACACCCACATTTCGCCAGTTATGTTTAAGTCACATGTAATAGGGGGCGAGCCTATTGCCATCAACCGGGCACAAATCCAGACTCCGGGCTGCTACCGAGAAATTCCAGATGGAAAAACCCAATGACACTTTGCCCGACCCGGGAATCGAACCCAGGACCTCATGCTCAGCAGTAGCGCTTGCGACCACTAGACCAACGAGGCAGTCAAATATTAAAAAAATATATTTTAATTGATAAATGTTAAATCTTAATTCTTCTAAAGGTTAACATGTTAATTTTCGACTCTGATTTCATTATTGTGATTATTAAACGTTATTATACTCATCTACAGTATTTTCTTGTAAACCTAGACATATTACACTTTAAAAATTCGATAAAAAATTACTAGCCCTGGATGGTTACACAAAAATATTTTTCAGAATTTTCCTCCAAAAACAATGTTCTGTAACGATACTGTTACTGTGGCAATTTAACATAACCACAATAACACCGTAATAACCGATTAGGTATCGTCTTCAAGATGAAAAATTACGCTGAAAAAGTCCGTATTGTAATGTTACGTATCAACATTGTTTACAAATTTACTAAACTAAAATAATAAGTTTGTAAAATTATAAGTTTGTTTCAGTCATACAATCTTGCTAACCAATTTTTGGAGCCCACTAGAATAACTCCCACTAGTGCCACATGCCTAGATAACATTTACACAGATGTTACACCAACCCATAAAGAAATTATTAATTTAATAGATTCTGATCATTGCGGACAATTGATCATTATTCCTAATATTAACAAAAAAGTTATTAAAAAAGATATCACTGTTAACCCAAAACCTAGTAATTGCTTCGAAACATTTAAAACTAAACTTTTAAGTTAATTACCATTTTTGTCGACTAATGATGACCCTAATGAACAATACATATAATAACACAGTTAACACGGAACAGTTTAATATGTATTGCACACAATTTGATAACACATTAACTCCAAAGACTTTCTCGGTGAATAGTAACGCTTCCTTCAGTGACTGGGCCACCATTGGTATACTTAAAAGTAGAAAACGACTTTATGAATTAGATGAAAGGACTTGTATAAACACTGCTGAATTTAATTTATATGTTAAGAATTATTCTAAATTATTTAAAAAAAGTTTTTAGTATGGCCAAGTCACGTTATTTGAGTTCAAAATTTAAAAATAGTAGTAATGTAATTAAAATGACATGGAGTATCATTAACAGCGAAACGGGAAGGTCATGCAACCGATGTAGTAACTATAGCCTTGATATTGATGACAATATAATTAAATCAGATTCACAAGTCGCCGCGGCCTTTGAAAATTTCTTTGCAAATGTTCCCGTATCCACTACTAAATCTCTAAACTCATCACCCACTGCTGCAGAGTCTTTACTTAAGGAAAACGTTCCTGTTTGTGATTCTGAATTTCATTTCCAATATGTCACCTGCAAAGATATAATTAAAACCTTTCACACATTAAATGTTAAAAAGACCGCAGATCTATGGGGTAATTCTGTGGACGTTGCTAAGTCGATAATTAACATTGTAGCACCTACTTTAGCTGTTATTTTTAATAATTGTATTGACCGTGGTGAGTTTCCTGATCTTATGAAAAATAGTAAAATAATACCGTTATTTAAATTGGGTAGTACATCAGACCCTACTAATTATAGACCTATTTCAGTACCACCTAACTTAAGTAAATTTTTTGAAAAACTTAATAGGTCTTTACCTATGAAATTGCCGTTTTGTATGAAAAAATTTAAACGAATTTTTTTCATGAATTTTTTATTTGTATTAATCGAAGTAATCACCCATGCAATCAATGCATCTTTGCCATCGCAGTGGCAGTTTATTGATGCCCTTCTTAAAGAAATCAGCTGGACGGGAGGCAACAAATTCTTCAAAGGCATTTTGTACTGCCTCTCGGGTATTAATTTTTTTTCCCGCCAAGAAGTTATCCAAATTCTGGAAAAAGTAGTAGTCTGTAGGCGCAAGGTCTGGTGAGTAGGGCGGATGACGGAGAGCTTCCAACCCCAGTTCTTGCAACTTGGAGACCGTCTGCTGTGCAGTATGAGGTCGCGCGTTGTCGTGCAGGAGCAGCGGAGACGAGCGATTGACCAATGCTGGTTGGAGATGCGCCAGCTTCTCCATCATTGTGTTCAGTTCTTCACAGTACACATCTGCAGTAATGCTCACCCCGTTTGGTAAGAAGCTGTGATGAATCACACCGGCGCTAGACCACCAAACAGTGACCATCACTTTTCTAGGGGTAAGTTTTCGTTTAGGGCATTGTTTAGGTGCTGAACCAGGATCCAACCAACTTGCTGAGCGCTTACGGTTATCAAACAGAATCCATTTTTCATCGCAGGTAACAATGCGGTTCAAAATTCCTTCATTTGTGTGTCTGTTGAGCAGTGCAAGGCACGTCTCGACGCGTACTTCGCGCTGGCGATCATTGAGTTCGTGGGGCACCCATTTGTCAAGCTTTTTTACCTTGCCAATTTGACGCAAATGGACCAATATTGTTTTGACGCTAACGTCGAAAGCTGCTGCTAATTCAGCCGTAGATTGTGTATCATCAGCTTCCACAATCGCCTTTAATTCGTCATTGTCGACCAAAGTCTTCGGACGACCGCGAGGTTCATTTTTCAGGTCGAAATTTCCAGAACGGAAGCGAGCAAACCAATAACAGGTGGTGCGTTGGTTTGTAGTGTTAGCTCCGTAAACGTCGTTGATGTTGCGTGCCGCTTGTGCCGCGTTGCTGCCACGACGGTACTCATATTCCATAATTACTCGAATTTTTAACGTATCCATGATGACGAAAAAGATTGAAATGCGATGAAAATGTAACACTAATCAATAAAGAAATGACTACTTTTAGAAAAAAAAATCCATGTTTTTAAAATAAAATTAATTTGAAATTAGAATTCTTAGCCAAACAAAAATTATTTTGATTTGAAATGGCCAGTACTGCAGAACGGCAATTTCATAGGTAAAGACCTAATATTTTGAATCAAATGCAAGGTTTTTTTAATAAACACAAATTACTGCATAACAAACAGTTCGGTTTTACGAGGGGTCGTTCGACTACTGATGTTGAACTTTTAGGACATGTTTATAACGCAGGGGAGGACAAATGCGATGCTTTGGGAATCTTTTGCGATTTGTCCAAGGCGTTCGATTGTGTTCTTCATGAAACATTAATCAGGAAACTGCACCACTACGGAACCCGAAACGCCTCTCTGGATCTTCTTACTTCTTACTTAAGTGATAGGATTCAGAGAGTTGATGTTAGTGAAACAAGATCACCCGGATCGGTAGTAAGAATGGGGGTTCCCCAGGGCTCAATTCTTGGGCCATTTTTATTTCTTATTTATATAAATGACTTGCCTTACCGCATAAAGGATAAACATGATATAGTGTTATTTGCAGACGACACTTCACTTTTATTTAAACTCAAACGTCAGCAGCTGATTACTGACAATGTAAATAGCGCCCTTGCAATAGTAGTTAACTGGTTTAGTGTTAATAACCTACTTCTTAACGAGAAAAAAACTAAATGTATTAAGTTTACGATACCTCATGTTAGACAAGTAGAAACTAGTGTTCCCATAAAGGGTGAAGTGCTGAAACCCGAAAATACCACAGTTTTCTTAGGCATAACTTTGAACTTTGAAAATCTTTTGTATCCACATAAAAATATTAATCTGTTTAAAAAATACAGTGATATCCACATTATGAATACTAGAAACAAACACAAATTTATTGTTCCTACAACCAGGCTCAAGAAAATAGGTGGCTCGTTTAGATGCCAATGTATACGTTTTTATAATAAACTTCCTAGCCACATTCAAGATCTAAGCTTTAATAAATTCAAATCTTTTATAAAACGGAAACTATGCCAGAAAGCCTATTATAAAAAGACTGTATTGTGAAAGACAATATTGAGGACAAAAAGGCTTGGGATTGAGCTGCTCCAATAAATTTACACGGTGAATGTTGATTTTAATTTGCTAGCTATTTTAGACATAAATATTTACTGTAAAAAGTATTATATTATTTTCATTATTGAGAATATGAGGACTATGTGGGTCATTGTTTCAGTTATATTCTTGATCTGGCAGTTTAAGTAGTTTATGCGGCCTACCCAAATGTCCTTTCTTTGGTATTGTTCGTCGAATCGTTGAGCTCCTTAAGTTCTGAGTTGAGCTGCACGGTTACTGACAAATGCGTGCACTGACTGGACAGGTCCACTCAATCTGTGTGGTTCTTTCCTCAAAAGATCATTTCAGATACCAATCTACATGGTCTTCACATGATGTGACCAAGATTATGTCTGGACTTTAAAAGAGACTGTGACCTCTGAGTTTGTTTCGGCCTTTCTTCTCAGAGTAGTCAGATAGGAAACGCCGACCTCATCTAATTTAAAAATATGATTGACGTGTAAAAGTGTTTGTACAAACATAATTACAGAAATAAAATCATTTCATTTCTATTTCATTTCTACTGCAATAATGGCGTAAGTGTATATTACCTAAACAATTTACCTAATATATTTTTGTAATATTTATTTTCTTAAATTGCAAGGATTTTCACGTACAAAATTTAATGTTAAAATAATAATTGAATTAAAGAAAAAAAATAGCTTTTGTTTGATGTATCAATGACTTCACTACTCCGACTCGTTGAAAAGCTATTCAACAAAAACATAAAAAAAATTCTCCTGTAAAATTTAAGTTTTTCGATTACCGACTTATTGCTTGGGGGCGTCGACATGTACTCAACAAAATATAAAAAGGTCCACAAATCTAGTCTACAAGTTAGGTCTACAACGTTCTCACATTCACAAAATATAAAAGAAACTGTATCAAAATAAAAGCCTATTTAGACTAAATGACATGATTGCCATTACTACTGTAACAAATCGGAATCAAAATCCTATCCACAAAAGCCATAAATAAGGAGTTGAAATAAGAAGAATAAGATCGTTCAAGTTGTCTGTATTTCTGGGCTGAAGTGTAAACTATGTGCTTTTAATTATAATATTTGATTGTAAAAGCGTGGGGTGGTGGAACAGGAAAGACTTTTTGTATATCTTGCTGAGAAATCAAGTTAAACGATGTGACGGGAAGCAGGTTACACAGATTGGCGCTCTAACTGGAGTTGCACCACGACTAGTAGGTGGCTCTACATTAAACAGTCTGTTCAAAGTACCAGTTTGTCGAACTCAGACAAAACATGCGCCAGCAGCGAGGAGAGACGACATTCACCGACATTTTTAACGCTTCTTCTTTCAGAAAATTAAGTACATAAGGGTAATGCGTCAACAGTGGCAAAATGTAGAGTTCTTGTTCGTGGACGAGATATCTTTGGTTCCCTTTGGTAACCCTTTGGCGGCATAAACGTTATGCTCTTGTGCGACCTCATGCAGCTTCCGCCAGGAAGTAAGTATTAGTATTTGTTAACAAGAAAGTATTTCCTGTTCCAGCGCCCCACGCTTTTACAATCAAATATTATAATTAAAAGCACATAGTTTACACTTCAGCCCAGAAATAGAGACAACTTGAACGATCCATAATTTATTTTTTTGTTTTTACGTGCATTTATAAAAGCGTGTTTTTCTAGTGTATTTTTTCTTAACTAGAATTACAGGACTCGCGTATTCGGAGTTCGATTCACGCACTATTCCCGCGGATAGAAGGTGATTCACCTTTTCCTGTACAATTTCATTTTCTTTGTAGAATAATCGATATGGCTTACAAAACACAGGCGTTTCTGATGTGGTAGATACATATATGCATTTCAATTAAATCCGAATAACCAAGTTCACTACTACATTCAGCAAAACAACCAGGATATTTATTTAGTAAGTCTAATAATAAATTTAGAATGCTTTTCTTCTATCTCGCCAATATCTAGGTCAGATAACACAAGTGTCTTGTTTGACTGAATATATTCATGTGTACTATTACCGGCACTACTTTGAGTAACGAAAGCTACGTCGCTTTGCGTAAACATATCTGCGCGCGTAATTAGTCGTCCCGCGGACCATTGTAAACAAGAATCACCTAAATTAATTACGCGTAATTGTAAAATTGATGTATTTTTCAGGACTAATTGTGGGATATAGTACGATTCATTAACCATAGAATAAAATCGTGGGTGGGTCACAAGTATTTTAATTGGCGTTAAATCATATGATGTGTAGACGCGTACCTCTGCGTTCGATTCGAACCCGGCGGGACGTCGACATTGTCGGACAAGAATAAGGGGACTTTTGATATAAAGTCCTGACTAGACAAACGCATACTTGATAAAGGACAAACATATTCACTATTTGCTAATAATGTCACGGATTTAGAGGTTATAATTAAGTTTACGTTCGGCTGATTAATAATAGGTGGCCCCACAATTAAATCTATATCGTTGAGGTTTGCACTTGTTATCTCGGCACACGTTTGTAAACTTATATTATCTATAACTAGGTTTAAGAACGCTTTTCCTAGAGAGATAACAAGTAAACCTCCAAAGCCTCTCATTACAAATTTTGATGGTAATACTTATATACATAATCGCGATTTTTCGGTCGCTTTTAGTGTGATTATATTTACTTTACTGCCAGTATCAATATAGTCAATTGCTTCAAAACCATTAATATACATTTGTTCGGTATAAATCTGAAATAATTTCTGTGGATACGTGATAAACCTGCCGTACCTGTTGATTTCTTTGCGGAGGCGCCGCCGCCGGCGTGACCCGCGTGCTCCCCGCGGCCGCATACCAGCAAGTGTTGGCAGCGTGTCCCGCGCGCTGGCAGACCTGGCAGCGTATGGTGGGTGCAGCTCGGCAATCGCGCGCTTCGTGCCCCGGTCGCCGACAGTTGTAGCACACCTTCGGAGTGGGGTTCCCCGCCGCAGGGCCCCGTTGCCAGGTTGACTTGCTCAGCTTCTGGTCGGTGGGTCGTCTGGCTTTTTCAGCCCTCACTTCCCCGCAATTTTCAAGCGAAGATAGAAATCCATAGTATAATTCTTCGGGCGTCCTGTAGCCGCATGCCTCCGCGTTCGCACGCAGCACGACCGGCAATCCACGGATGAGGCACGACATAGCGTTCTCCCCATCCAGCCCACACTTTTTCATTAGAGATATTTTATCGTGGTAGTATCGGGTCATGGTCTCGTTTCCTTTTTGGCGTGCCGGCATTTCTTCAAGGCGGTCGACGAAATCGGTGGTGCGTGGAAACGCCTTCGTTAACCAATCCTTCCAAGTGCTCCACGTGGCACTATAATCCTGTAGGTCATTGTACCAGTCGTGCGCTGCGCCACGCAGCCGGGTTTACATCACGATAACCCTGTCCTTCTCTTCCCAGTTATAGATCTCACCTAGTTGGTCTATCTTGTGAAGCCAACCTTTCACATTTATATTTTTCTTCGCAGGATCGAATTTGGGGATGATCTCTGTGTCCAGGCAAGTTATCCTTGGTCTTTTATTTGCAGGTGGCTGACTAAAGGAGGATTGCGAAGAAAAAAAATCGGGACTTTTTCCCTCATGGCGTACGCCATTTTCTAGAGACTCGACGCTTGGCGACCGTCTCCCCAAGCCGCGGATATATGGGCCATGAAATTCTTCCATCCCACTTCTAAACTGTAATGGCTGTTCCGAAATGGAAATGAAATGAATATAAAACACTCGGATATTTGTATTAGCACCCAAAACAAAAATAATTAAATAACATCAGCAATTCCTCGCTTCGCTTTTCCGACCGTCTCGACCAGTCCAGTCACGCCCCGCAGGAAGTCAACTCACATCCCGTTTTTATTATTATAAAATATTCTAAGCACTTACATAAATTGACATACTTATACCAAAAATCATAATAATGAAAGCTATAGATTTATAAACTACAATTATATAATTGAATATGATTTACATTATTATTTTGAAGATAATAAAATGAATGCTCAGGGAATTTAGAAAAGGTATTAATATATAAAATGACCACAACATTAATTAGTGACTCTATGAAGTAATAGTTGGCGCTAGTAAGTTTAAATAGATTGCATCAGTAGATCCCGATGGCTGTTGTTGTACTAGTTGCTTTCTATGCCGGTAGTTGGCGTTGGTTGTCTGTTCTTGATGATGCGGGACAAGATTGATGCTTCCTGGGCTCTCAGCTGCACAGCTGGCGAATAATGTTACAATTGGTCGATTTGGATATCGCCTTTGATACTCCCGCGCAGCAGCTCTTGCATTTCTATTGCAAAATCCGTACACAAAATGCATAAGTATCAGCAATGTGTCCGCTAGAATATTCATGAGCACGACTTCCCATAACGAATTAATAGAACGTCACGTCACACGAAAATACGCACAGGAGCAAATTAGGTGTAGTCTCAATAACTAGAAGAAACGGACTGATAAAAAAACTAGTTAACTTTAATTGATGAATACTTCTTTTGTTTTCTCAATTCAATAATACGCAGAAAACCTTGTTTGTACCTGCTACAAAAGGTAGTTCCCCGCGGTGAATTTTGTAATAACCTTGATTAACAAAAAAAACTATGTTATTTTTAACGTAAAATTGATCTTTTAGCATTTATTTCAATATGATGCAGCATTTAATGTTATTATTTGAGTTATTTAACCTATTTTTAATACTTTTCCGTTGCTAGAAGTATTTTTTTATGACAGTAGGGCTTTAAATTTTAAAGTTAGTGTACTTTTAGTATGCACGCTCCATAAAAGGCGATAAAAAACCCAAAAATGGCTGCAATTCAGGGGGGGATGGGTTCCGACCCTACATGTAGAATAAATTTATTGATAGATTATAGCAAACTACCACCCATTTAAGTTTGTACAGTCCGAAACCGGACATATTGTATATCAATGGTGTCATACAATGTTTTTCAACACATTTGCGAGAATACCACCAAACCCCAATTAAACTCATCTAATAATTTTTAATAATATTGAATTGCTTGAATTGCTGCTTAGCTCTCTTCCTCTCTCCTAATGTTGCTGTGCCCGACAGGGTCCATATTGATCTTTTACTTTTTTAGACCATCTATGTAATACATATGGAATGCAATAAAGAATTGAGTATTGAGTATTGAGTACATTACAATATTAATTTCGGATTCCTCGCTTGAACTCATATTTTTTTTTTTTTGTTTATTAATCAAAACGACAAAGTTTATAGCATATTTTTAAATTATAAACATACCACACAAACCATCGCGGGTTTAACAGTGGTATGGCCAGACACGGCAACTCGGTGCCACTACATATTACATCATTCAATTAGTACATAGATATTTTTCCTAGATCGCACTGCAATCTATAAAGTATTTTTTTAATACCTTTGAGCAGTTCTTCTCATTTATAACATTGCATATTTCTAGTAACCCGTTCATATACACTGGTAGCATGCATTCCCACGTCCGCGCTCCATAAACATTCTTAGACTTAGGCACGATAAATGTGGGTAGGTAGGTCAAACAACACAATGACTTTAGTCTTTCGTATTTACGAATATTAATTAAATTATGGTTATCCTCACTTATAACACGTAAACGTACCTTGTCAAAGACATTTACAATTTGGCAGTGCTTAAATAAGCCCGTGTCATTATCATGGAATTCATGGATTCATTCATTATCATGGATTCATTCATTATCATGGATTCATTCATTATCATGGATTCATTCATTATCATGGATATCAGTCGGAACGTCGCAACAATCTTTGGCGTTTCTAATTTTTGTTTTTCTTTTGTTCCTTTTGGAACAGGCTAGGGCCAGGGACCATGCTGTCTAGTCAATAGTTAGTTCGTATTGTTTTGTAAATTCAGTTAAATTCATCCGTTTGTTTTTTGATAACTAATGTAAATCCAGTTTAAGTCATTAATTTGATATTTATCCTTGAGTATGTAAATCCAAGTAAAGTCATTAGTGTCTTATTTTTTACCCGACTGCGCCAGAAGGAGGGTATGTATGTATGTATAATTGTTTGGCACGCTCTGCAGCCTGAACGGCTTGATGGATTTTAGTTTGAGAGATGTCGTTAGATTCGTATTTACTGTGAGAGTGACACTGGGTATATAAAAATAAAAAAATAAAAAACAGTCATTTAAAAAACTAAAAAACCCGACTGCGTTTCTGTGTAATTTGGAAATGTAAAAACCCTAAAAAAATAAAGTCGCCATACCCGATTGCACTTAACTTAAAAAAACGCCAATGTTGCTAAGGCAATGCTTATAAGCGTCAAATCTATATAAATATTTAACAATATTTTTAAATACAAGAAACAATTGTAGCAGTCGGGACGCATTCTAGAAAGTCAGCCGTCTAAATCTGTAATGTATTATAGGTACCTATGCGCTCTGAATTCACTAAGCCTCTATTTCTAGGCTGGGTCACGACTGCTATAATTTTTTCTTGTATTTAAAAATAAGTTTAATTTCGGAAGTCGGTGGCCAAAAACGAAAATACTAAACCAAAGACACCGACTTCCCAAATTAAACTTATTTTTAAGTGAAGTGCGATCGGGTATGACGACTTTCTTGTTTTAGGATTTTTACATTTCTAAATTACACAGAAACGCAGTCGGGTTTTTTAAATTACTGTTTTTAACGTAACTTTTATTACGATAATGGATGACCACGTAAATGTTTCGGCTGCCGAGCCACAAGCTGTGGCCGGCCCGAGTGGAAAGACCCGGAAAAGGAACTTTAGCTGCTCTAGTAGCAGCACCACGAGCAGCAGTTCTTCAAGCTCGTCTTCTCCAAAACGTGGCAAGCCGTCGCGCCGCGCACGCCGCAGGAAGAATAAGCGCGCCCAACAGTCTAACCCGACATTGAACAAGCTTATAAAGGAAGTCAGTGAGCTACGCCAACAAGTTTTTGCAAATAATATGCATACTGCTTGCCATGATAGGGTATCAGTTTGTTCTGGGGTCAGTGGGAAACTATATGACCAGCATAATATTCACGAACAGTGCCCTGATGTTGAGGGTCGTAACTTAAATTTAGACTTCACTTTTGATATCGAGACAAAGCTTATGGAACCATCACTACCGAAAACTCCTGATAGTTTAAAAAAAATGCTACTAGACGTCCAACGCTTAGGTAGCACATCTTGGTCTGAGGTAAGGTATTCTGATACCTAAAAGCTCTACAATCACACCCCAGGTTTCGTAAACTTAGATACAAACGAAGAGATAAAAATGTATGATACCTTACGTCACTTGGCACATACTGATAAATCATATGCAACAATTACTTTTTGCATCCTAAAACAAAAAGAATCATTACAAGAAGCTATTCGTAATCTCCTTTTGTGGGCTAAAGATACAGTAGTAAATTTTGATAATTTAAGCGGGAAGGTTGAATAATTATTTCAAAAAGGTGATTTACAGAGAATCTCTTCAGACCTGTTACAATTAATTTATGGCCATCGAGCCGAAAGTATAGAAATGCGTCGAGAGACAATTACTAGATGTCCGTGACTACCGCAGGACCACCAACGCCAATCGCTTCCATATTCGGTAAATAATTAGTACTCAATTGGTACTAATTAGTACTCGAAATTGGCATGGTATCCCTCACACACCAAACCAATAACCAAACTGGTGACCCCTAGCAGAACATTTGAAAAATAGTGAGTGCAGTGAGAGTTAGTTGTCAACATGAGCAGCGACGGTAGCGATACCGAAACATCTCAGCGCAACCAACACCCCGGCCGCCGGCCGAGTAAATGTGCGCGCGTTTCCACTGACCCGGAACCCGAACATCCGTCATTGGAATTATTTCGTGTAGGTGTTCGCATACCACCATTTTGGCCTGAAAAACCCACCATATGGTTCTGCCAAATAGAAGGCCAATTCAAGCTGGCCAGAATAACGGATGACTACACCAAGTTCCACTACGTCCTCGCTCATTTGGATCGGCAGTACTCCGTGGAAGTTGAAGACGTCATAACTGCGCCTCCTGCTTCTGGCGCGTACGAAAAGTTAAAGAGTGAGCTGATCAAGCGCTTGTCAGTCTCCAAAGAAAAGAAGCTTAAACAACTTCTACAGTCAGAAGAACTAGGTGACCGCAAACCATCCCAGTTTTTGCGACACTTGCAACACCTAGCGGGCCCAACGATCCCAGAGGATTTCCTCCGCACCATATGGACGAGTCGCTTGCCAGGTAACCTGCAGACGATCATCGCATCGCAGATGACCTTGTCCCTCACCGAGCTCACGGACCTTGCTGATAGAGTTCACGACATCGCACCTCCTACTCCGCAAGTCGCAGCAGCATCCACATCACGGGCTGATCCACAGACGGACATGATGAAGCTCATCATGGAGCTGACACGGAAGGTCGATGCGCTTACCACTGAAAGGTGCGATCGCTCCCGCCCACGAACCAGGAACTACACCTCCGGCCATAGAAGTCGCAGCTCATCACAAAGATCTCAGTCCAATTACAAGAAGTTTCCGACGTGTTGGTACCACTACAAATTCGGTAGCCACGCGAAGAAATGCGTCCTCCCGTGCGATTACAAGTCGGGAAACGAAACGGGCAGTCAATAATGGCGGCAGAAGATTGCCCTTCTACAACTGGTCGCCTGTTCGTGACGGATCGCAGGTCGAAAGTCCAATTTCTAGTGGACACTGGAAGCGACTTATGCGTCTTCCCTCGATCTGCGCTCCCACAACATCGTCGCGCGAAGACCGAATACCAACTGTGTGCGGCCAACGGTTCCACGATCAACACCTACGGTTACCTCCAGGTTGTACTAAATTTAGGCCTTCGTAGGGATTTTCCTTGGCGCTTTATAGTCGCAGATGTCACCAAAGCCATTATAGGAGTAGACTTTTTGTCATTTTTTAATTTAATTGTAGATATTCGCAACAAACGCATCATAGACGGCACTACGAGCTTGTCAGCTGTAGCATCTATCGCCTCTTCAGACAGCTTAATCTCTAGTGTAAAGGTTGTGATTGGCGAATGCAAATACCGAAATCTCCTATCCGAATTTCAGGAAATAACACGGCCAACAGGCGCCCCATTCACACCTAAACACAACACAGAACACCACATTCGCATTACATCAGGCCCCCCAGTATCATGTTCCCCACGCAGACTAGCCCCGGATAAAATGAAAATCGCCAAGGCCGAGTTCGAGGCAATGCTGACAAACGGTACAGCACGACCGTCAGAGAGCCCTTGGTCGTCGCCTCTCCACCTCGCCCCGAAGAAAGACAATGGCTGGCGCCCTTGCGGTGACTATAGGCTACTCAACGCAAGGACAGTACCAGATAAGTACCCAATCAGGCACATACATGACTTTGCCCACAGTCTATCTGGTTGTAAGATCTTTTCCACTATTGACCTTGTTAAAGCTTATAACCAGATACCGGTATTTAAAGAAGACATTCCAAAGACCGCCATCACTACACCCTTCGGACTTTTCGAGTTTCCGTTTATGACGTTCGGTTTGAGGAACGCCGGGCAGACTTTCCAAAGGTTTGTTGACGAAATGACTCGCGGGCTGGAGTTCTGCTATCCATATTTAGATGATTTCCTGGTGTACTCCAGGGACGAGGCAGAGCATGAAGAGCACCTTCGCCAGCTCTTCACAAGGATGAAGGAATACGGCATGCTCATCAACACCGCCAAATGCGTATTTGGTGCACCAGAGGTAACATTCTTAGGCTATCACATCTCGCAACATGGAACGAAGCCTACGGAAAGCAAGGTGCAGGCTATTAGGGAGTTCCCAGTGCCTAAAACCGCTAGGCAACTAAGAAGGTTTCTTGGCATGATTAACTTTTACCGGAGGTTTCTGCCACGGGCTGCCCAGACCCAAGCGCCTTTGCATGCCTTACTGAGCGGTAACGTGAAAGCCTCTCACCCTGTCGACATAAGCGGAACCTCGTTACAGGCCTTCGAGGAGTGTAAGGATGGCCTTTGTATTGCAGCTTTGTTGGCTCACCCCGACTCAAATGCCAAGCTGGGCTTAGTCACGGATGCGTCTGATTTCGCCATCGGCGGAGTCTTGCAGCAGTTCAGAGACGGTAATTGGCAGCCATTGGCATTTTTCACCCGTAAGCTTAGCCCATCACAACAAAAATACTCACCATACGATAGAGAGCTACTTGCTATCTACGAAAGCATTAAGTACTTTCAACATTGGCTAGCCGCTACCACCTTCACCATCTATACTGACCATAAGCCGCTATGTTACGCTTTCCATCAGCGGAAAAGTAATTGCTCGCCAAGACAGTATAGACATTTAGACTACATTTCACAATTCTCGACCGACATTCAACATATCGCGGGAAAAGATAACGTCGTAGCCGACACACTTTCCCGTATCGAAGAATTACAAGGCCCAGTAGATTTAGACGTGCTAGCCAAAGCACAAGATGCCGACTCTGAACTTGCACAATTACTCACAGGAGATTCATCCCTGCACATAAAGAAAATGATAATTCCAGGAAGTCGTATTGTAGTGTACTGCGATGTCAGCACAACGACTCCCAGACCCATCATTCCTAAACCATTGCGCAAACAAATTTTTGACTCGTTGCACTCGCTAAGCCATCCCGGTGCAAACGCAAGTGCTAAACTTGTAGCACAGCGCTACGTTTGGCCACAGATGCGGAAAGACTGTCGCGATTGGTCTAAGGCATGTTTGGCATGCCAGCGCACGAAGGTGAATCGACACGTTTCCACTCCCTTGGGTACCCTCGATCTACCTTCAGCGCGATTCAAATATGTCCATCTAGACCTCATCGGACCATTACCCCCATCCAATGAATACCGGTATTGTCTGACACTCGTCGATCGCTTCACGCGATGGGCTGAAGTCGTCCCCATTACCGATATTACAGCGGAAACTGTGGCCAAAGCGTTCCTGTCAGGCTGGGTAGCACGATTTGGTTGCCCGACCGATATTGTCACTGATCGTGGTAGACAATTTGAGTCAGGTATTTTCCAACACCTCGCAAAAGCCATTGGGTTCAAGCATCGCAAGACCACTGCATACCACCCGCAGTGCAACGGTTTAGTCGAAAGATTCCACCGACAGCTAAAAGCAGCAATTAAGTGCCATGCCGATAGCCGCTGGACCGAATCGTTGCCATTTGTACTGCTCGGCATAAGAAGTTCCTTTAAAGAAGACCTTCAATCGTCTTCCGCCGAGTTGGTATACGGTGAACCTTTAAGGCTGCCGGGTGAACTCTTTGGCCATAAGGTTGACAGATGTACGACTGATATAACGGACTTTACAGCCCGTATCAGAGCATTTGCCAACAATTTACAGCCAGTTCCCACGTCGCACCACTCAAAAAACAAAATCTTTGTCCACAAAGATCTTTCATCTTGTTCCCATGTCTTTCTTCGGGACGATGCGTTGAGGGGTGCACTCCAGCCAGCATACACTGGTCCCTATGAGGTGATCGAAAGTGGTGCCAAAGTTTTTAAAATAAAGGTTAAGGGTAAATCCGTCACAGTATCTTTAGACCGTTTAAAACCAGCCTACATACTGTCCCACACCAATGACACCCCCATCCCAAATAAACCTGTTCCCGAGCCACCACCTTCCATTCCAGCAATTAAAACCACTCGTTCCGGCAGAAGAGTCCATTTTCCAGACTACTATCGCCCGTAGCACGGTCTCTGGAGGGGAGTGATGTAGGTGACTCACTTAACATTTATAAAATATACATAATATATTTATACGTCCAACACAAATAAACACAAACAGACAATAAACATAAAACACTAAACAATATTATATAGCATTTATTAACACTATCACCATTACCGTACGGTCCGTCCGTCATTAACATACAGTACACTGGACACGCGCGGCGCCTGCTGAGACCATTGGTATAAGAAGCGTGAAGATAAACGTCGTGTGACGTATGCGCGAACGCATGATCCTTCGCCGCGCATTCGAAAATCGGATGTTGCCTGTCGGCAGTCACGACCTATCTCGGACGCTGTGTGCACGCTCGCTTGTGCTATTTAATTAATCGCCTACCCGCGCTAAATCGCTGTGAACTAGACTATCATTTGTACCACCTATATTATTTTCTGTGCCTTCATAAACATCCATAGTTTATGGACAATAATTTTATTGTGAATTGTGAGTTGTGTGTGCGGACATTAAAAACATTTGGACTACAAAGAGGACTATCTTTTCTTCAGACCAGTAAGTCTACCCTCACACACCAAACCAATAACCAAAAGGTGAATGCTGGTCACATGTAGTTCGACAGTAAATGGAATATGGTTTTAATTTCAAATTTCGAATTCGAATGATCAAAGTGATGTCTTTCGATCATTAGATATGTAAGTACCAGCACGGGGTTTCCGCTAGGTTGTATAGATCCAGTGCGTCTGGCGCAAGACATGAAACGTACCTAAATATATGATGCTGCATTGATCCCTTGACACCATGCATAGTGGAGATCTATCGAGCTTGCATAGCACTCAGATACGTACCCCTAGCATGGCGTGAAGTGAAAGTCATTTTCATACCCAAACCCGGAAAAACCGACTATACACAACCCAAGGCCTATAGGCCTATAAGCCTCACATCCTTTCTACTGAAAACCCTAGAGAGACTCTGTGATAGACACATACGTGACGGACCTCTTCGGGTAAAACCACTTCACAAACAACAGCATGCATACTCCACAAGCAGATCAACGGAATCCGCGCTACATAGCGTGGTATCCAAAATTGAATGCGCAGTGGACCATAAATGCTCAGCACTGGCCGCCTTCATTGACATTGAGGGCGCCTTTGACAAAACCATGTTTAATAGTATCAACATGGCCCTCGACAAAAACAGCATAGACTCGACTCTAAGCGGATGGATCACTAATATGCTCAAACTGAGAGCTGTACAAGTCACCGTGAACGACACTACAAGGGCCATTGTGGCGAAGGGCTGTCCGCAAGGGGGAGTTCTCTCGCCACTTCTATGGAACCTGGTCGTAGACAGCCTCATCAAAACACTCAATGACAAAGGCTACTTCACAGTAGGTTACGCCGACGACATAACTATAATAATAAATGGTACCCACGAAAACACCTTATGCAACCTCATGCGCCAAGCCTTGAAAATAGTAGAGGTCTGGTGCAATAAATACCAGCTATCAGTGAACCCGACAAAGACCGAACTAATTCTCTTCACAAAAAAGAGGAAGTTGATGACACTCCAATTACCACGTTTCTTTGGTACTACCCTAAGCCTTTCAACCGACACCAAATACCTGGGCATATATTTGGACAAACAGCTGAACTGGGCAAAACATACTAATTACATCACCACAAAAGCCAGCATATCCCTGTGGCAATGCAAGCGAATGCTTGGCAGGAATTGGGGAATAAGCCCCAAGGTCACTTACTGGCTGTACACCACAATCATCCGGCCAATTCGAGGGGTAGAAAGCCGCGCCTGTTCGCAGGCTGATGGACAAGAAAGTAATCTGAGATAAGTGCAGTTTTTTTTTTTATTATGAATTTCAGATGAAAAAAATGATTTTTACTAAGAAAATGTTTGTCTTCAAACCGGTGATCTCGGTCGCGAAACACTATCCCGATCATTTTTTTTTTCTTTTTTCAGCACAAACCAGGCAAGCGAGGGGCAGAAAGCCGCGCCTGTTCGCGGGCTGATGGACAAGAAAGTAATCTGAGGTAAGTGCAGTTTTTTTTTTATTATGAATTTCATATGAAAAAAAATTATTTTTACTAAGAAAATGTTTGTCTTCAAACCGGTGATCTCGGTCGCGAAACACTATCCCAATCAATTTTTTTTTCTTTTTTCAGAACAAACCAGGCAAGCGAGGGGTAGAAAGCCGCGCCTGTTCGCGGGCTGATGGACAAGAAAGTAATCTGAGGTAAGTGCAGTTTTTTTTAAATTATGAATTTCATATGAAAAAAAATGATTTTTACTAAGAAAATGTTTGTCTTCAAACCGGTGATCTCGGTCGCGAAACACTATCCCGATCAATTTTTTTTTCTTTTTTCAGAACAAACCAGGCAAGCGAGGGGTAGAAAGCCGCGCCTGTTCGCGGGCTGATGGACAAAAAAGTAATCTGAGGTAAGTGCAGTTTTTTTTTTTATTATGAATTTCAGATGAAAAAAATGATTTTTACTAAGAAAATGTTTGTCTTCAAACCGGTGATCTCGGTAGCGAAACACTATCAGGACTATTTTTTTTTCCTTTTTTCAGAGCAATCCAGGCAAGCGAGGGGTAGAAAGCCGCACCTGTTCGCGGGCTGATGGACAAGAAAGTAATCTGAAGTAAGTGCAGTTTTTTTTTTTATTATGAATTTCAGATGAAAAAATTGATTTTTACTAAGAAAATGTTTGTCTTCAAACCGGTGATCTCGGTCGCGAAACACTATCAGGTCTATTTTTTTTTCTTTTTTCAGAGCAATCCAGGCCAGCGAGGGGTAGAAAGCCGCACCTGTTCGCGGTCTGATGGACAAGAAAGTAATCTGTGGTAAGTGCAGGCCAAAATTATGAAATTCAGATGAAAAAACGTGATTTTATACTAAGAAAATATTTGTCTTCAAACCGCTGATCTCGGTCGCAAAACACTATCAGGACAATTTTTTTTTCCTTTTTTCAGAGCAATCCAGGCCAGCGAGGGGTAGAAAGCCGCGTCTGTTCGCGGGCTGATGGACAAGAAAGTAATCTGAGGTAAATGCAGTTTTTTTTTTTATTATGAATTTCATATGAAAAAAATTGATTTTTACCAAGAAAATGTTTGTCTTCAAACCGGTGATCTCGGTCGCGAAACACTATCCCGATCAATTTTTTTTTCTTTTTTCAGCACAAGCCAGGCAAGCGAGGGGTAGAAAGCCGCGCCTGTTCGCGGGCTGATGGACAAGAAAGTAATCTGAGGTAAGTGCAGTTTTTTTTTATTATGAATTTCATATGAAAAAAAATTATTTTTACTAAGAAAATGTTTGTCTTCAAACCGGTGATCTCGGTCGCGAAACACTATCCCGATCAATTTTTTTTTCTTTTTTCAGAACAAACCAGGCAAGCGAAGGGTAGAAAGCCGCGCTGGTTCGCGGACTGTTGGATAAGAATGTAATCTGAGGTAAGTGCAGATTTTTTTTATTATGAATTTCAGATGAAAAGAATTGATTTTTATTAAGAAAATGTTTGTCTTGAAACCGGTGATCTCGGTCGCGAAACACTATCAGGACTATTTTTTTTTCTTTTTTCAGAGCAATCCAGGCAAGCGAGGGGTAGAAAGCCGCGTCTGTTTGCGGGTTGATAGACAAGAAAGTAATCTGAGGTAAGTGCAGTTTTTTTTTTAATGAATTTCAGATGAAAAAAAATGATTTTTACTAAGAAAATGTTTGTCTTCAAACCGGTGATCTCGGTCGCGAAACACTATCCCGACTCAATATTTTTTTCTTTTTCAGAGCAAGCCAGGTAAGCGAGGGGTAGAAAACCGCATCTGTTCGCGGGCTGATGGACAAGAAAGTAATCTGAGGTAAGTGCAGTTTTTTTTTATAATGAATTTAAGATGAAAAAAATTGATTTTTACCAAGAAAATGTTTGTCTTCAAACCGGTGATCTCGGTCGCGAAACACTATCCCGATCAATTTTTTTTTCTTTTTTCAGAACAAACCAGGCAAGCGAGGGGTAGAAAGCCGCGCCTGTTCGCGGGCTGATGGACAAGAAAGTAATCTGAGGTAAGTGCAGTTTTTTTTAAATTATGAATTTCATATGAAAAAAAATGATTTTTACTAAGAAAATGTTTGTCTTCAAACCGGTGATCTCGGTCGCGAAACACTATCCCGATCAATGTTTTTTTCTTTTTTCAGAACAAACCAGGCAAGCGAGGGGTAGAAAGCCGCGCCTGTTCGCGGGCTGATGGACAAAAAAGTAATCTGAGGTAAGTGCAGTTTTTTTTTTTATTATGAATTTCAGATGAAAAAAATGATTTTTACTAAGAAAATGTTTGTCTTCAAACCGGTGATCTCGGTAGCGAAACACTATCAGGACTATTTTTTTTTCCTTTTTTCAGAGCAATCCAGGCAAGCGAGGGGTAGAAAGCCGCACCTGTTCGCGGGCTGATGGACAAGAAAGTAATCTGAAGTAAGTGCAGTTTTTTTTTTTATTATGAATTTCAGATGAAAAAATTGATTTTTACTAAGAAAATGTTTGTCTTCAAACCGGTGATCTCGGTCGCGAAACACTATCAGGTCTATTTTTTTTTCTTTTTTCAGAGCAATCCAGGCAAGCGAGGGGTAGAAAGCCGCACCTGTTCGCGGTCTGATGGACAAGAAAGTAATCTGTGGTAAGTGCAGGCCAAAATTATGAAATTCAGATGAAAAAACGTGATTTTATACTAAGAAAATATTTGTCTTCAAACCGCTGATCTCGGTCGCAAAACACTATCAGGACAATTTTTTTTTCCTTTTTTCAGAGCAATCCAGGCCAGCGAGGGGTAGAAAGCCGCGTCTGTTCGCGGGCTGATGGACAAGAAAGTAATCTGAGGTAAGTGCAGTTTTTTTTTTTATTATGAATTTCATATGAAAAAAATTGATTTTTACCAAGAAAATGTTTGTCTTCAAACCGGTGATCTCGGTCGCGAAACACTATCCCGATCAATTTTTTTTTCTTTTTTCAGCACAAACCAGGCAAGCGAGGGGTAGAAAGCCGCGCCTGTTCGCGGGCTGATGGACAAGAAAGTAATCTGAGGTAAGTGCAGTTTTTTTTTAGTATGAATTTCATATGAAAAAAAATTATTTTTACTAAGAAAATGTTTGTCTTCAAACCGGTGATCTCGGTCGCGAAACACTATCCCGATCAATTTTTTTTTCTTTTTTCAGAACAAACCAGGCAAGCGAAGGGTAGAAAGCCGCGCTGGTTCGCGGACTGTTGGATAAGAATGTAATCTGAGGTAAGTGCAGATTTTTTTTATTATGAATTTCAGATGAAAAGAATTTATTTTTATTAAGAAAATGTTTGTCTTGAAACCGGTGATCTCGGTCGCGAAACACTATCAGGACTATTTTTTTTTCTTTTTTCAGAGCAATCCAGGCAAGCGAGGGGTAGAAAGCCGCGTCTGTTTGCGGGTTGATGGACAAGAAAGTAATCTGAGGTAAGTGCAGTTTTTTTTTTTAATGAATTTCAGATGAAAAAAAATGATTTTTACTAAGAAAATGTTTGTCTTCAAACCGGTGATCTCGGTCGCGAAACACTATCCCGACTCAATATTTTTTTCTTTTTCAGAGCAAGCCAGGTAAGCGAGGGGTAGAAAACCGCATCTGTTCGCGGGCTGATGGACAAGAAAGTAATCTGAGGTAAGTGCAGTTTTTTTTTATAATGAATTTAAGATGAAAAAAATTGATTTTTACCAAGAAAATGTTTGTCTTCAAACCGGTGATCTCGGTCGCGAAACACTATCCCGATCAATTTTTTTTTCTTTTTTCAGAACAAACCAGGCAAGCGAGGGGTAGAAAGCCGCGCCTGTTCGCGGGCTGATGGACAAGAAAGTAATCTGAGGTAAGTGCAGTTTTTTTTAAATTATGAATTTCATATGAAAAAAAATGATTTTTACTAAGAAAATGTTTGTCTTCAAACCGGTGATCTCGGTCGCGAAACACTATCCCGATCAATGTTTTTTTCTTTTTTCAGAACAAACCAGGCAAGCGAGGGGTAGAAAGCCGCGCCTGTTCGCGGGCTGATGGACAAAAAAGTAATCTGAGGTAAGTGCAGTTTTTTTTTTTATTATTAATTTCAGATGAAAAAAATGATTTTTACTAAGAAAATGTTTGTCTTCAAACCGGTGATCTCGGTAGCGAAACACTATCAGGACTATTTTTTTTTCCTTTTTTCAGAGCAATCCAGGCAAGCGAGGGGTAGAAAGCCGCACCTGTTCGCGGGCTGATGGACAAGAAAGTAATCTGAAGTAAGTGCAGTTTTTTTTTTTTATTATGAATTTCAGATGAAAAAATTGATTTTTACTAAGAAAATGTTTGTCTTCAAACCGGTGATCTCGGTCGCGAAACACTATCAGGTCTATTTTTTTTTCTTTTTTCAGAGCAATCCAGGCAAGCGAGGGGTAGAAAGCCGCACCTGTTCGCGGTCTGATGGACAAGAAAGTAATCTGTGGTAAGTGCAGGCCAAAATTATGAAATTCAGATGAAAAAACGTGATTTTATACTAAGAAAATATTTGTCTTCAAACCGCTGATCTCGGTCGCAAAACACTATCAGGACAATTTTTTTTTCCTTTTTTCAGAGCAATCCAGGCCAGCGAGGGGTAGAAAGCCGCGTCTGTTCGCGGGCTGATGGACAAGAAAGTAATCTGAGGTAAGTGCAGTTTTTTTTTTTATTATGAATTTCATATGAAAAAAATTGATTTTTACCAAGAAAATGTTTGTCTTCAAACCGGTGATCTCGGTCGCGAAACACTATCCCGATCAATTTTTTTTTCTTTTTTCAGAACAAACCAGGCAAGCGAGGGGTAGAAAGCCGCGCCTGTTCGCGGGCTGATGGACAAAAAAGTAATCTGAGGTAAGTGCAGTTTTTTTTTTTATTATGAATTTCAGATGAAAAAAATGATTTTTACTAAGAAAATGTTTGTCTTCAAACCGGTGATCTCGGTAGCGAAACACTATCAGGACTATTTTTTTTTCCTTTTTTCAGAGCAATCCAGGCAAGCGAGGGGTAGAAAGCCGCACCTGTTCGCGGGCTGATGGACAAGAAAGTAATCTGAAGTAAGTGCAGTTTTTTTTTTTATTATGAATTTCAGATGAAAAAATTGATTTTTACTAAGAAAATGTTTGTCTTCAAACCGGTGATCTCGGTCGCGAAACACTATCAGGTCTATTTTTTTTTCTTTTTTCAGAGCAATCCAGGCAAGCGAGGGGTAGAAAGCCGCACCTGTTCGCGGTCTGATGGACAAGAAAGTAATCTGTGGTAAGTGCAGGCCAAAATTATGAAATTCAGATGAAAAAACGTGATTTTATACTAAGAAAATTTTTGTCTTCAAACCGCTGATCTCGGTCGCAAAACACTATCAGGACAATTTTTTTTTCCTTTTTTCAGAGCAATCCAGGCCAGCGAGGGGTAGAAAGCCGCGTCTGTTCGCGGGCTGATGGACAAGAAAGTAATCTGAGGTAAGTGCAGTTTTTTTTTTTATTATGAATTTCATATGAAAAAAATTGATTTTTACCAAGAAAATGTTTGTCTTCAAACCGGTGATCTCGGTCGCGAAACACTATCCCGATCAATTTTTTTTTCTTTTTTCAGAGCAATCCAGGCAAGCGAGGGGTAGAAAGCCGCGCCTGTTCGCGGGCTGATGGACAAGAAAGTAATCTGAGGTAAGTGCAGTTTTTTTTTATTATGAATTTCATATGAAAAAAAATTATTTTTACTAAGAAAATGTTTGTCTTCAAACCGGTGATCTCGGTCGCGAAACACTATCCCGATCAATTTTTTTTTCTTTTTTCAGAACAAACCAGGCAAGCGAAGGGTAGAAAGCCGCGCTGGTTCGCGGACTGTTGGATAAGAATGTAATCTGAGGTAAGTGCAGATTTTTTTTATTATGAATTTCAGATGAAAAGAATTGATTTTTATTAAGAAAATGTTTGTCTTGAAACCGGTGATCTCGGTCGCGAAACACTATCAGGACTATTTTTTTTTCTTTTTTCAGAGCAATCCAGGCAAGCGAGGGGTAGAAAGCCGCGTCTGTTTGCGGGTTGATGGACAAGAAAGTAATCTGAGGTAAGTGCAGTTTTTTTTTTAATGAATTTCAGATGAAAAAAAATGATTTTTACTAAGAAAATGTTTGTCTTCAAACCGGTGATCTCGGTCGCGAAACACTATCCCGACTCAATATTTTTTTCTTTTTCAGAGCAAGCCAGGTAAGCGAGGGGTAGAAAACCGCATCTGTTCGCGGGCTGATGGACAAGAAAGTAATCTGAGGTAAGTGCAGTTTTTTTTTATAATGAATTTAAGATGAAAAAAATTGATTTTTACCAAGAAAATGTTTGTCTTCAAACCGGTGATCTCGGTCGCGAAACACTATCCCGATCAATTTTTTTTTCTTTTTTCAGAACAAACCAGGCAAGCGAGGGGTAGAAAGCCGCGCCTGTTCGCGGGCTGATGGACAAGAAAGTAATCTGAGGTAAGTGCAGTTTTTTTTAAATTATGAATTTCATATGAAAAAAAATGATTTTTACTAAGAAAATGTTTGTCTTCAAACCGGTGATCTCGGTCGCGAAACACTATCCCGATCAATGTTTTTTTCTTTTTTCAGAACAAACCAGGCAAGCGAGGGGTAGAAAGCCGCGCCTGTTCGCGGGCTGATGGACAAAAAAGTAATCTGAGGTAAGTGCAGTTTTTTTTTTTATTATGAATTTCAGATGAAAAAAATGATTTTTACTAAGAAAATGTTTGTCTTCAAACCGGTGATCTCGGTCGCGAAACACTATCAGGACTATTTTTTTTTCCTTTTTTCAGAGCAATCCAGGCAAGCGAGGGGTAGAAAGCCGCACCTGTTCGCGGGCTGATGGACAAGAAAGTAATCTGAAGTAAGTGCAGTTTTTTTTTTTATTATGAATTTCAGATGAAAAAATTGATTTTTACTAAGAAAATGTTTGTCTTCAAACCGGTGATCTCGGTCGCGAAACACTATCAGGTCTATTTTTTTTTCTTTTTTCAGAGCAATCCAGGCAAGCGAGGGGTAGAAAGCCGCACCTGTTCGCGGTCTGATGGACAAGAAAGTAATCTGTGGTAAGTGCAGGCCAAAATTATGAAATTCAGATGAAAAAACGTGATTTTATACTAAGAAAATATTTGTCTTCAAACCGCTGATCTCGGTCGCAAAACACTATCAGGACAATTTTTTTTTCCTTTTTTCAGAGCAATCCAGGCCAGCGAGGGGTAGAAAGCCGCGTCTGTTCGCGGGCTGATGGACAAGAAAGTAATCTGAGGTAAGTGCAGTTTTTTTTTTTATTATGAATTTCATATGAAAAAAATTGATTTTTACCAAGAAAATGTTTGTCTTCAAACCGGTGATCTCGGTCGCGAAACACTATCCCGATCAATTTTTTTTTCTTTTTTCAGCACAAACCAGGCAAGCGAGGGGTAGAAAGCCGCGCCTGTTCGCGGGCTGATGGACAAGAAAGTAATCTGAGGTAAGTGCAGTTTTTTTTTAGTATGAATTTCATATGAAAAAAAATTATTTTTACTAAGAAAATGTTTGTCTTCAAACCGGTGATCTCGGTCGCGAAACACTATCCCGATCAATTTTTTTTTCTTTTTTCAGAACAAACCAGGCAAGCGAAGGGTAGAAAGCCGCGCTGGTTCGCGGACTGTTGGATAAGAATGTAATCTGAGGTAAGTGCAGATTTTTTTTATTATGAATTTCAGATGAAAAGAATTGATTTTTATTAAGAAAATGTTTGTCTTCAAACCGGTGATCTCGGTCGCGAAACACTATCAGGACTATTTTTTTTTCTTTTTTCAGAGCAATCCAGGCAAGCGAGGGGTAGAAAGCCGCATCTGTTTGCGGGTTGATGGACAAGAAAGTAATCTGAGGTAAGTGCAGTTTTTTTTTTAATGAATTTCAGATGAAAAAAAAATGATTTTTACTAAGAAAATGTTTGTCTTCAAACCGGTGATCTCGGTCGCGAAACACTATCCCGACTCAATATTTTTTTCTTTTTCAGAGCAAGCCAGGTAAGCGAGGGGTAGAAAACCGCATCTGTTCGCGGGCTGATGGACAAGAAAGTAATCTGAGGTAAGTGCAGTTTTTTTTTATAATGAATTTAAGATGAAAAAAATTGATTTTTACCAAGAAAATGTTTGTCTTCAAACCGGTGATCTCGGTCGCGAAACACTGTCCCGATCAATATTTTTTTCCTTTTTCAGCACAAACCAGGCAAGCGAGGGGTAGAAAGCCGCGCCTGTTCGCGGGCTGATGGACAAGAAAGTAATCTGAGGTAAGTGCAGTTTTTTTTATAATGAATTTAAGTAGAAAAAAAAAGATTTTTACCAAGAAAATGTTTGTCTTCAAACCGGTGATCTCGGTCGCGAAACACTATCCCGATCATTTTTTTTTTCTTTTTTCAGCACAAACCAGGCAAGCGAGGGGTAGAAAGCCGCGCCTGTTCGCGGGCTGATGGACAAGATAGTAATCTGAGGTAAGTGCAGGCGTAAATTATGAATTTCAGATGAAAAAACGTGATTTTATACTAAGAAAATATTTGTCTTCAAACGGCTGATCTCGGTCGCAAAACACTATCCCGACTTATTTTTTTTTCCTTTTTTCTGAGCAAGCCATGCAAGCGAGGGGTAGAAAGCCACGCTTGTTCGCGGGCTGATGGACAAGAAAGTAATCTGAGGTAAGTGCAGTTTTTTTTTATAACGAATTTCAGATAAAAAAAATGATTTTTACTAAGAAAATGTTTGTCTTCAAACCGGTGATCTCGGTCGCGAAACACTATCCCGACTCAATATTTTTTTCTTTTTTCAGAGCAAGCCAGGCAAGCGAGGGGTAGAAAGCCGTGTCTGTTCGCGGGCTGATGCAAGGGAGTAATCTGAGGTAAGTGCAGTTTTTTTTATAATGAATTTCAGATGAAAAAAATTGATTTTTACTAAGAAAATGTTTGTCTTCAAACCGGTGATCTCAGTCGCGAAACACTATCCCGACTCAATATTTTTTTCTTTTTTCAGAGCAAGCCAGGCAAGCGAGGGGTAGAAAACCGCGTCTGTTCGCGGGCTGATGGACAAGAAAGTATTATGTGGGAAGTGCAGACCAAAATTATGAATTTCAGATGAAAAAACGTGATTTTATACTATGAAAATATTTGTCTTCATAACGCTGATCTCGGTCGCCAAACACTATACCGACTTAATTTTTTTTCTTTTTTCAGAGCAAGCCAGGCAAGCGAGGGGTAGAAAGCCGCGCCTGTTCGCGGGCTGATGGACAAGAAAGTAATCGGAGGTAAGTGCAGTTTTTTCTTTATAATGAATTTCAGATGAAAAAAATTGATTTTTACTAAGAAAATGTTTGTCTTCAAACCGGTGATCTCGGTCGCGAAACATTCCCGACTCAATATTTTTTTCTTTTTTCAGAGTAAGCCAGGCAAGCGAGGGGTATAAAGCCGCGTCTGTTCGCGGGCTGATGGACAAGAAAGTAATCGGAGGTAAGTGCAGTTTTTTCTTTATAATGAATTTCAGATGAAAAAAATTGATTTTTACTAAGAAAATGTTTGTCTTCAAACCGGTGATCTCGGTCGCGAAACACTATCCCGACTCATTTTTTTTTTCTTTTTTCAGAGCAAGCCAGGCAAGCGAGGGGTATAAAGCCGCGCCTGTTCGCGGGCTGATGGACAAGAAAGTAATCTGAGGTAAGTGCAGTTTTTTTTTTATAATGAATTTCAGATGAAAAAAATTGATTTTTACTAAGAAACTGTTTGCCTTCAAACCGGTGATCTCGGTCGCGAAACACTCCCGACTTAACTTTTTTTTCTTTTTTCAGAGCAAGCCATGCAAGCGAAGGGTAGAAAGCTTTGCCTGTTCGTGGGCTGATGGATAAGAAAGTAATCTGTGGTAAGTGCAGACCAAAATTATGAATATCAGATGAAAAAACGTGATTTTATACTAAGAAAATATTTGTCTTCAAACCGCTGATCTCGGTCGCGAAACACTATCCCGATCAATTTTTTTTTCTTTTTTCAGCACAAACCAGGCAAGCGAGGGGTAGAAAGCCGCGCCTGTTCGCGGGCTGATGGACAAGAAAGTAATCTGAGGTAAGTGCAGTTTTTTTTTATTATGAATTTCATATGAAAAAAAAATATTTTTACTAAGAAAATGTTTGTCTTCAAACCGGTGATCTCGGTCGCGAAACACTATCCCGATCAATTTTTTTTCTTTTTTCAGAACAAACCAGGCAAGCGAGGGGTAGAAAGCCGCGCCTGTTCGCGGGCTGTTGGATAAGAATGTAATCTGAGGTAAGTGCAGTTTTTTTTTATAATGAATTTCAGATGAAAAAAATTGATTTTTACTAAGAAACTGTTTGCCTTCAAACCGGTGATCTCGGTCGCGAAACACTCCCGACTTAACTTTTTTTTCTTTTTTCAGAGCAAGCCAGGCAAGCGAGGGGTAGAAAGCCGTGTCTGTTCGTGGGCTGATGGATAAGAAAGTAATCTGTGGTAAGTGCAGACCAAAATTATGAATATCAGATGAAAAAACGTGATTTTATACTAAGAAAATATTTGTCTTCAAACCGCTGATCTCGGTCGCGAAACACTATCCCGATCATTTTTTTTTTCTTTTTTCAGCACAAACCAGGCAAGCGAGGGGTAGAAAGCCGCGCCTGTTCGCGGGCTGATGGACAAGAAAGTAATCTGAGGTAAGTGCAGTTTTTTTTTATTATGAATTTCATATGAAAAAAAAATATTTTTACTAAGAAAATGTTTGTCTTCAAACCGGTGATCTCGGTCGCGAAACACTATCCCGATCAATTTTTTTTCTTTTTTCAGAACAAACCAGGCAAGCGAGGGGTAGAAAGCCGCGCCTGTTCGCGGGCTGTTGGATAAGAATGTAATCTGAGGTAAAAGCAGATTTTTTTTTATAATGAATTTCAGATGAAAAAAATTGATTTTTACTAAGAAAATGTTTGCCTTCAAACCGGTGATCTCGGTCGCGAAACACTATCAGGACTATTTTTTTTTCTTTTTTCAGAGCAATCCAGGCAAGTGAGGGGTAGAAAGCCGCGTCTGTTCGCGGGCAGATGGACATGAAAGTAATCTGAGGTAAGTGCAGTTTTTTTTTTTAATGAATTTCAGATGAAAAAAATTGATTTTTACTAAGAAAATGTTTGTCTTCAAACCGGTGATCTCGGTCGCGAAACACTATCCCGATCATTTTTTTTTCTTTTTTCAGAACAAACCAGGCAAGCGAGGGGTAGAAAGCCGCGCCTGTTCGCGGGCTGTTGGATAAGAATGTAATCTGAGGTAAAAGCAGTTTTTTTTTTATAATGAATTTCAGATGAAAAAAATTGATTTTTACTAAGAAAATGTTTGCCTTCAAACCGGTGATCTCGGTCGCGAAACACTATCAGGACTATTTTTTTTTCTTTTTTCAGAGCAATCCAGGCAAGCGAGGGGTAGAAAGCCGCGTCTGTTCGCGGGCAGATGGACATGAAAGTAATCTGAGGTAAGTGCAGTTTTTTTTTTTAATGAATTTCAGATGAAAAAGATTGATTTTTACTAAGAAAATGTTTGCCTTCAAACCGGTGATCTCGGTCGCGAAACACTATCAGGACTATTTTTTTTTCTTTTTTCAGAGCAAGCCATGCAAGCGAAGGGTAGAAAGCTTCGCCTGTTCGTGGGCTGATGGATAAGAAAGTAATCTGAGGTAAGTGCAGTTTTTTTTTATAATGAATTTCAGATGAAAAAAATTGATTTTTACTAAGAAACTGTTTGCCTTCAAACCGGTGATCTCGGTCGCGAAACACTATCCTGACTCAATTTTTTTTTCTTTTTTCAGAACAAACCAGGCAAGCGAGGGGTAGAAAGCCGCGCCTGTTCGCGGGCTGATGGAGAAGAAAGTAATTTGTGGTAAGTGCAGACCAAAATTATGAATATCAGATGAAAAAACGTGATTTTATACTAAGAAAATATTTGTCTTCAAACCGCTGATCTCGGTCGCGAAACACTCCCGACTTAACTTTTTTTTCTTTTTTCAGAGCAAGCCAGGCAAGCGAGGGGTAGAAAGCCGTGTCTGTTCGTGGGCTGATGCAAGACAGTAATCTGAGGTAAGTGCAGTTATTTTTTTATAATGAATTTCAGATGAAAAAAAAATATTTTTACTAAGAAACTGTTTGTCTTCAAACCGGTGATCTCGGTCGCGAGACACTATCCCGATCAATTTTTTTTTCTTTTTTCAGCACAAACCAGGCAAGCGAGGGGTAGAAAGCCGCGCCTGTTCGCGGGCTGATGGACAAGAAAGTAATCTGAGGTAAGTGCAGTTTTTTTTTATTATGAATTTCATATGAAAAAAAAATATTTTTACTAAGAAAATGTTTGTCTTCAAACCGGTGATCTCGGTCGCGAAACACTATCCCGATCAATTTTTTTTCTTTTTTCAGAACAAACCAGGCAAGCGAAGGGTAGAAAGCCGCGCCTGTTCGCGGGCTGTTGGATAAGAATGTAATCTGAGGTAAGTGCAGTTTTTTTTATAATGAATTTCAGATGAAAAAAATTGATTTTTACTAAGAAAATGTTTGTCTTCAAACCGGTGATCTCGGTCGCGAAACACTATCCCGATCATTTTTTTTTCTTTTTTCAGAACAAACCAGGCAAGCGAGGGGTAGAAAGCCGCGCCTGTTCGCGGGCTGTTGGATAAGAATGTAATCTGAGGTAAAAGCAGATTTTTTTTTATAATGAATTTCAGATGAAAAAAATTGATTTTTACTAAGAAAATGTTTGCCTTCAAACCGGTGATCTCGGTCGCGAAACACTATCAGGACTATTTTTTTTTCTTTTTTCAGAGCAATCCAGGCAAGCGAGGGGTAGAAAGCCGCGTCTGTTCGCGGGCAGATGGACATGAAAGTAATCTGAGGTAAGTGCAGTTTTTTTTTTTAATGAATTTCAGATGAAAAAAATTGATTTTTACTAAGAAAATGTTTGCCTTCAAACCGGTGATCTCGGTCGCGAAACACTATCAGGACTATTTTTTTTTCTTTTTTCAGAGCAAGCCATGCAAGCGAAGGGTAGAAAGCTTCGCCTGTTCGTGGGCTGATGGATAAGAAAGTAATCTGAGGTAAGTGCAGTTTTTTTTTATAATGAATTTCAGATGAAAAAAATTGATTTTTACTAAGAAACTGTTTGCCTTCAAACCGGTGATCTCGGTCGCGAAACACTATCCTGACTCAATTTTTTTTTCTTGTTTCAGAACAAGCCAGGCAAGCGAGGGGTAGAAAGCCGTGTCTGTTCGTGGGCTGATGCAAGACAGTAATCTGAGGTAAGTGCAGTTATTTTTTTATAATGAATTTCAGATGAAAAAAAAATATTTTTACTAAGAAACTGTTTGTCTTCAAACCGGTGATCTCGGTCGCGAGACACTACCCCGATCAATTTTTTTTTCTTTTTTCAGCACAAACCAGGCAAGCGAGGGGTAGAAAGCCGCGCCTGTTCGCGGGCTGATGGACAAGAAAGTAATCTGAGGTAAGTGCAGTTTTTTTTTATTATGAATTTCATATGAAAAAAAAATATTTTTACTAAGAAAATGTTTGTCTTCAAACCGGTGATCTCGGTCGCGAAACACTATCCCGATCAATTTTTTTTCTTTTTTCAGAACAAACCAGGCAAGCGAAGGGTAGAAAGCCGCGCCTGTTCGCGGGCTGTTGGATAAGAATGTAATCTGAGGTAAGTGCAGTTTTTTTTATAATGAATTTCAGATGAAAAAAAATGATTTTTACTAAGAAAATGTTTGCCTTCAAACCGGTGATCTCGGTCGCGAAACACTATCAGGACTATTTTTTTTTCTTTTTTCAGAGCAATCCAGCCAAGCGAGGGGTAGAAAGCCGCGTCTGTTCGCGGGCAGATGGACAAGAAAGTAATCTGAGGTAAGTGCAGTTTTTTTTTTTAATGAATTTCAGATGAAAAAAAATGATTTTTACTAAGAAAATGTTTGTCTTCAAACCGGTGATCTCGGTCGAAAAACACTATCCCGACTCAATATTTATTTCTTTTTTCAGAGCAAGCCAGGCAAGCGAGGGGCAGAAAACCGCGTCTGTTCGCGGGCTGATGGACAAGAAAGTAATCTGAGGTAAGTGCAGTTTTTTTTTTATAATGAATTTCAGATGAAAAAAAAATATTTTTACCAAGAAAATGTTTGTCTTCAAACCGGTGATCTCGGTCGCGAAACACTATCAGGACTATTTTTTTTTCTTTTTTCAGAGCAATCCAGGCAAGCGAGGGGTAGAAAGCCGCGTCTGTTCGCGGGCAGATGGACATGAAAGTAATCTGAGGTAAGTGCAGTTTTTTTTTTTAATGAATTTCAGATGAAAAAGATTGATTTTTACTAAGAAAATGTTTGCCTTCAAACCGGTGATCTCGGTCGCGAAACACTATCAGGACTATTTTTTTTTCTTTTTTCAGAGCAAGCCATGCAAGCGAAGGGTAGAAAGCTTCGCCTGTTCGTGGGCTGATGGATAAGAAAGTAATCTGAGGTAAGTGCAGTTTTTTTTTATAATGAATTTCAGATGAAAAAAATTGATTTTTACTAAGAAACTGTTTGCCTTCAAACCGGTGATCTCGGTCGCGAAACACTATCCTGACTCAATTTTTTTTTCTTTTTTCAGAACAAACCAGGCAAGCGAGGGGTAGAAAGCCGCGCCTGTTCGCGGGCTGATGGAGAAGAAAGTAATCTGTGGTAAGTGCAGACCAAAATTATGAATATCAGATGAAAAAACGTGATTTTATACTAAGAAAATATTTGTCTTCAAACCGCTGATCTCGGTCGCGAAACACTCCCGACTTAACTTTTTTTTCTTTTTTCAGAGCAAGCCAGGCAAGCGAGGGGTAGAAAGCCGTGTCTGTTCGTGGGCTGATGCAAGACAGTAATCTGAGGTAAGTGCAGTTATTTTTTTATAATGAATTTCAGATGAAAAAAAAATATTTTTACTAAGAAACTGTTTGTCTTCAAACCGGTGATCTCGGTCGCGAGACACTATCCCGATCAATTTTTTTTTCTTTTTTCAGCACAAACCAGGCAAGCGAGGGGTAGAAAGCCGCGCCTGTTCGCGGGCTGATGGACAAGAAAGTAATCTGAGGTAAGTGCAGTTTTTTTTTATTATGAATTTCATATGAAAAAAAAATATTTTTACTAAGAAAATGTTTGTCTTCAAACCGGTGATCTCGGTCGCGAAACACTATCCCGATCAATTTTTTTTCTTTTTTCAGAACAAACCAGGCAAGCGAAGGGTAGAAAGCCGCGCCTGTTCGCGGGCTGTTGGATAAGAATGTAATCTGAGGTAAGTGCAGTTTTTTTTATAATGAATTTCAGATGAAAAAAATTGATTTTTACTAAGAAAATGTTTGTCTTCAAACCGGTGATCTCGGTCGCGAAACACTATCCCGATCATTTTTTTTTCTTTTTTCAGAACAAACCAGGCAAGCGAGGGGTAGAAAGCCGCGCCTGTTCGCGGGCTGTTGGATAAGAATGTAATCTGAGGTAAAAGCAGATTTTTTTTTATAATGAATTTCAGATGAAAAAAATTGATTTTTACTAAGAAAATGTTTGCCTTCAAACCGGTGATCTCGGTCGCGAAACACTATCAGGACTATTTTTTTTTCTTTTTTCAGAGCAATCCAGGCAAGCGAGGGGTAGAAAGCCGCGTCTGTTCGCGGGCAGATGGACATGAAAGTAATCTGAGGTAAGTGCAGTTTTTTTTTTTAATGAATTTCAGATGAAAAAAATTGATTTTTACTAAGAAAATGTTTGCCTTCAAACCGGTGATCTCGGTCGCGAAACACTATCAGGACTATTTTTTTTTCTTTTTTCAGAGCAAGCCATGCAAGCGAAGGGTAGAAAGCTTCGCCTGTTCGTGGGCTGATGGATAAGAAAGTAATCTGAGGTAAGTGCAGTTTTTTTTTATAATGAATTTCAGATGAAAAAAATTGATTTTTACTAAGAAACTGTTTGCCTTCAAACCGGTGATCTCGGTCGCGAAACACTATCCTGACTCAATTTTTTTTTCTTGTTTCAGAACAAACCAGGCAAGCGAGGGGTAGAAAGCCGCGCCTGTTCGCGGGCTAATGGAGAAGAAAGTAATCTGTGGTAAGTGCAGACCAAAATTATGAATATCAGATGAAAAAACGTGATTTTATACTAAGAAAATATTTGTCTTCAAACCGCTGATCTCGGTCGCGAAACACTCCCGACTTAACTTTTTTTTCTTTTTTCAGAGCAAGCCAGGCAAGCGAGGGGTAGAAAGCCGTGTCTGTTCGTGGGCTGATGCAAGACAGTAATCTGAGGTAAGTGCAGTTATTTTTTTATAATGAATTTCAGATGAAAAAAAAATATTTTTACTAAGAAACTGTTTGTCTTCAAACCGGTGATCTCGGTCGCGAGACACTACCCCGATCAATTTTTTTTTCTTTTTTCAGCACAAACCAGGCAAGCGAGGGGTAGAAAGCCGCGCCTGTTCGCGGGCTGATGGACAAGAAAGTAATCTGAGGTAAGTGCAGTTTTTTTTTATTATGAATTTCATATGAAAAAAAAATATTTTTACTAAGAAAATGTTTGTCTTCAAACCGGTGATCTCGGTCGCGAAACACTATCCCGATCAATTTTTTTTCTTTTTTCAGAACAAACCAGGCAAGCGAAGGGTAGAAAGCCGCGCCTGTTCGCGGGCTGTTGGATAAGAATGTAATCTGAGGTAAGTGCAGTTTTTTTTATAATGAATTTCAGATGAAAAAAAATGATTTTTACTAAGAAAATGTTTGTCTTCAAACCGGTGATCTCGGTCGCGAAACACTATCCCGACTCAATATTTTTTTCTTTTTTCAGAGCAAGCCAGGCAAGCGAGGGGTAGAAAACCGCGTCTGTTCGCGGGCTGATGGACAAGAAAGTATTATGTGGGAAGTGCAGACCAAAATTATGAATTTCAGATGAAAAAACGTGATTTTATACTATGAAAATATTTGTCTTCATAACGCTGATCTCGGTCGCCAAACACTATAACGACTTATTTTTTTTTTCTTTTTTCAGAGCAAGCCAGGCAAGCGAGGGGTAGAAAGCCGCGCCTGTTCGCGGGCTGATGGACAAGAAAGTAATCTGAGGTAAGTGCAGTTTTTTTTTTATAATGAATTTCAGATGAAAAAAAAATGATTTTTACTAAGAAACTGTTTGTCTTCAAACCGGTGATCTCGGTCGCGAAACATTCCCGACTTAACTTTTTTTTCTTTTTTCAGAGCAAGCCAGGCAAGCGAGGGGTAGAAAGCCGCGTCTGTTCGCGGGCTGATGGACAAGAAAGTAATCGGAGGTAAGTGCAGTTTTTTCTTTATAATGAATTTCAGATGAAAAAAATTGATTTTTACTAAGAAAATGTTTGTCTTCAAACCGGTGATCTCGGTCGCGAAACACTATCCCGATCAATTTTTTTTCTTTTTTCAGAACAAACCAGGCAAGCGAGGGGTAGAAAGCCGCGCCTGTTCGCGGGCTGTTGGATAAGAATGTAATCTGAGGTAAGTGCAGTTTTTTTTTATAATGAATTTCAGATGAAAAAAATTGATTTTTACTAAGAAACTGTTTGCCTTCAAACCGGTGATCTCGGTCGCGAAACACTCCCGACTTAAATTTTTTTTCTTTTTTCAGAGCAAGCCAGGCAAGCGAGGGGTAGAAAGCCGTGTCTGTTCGTGGGCTGATGGATAAGAAAGTAATCTGTGGTAAGTGCAGACCAAAATTATGAATATCAGATGAAAAAACGTGATTTTATACTAAGAAAATATTTGTCTTCAAACCGCTGATCTCGGTCGCGAAACACTATCCCGATCATTTTTTTTTTCTTTTTTCAGCACAAACCAGGCAAGCGAGGGGTAGAAAGCCGCGCCTGTTAGCGGGCTGATGGACAAGAAAGTAATCTGAGGTAAGTGCAGTTTTTTTTTATTATGAATTTCATATGAAAAAAAAATATTTTTACTAAGAAAATGTTTGTCTTCAAACCGGTGATCTCGGTCGCGAAACACTATCCCGATTATTTTTTTTTCTTTTTTCAGAACAAACCAGGCAAGCGAGGGGTAGAAAGCCGCGCCTGTTCGCGGGCTGTTGGATAAGAATGTAATCTGAGGTAAGTGCAGTTTTTTTTTATAATGAATTTCAGATGAAAAAAATTGATTTTTACTAAGAAAATGTTTGCCTTCAAACCGGTGATCTCGGTCGCGAAACACTATCAGGACTATTTTTTTTTCTTTTTTCAGAGCAATCCAGCCAAGCGAGGGGTAGAAAGCCGCGTCTGTTCGCGGGCAGATGGACAAGAAAGTAATCTGAGGTAAGTGCAGTTTTTTTTTTTAATGAATTTCAGATGAAAAAAAATGATTTTTACTAAGAAAATGTTTGTCTTCAAACCGGTGATCTCGGTCGAAAAACACTATCCCGACTCAATATTTATTTCTTTTTTCAGAGCAAGCCAGGCAAGCGAGGGGCAGAAAACCGCGTCTGTTCGCGGGCTGATGGACAAGAAAGTAATCTGAGGTAAGTGCAGTTTTTTTTTTATAATGAATTTCAGATGAAAAAAAAATATTTTTACCAAGAAAATGTTTGTCTTCAAACCGGTGATCTCGGTCGCGAAACACTATCAGGACTATTTTTTTTTCTTTTTTCAGAGCAATCCAGGCAAGCGAGGGGTAGAAAGCCGCGTCTGTTCGCGGGCTGATGGACAAGAAAGTAATCTGAGGTAAGTGCAGTTTTTTTTTATTATGAATTTCATATGAAAAAAAAATATTTTTACTAAGAAAATGTTTGTCTTCAAACCGGTGATCTCGGTCGCGAAACACTATCCCGATCAATTTTTTTTCTTTTTTCAGAACAAACCAGGCAAGCGAAGGGTAGAAAGCCGCGCCTGTTCGCGGGCTGTTGGATAAGAATGTAATCTGAGGTAAGTGCAGTTTTTTTTATAATGAATTTCAGATGAAAAAAAATGATTTTTACTAAGAAAATGTTTGTCTTCAAACCGGTGATCTCGGTCGCGAAACACTATCCCGACTCAATATTTTTTTCTTTTTTCAGAGCAAGCCAGGCAAGCGAGGGGTAGAAAACCGCGTCTGTTCGCGGGCTGATGGACAAGAAAGTATTATGTGGGAAGTGCAGACCAAAATTATGAATTTCAGATGAAAAAACGTGATTTTATACTATGAAAATATTTGTCTTCATAACGCTGATCTCGGTCGCCAAACACTATAACGACTTATTTTTTTTTTCTTTTTTCAGAGCAAGCCAGGCAAGCGAGGGGTAGAAAGCCGCGCCTGTTCGCGGGCTGATGGACAAGAAAGTAATCTGAGGTAAGTGCAGTTTTTTTTTTATAATGAATTTCAGATGAAAAAAAATGATTTTTACTAAGAAACTGTTTGTCTTCAAACCGGTGATCTCGGTCGCGAAACATTCCCGACTTAACTTTTTTTTCTTTTTTCAGAGCAAGCCAGGCAAGCGAGGGGTAGAAAGCCGCGTCTGTTCGCGGGCTGATGGACAAGAAAGTAATCGGAGGTAAGTGCAGTTTTTTCTTTATAATGAATTTCAGATGAAAAAAATTGATTTTTACTAAGAAAATGTTTGTCTTCAAACCGGTGATCTCGGTCGCGAAACACTATCCCGATCAATTTTTTTTCTTTTTTCAGAACAAACCAGGCAAGCGAGGGGTAGAAAGCCGCGCCTGTTCGCGGGCTGTTGGATAAGAATGTAATCTGAGGTAAGTGCAGTTTTTTTTTATAATGAATTTCAGATGAAAAAAATTGATTTTTACTAAGAAACTGTTTGCCTTCAAACCGGTGATCTCGGTCGCGAAACACTCCCGACTTAAATTTTTTTTCTTTTTTCAGAGCAAGCCAGGCAAGCGAGGGGTAGAAAGCCGTGTCTGTTCGTGGGCTGATGGATAAGAAAGTAATCTGTGGTAAGTGCAGACCAAAATTATGAATATCAGATGAAAAAACGTGATTTTATACTAAGAAAATATTTGTCTTCAAACCGCTGATCTCGGTCGCGAAACACTATCCCGATCATTTTTTTTTTCTTTTTTCAGCACAAACCAGGCAAGCGAGGGGTAGAAAGCCGCGCCTGTTAGCGGGCTGATGGACAAGAAAGTAATCTGAGGTAAGTGCAGTTTTTTTTTATTATGAATTTCATATGAAAAAAAAATATTTTTACTAAGAAAATGTTTGTCTTCAAACCGGTGATCTCGGTCGCGAAACACTATCCCGATTATTTTTTTTTCTTTTTTCAGAACAAACCAGGCAAGCGAGGGGTAGAAAGCCGCGCCTGTTCGCGGGCTGTTGGATAAGAATGTAATCTGAGGTAAGTGCAGTTTTTTTTTATAATGAATTTCAGATGAAAAAAAATGATTTTTACTAAGAAAATGTTTGTCTTCAAACCGGTGATCTCGGTCGAAAAACACTATCCCGACTCAATATTTATTTCTTTTTTCAGAGCAAGCCAGGCAAGCGAGGGGCAGAAAACCGCGTCTGTTCGCGGGCTGATGGACAAGAAAGTAATCTGAGGTAAGTGCAGTTTTTTTTTTATAATGAATTTCAGATGAAAAAAAAATATTTTTACCAAGAAAATGTTTGTCTTCAAACCGGTGATCTCGGTCGCGAAACACTATCAGGACTATTTTTTTTTCTTTTTTCAGAGCAATCCAGGCAAGCGAGGGGTAGAAAGCCGCGTCTGTTCGCGGGCTGATGGACAAGAAAGTATTATGTGGGAAGTGCAGACCAAAATTATGAATTTCAGATGAAAAAACGTGATTTTATACTATGAAAATATTTGTCTTCATAACGCTGATCTCGGTCGCCAAACACTATAACGACTTATTTTTTTTTTCTATTTTCAGAGCAAGCCAGGCAAGCGAGGGGTAGAAAGCCGCGCCTGTTCGCGGGCTGATGGACAAGAAAGTAATCGGAGGAAAGTGCAGTTTTTTCTTTATAATGAATTTCAGATGAAAAAAAATGATTTTTACTAAGAAACTGTTTGTCTTCAAACCGGTGATCTCGGTCGCGAAACATTCCCGACTTAACTTTTTTTTCTTTTTTCAGAGCAAGCCAGGCAAGCGAGGGGTAGAAAGCCGCGTCTGTTCGCGGGCTGATGGACAAGAAAGTAATCGGAGGAAAGTGCAGTTTTTTCTTTATAATGAATTTCAGATGAAAAAAATTGATTTTTACTAAGAAAATGTTTGTCTTCAAACCGGTGATATCGGTCGCGAAACACTATCCCGACTCAATTTTTTTTTCTTTTTTCAGAGTAAGCCAGGCATGCGAGGGGTATAAAGCCGCGCCTGTTCGCGGGCTGATGGACAAGAAAGTAATCTGAGGTAAGTGCTGTTTTTTTTTTATAATGAATTTCAGATGAAAAAAAATGATTTTTACTAAGAAACTGTTTGCCTTCAAACCGGTGATCTCGGTCGCGAAACACTCCCGACTTAACTTTTTTTTCTTTTTTCAGAGCAAGCCATGCAAGCGAAGGGTAGAAAGCTTCGCCTGTTCGTGGGCTGATGGATAAGAAAGTAATCTGTGGTAAGTGCAGAATAAAATTATGAATATCAGATGAAAAAACGTGACTTTATACTAAGAAAATATTTGTCTTCAAACCCCTGATCTCGGTCGCGAAACACTATCCCGATCAATTTTTTTTCTTTTTTCAGCACAAACCAGGCAAGCGAGGGGTAGAAAGCCGCGCCTGTTAGCGGGCTGATGGACAAGAAAGTAATCTGAGGTAAGTGCAGTTTTTTTTTATTATGAATTTCATATGAAAAAAAAATATTTTTACTAAGAAAATGTTTGTCTTCAAACCGGTGATCTCGGTCGCGAAACACTATCCCGATCAATTTTTTTTCTTTTTTAAGCACAAACCAGGCAAGCGAGGGGTAGAAAGCCGCGCCAGTTAGCGGGCTGATGGACAAGAAAGTAATCTGAGGTAAGTGCAGTTTTTTTTTATTATGAATTTCATATGAAAAAAAAATATTTTTACTAAGAAAATGTTTGTCTTCAAACCGGTGATCTCGGTCGCGAAACACTATCCCGATCAATTTTTTTTCTTTTTTCAGAACAAACCAGGCAAGCGAGGGGTAGAAAGCCGCGCCTGTTCGCGGGCTGTTGGATAAGAATGTAATCTGAGGTAAGTGCAGTTTTTTTTTATAATGAATTTCAGATGAAAAAAATTGATTTTTACTAAGAAAATGTTTGCCTTCAAACCGGTGATCTCGGTCGCGAAACACTATCAGGACTATTTTTTTTTCTTTTTTCAGAGCAATCCAGGCAAGCGAGGGGTAGAAAGCCGCGTCTGTTCGCGGGCAGATGGACAAGAAAGTAATCTGAGGTAAGTGCAGTTTTTTTTTTTAATGAATTTCAGATGAAAAAAAATGATTTTTACTAAGAAAATGTTTGTCTTCAAACCGGTGATCTCGGTCGAAAAACACTATCCCGACTCAATATTTATTTCTTTTTTCAGAGCAAGCCAGGCAAGCGAGGGGCAGAAAACCGCGTCTGTTCGCGGGCTGATGGACAAGAAAGTAATCTGAGGTAAGTGCAGTTTTTTTTTTATAATGAATTTCAGATGAAAAAAAAATATTTTTACCAAGAAAATGTTTGTCTTCAAACCGGTGATCTCGGTCGCGAAACACTATCAGGACTATTTTTTTTTCTTTTTTCAGAGCAATCCAGGCAAGCGAGGGGTAGAAAGCCGCGTCTGTTCGCGGGCTGATGGACAAGAAAGTATTATGTGGGAAGTGCAGACCAAAATTATGAATTTCAGATGAAAAAACGTGATTTTATACTATGAAAATATTTATCTTCATAACGCTGATCTCGGTCGCCAAACACTATAACGACTTATTTTTTTTTTCTTTTTTCAGAGCAAGCCAGGCAAGCGAGGGGTAGAAAGCCGCGCCTGTTCGCGGGCTGATGGACAAGAAAGTAATCTGAGGTAAGTGCAGTTTTTTTTTTATAATGAATTTCAGATGAAAAAAAATGATTTTTACTAAGAAACTGTTTGTCTTCAAACCGGTGATCTCGGTCGCGAAACATTCCCGACTTAACTTTTTTTTCTTTTTTCAGAGCAAGCCAGGCAAGCGAGGGGTAGAAAGCCGCGTCTGTTCGCGGGCTGATGGACAAGAAAGTAATCGGAGGAAAGTGCAGTTTTTTCTTTATAATGAATTTCAGATGAAAAAAATTGATTTTTACTAAGAAAATGTTTGTCTTCAAACCGGTGATATCGGTCGCGAAACACTATCCCGACTCAATTTTTTTTCTTTTTTCAGAACAAACCAGGCAAGCGAGGGGTAGAAAGCCGCGCCTGTTCGCGGGCTGTTGGATAAGAATGTAATCTGAGGTAAGTGCAGTTTTTTTTTATAATGAATTTCAGATGAAAAAAATTGATTTTTACTAAGAAACTGTTTGCCTTCAAACCGGTGATCTCGGTCGCGAAACACTATCCCGATCAATTTTTTTTCTTTTTTCAGAACAAACCAGGCAAGCGAGGGGTAGAAAGCCGCGCCTGTTCGCGGGCTGTTGGATAAGAATGTAATCTGAGGTAAGTGCAGTTTTTTTTTATAATGAATTTCAGATGAAAAAAATTGATTTTTACTAAGAAACTGTTTGCCTTCAAACCGGTGATCTCGGTCGCGAAACACTCCCGACTTAATTTTTTTTTCTTTTTTCAGAGCAAGCCAGGCAAGCGAGGGGTAGAAAGCCGTGTCTGTTCGTGGGCTGATGGATAAGAAAGTAATCTGTGGTAAGTGCAGACCAAAATTATGAATATCAGATGAAAAAACGTGATTTTATACTAAGAAAATATTTGTCTTCAAACCGCTGATCTCGGTCGCGAAACACTATCCCGATCATTTTTTTTTTCTTTTTTCAGCACAAACCAGGCAAGCGAGGGGTAGAAAGCCGCGCCTGTTAGCGGGCTGATGGACAAGAAAGTAATCTGAGGTAAGTGCAGTTTTTTTTTATTATGAATTTCATATGAAAAAAAAATATTTTTACTAAGAAAATGTTTGTCTTCAAACCGGTGATCTCGGTCGCGAAACACTATCCCGATTATTTTTTTTTCTTTTTTCAGAACAAACCAGGCAAGCGAGGGGTAGAAAGCCGCGCCTGTTCGCGGGCTGTTGGATAAGAATGTAATCTGAGGTAAGTGCAGTTTTTTTTTATAATGAATTTCAGATGAAAAAAATTGATTTTTACTAAGAAAATGTTTGCCTTCAAACCGGTGATCTCGGTCGCGAAACACTATCAGGACTATTTTTTTTTCTTTTTTCAGAGCAATCCAGCCAAGCGAGGGGTAGAAAGCCGCGTCTGTTCGCGGGCAGATGGACAAGAAAGTAATCTGAGGTAAGTGCAGTTTTCTTTTTTAATGAATTTCAGATGAAAAAAAATGATTTTTACTAAGAAAATGTTTGTCTTCAAACCGGTGATCTCGGTCGAAAAACACTATCCCGACTCAATATTTATTTCTTTTTTCAGAGCAAGCCAGGCAAGCGAGGGGCAGAAAACCGCGTCTGTTCGCGGGCTGATGGACAAGAAAGTAATCTGAGGTAAGTGCAGTTTTTTTTTTATAATGAATTTCAGATGAAAAAAAAATATTTTTACCAAGAAAATGTTTGTCTTCAAACCGGTGATCTCGGTCGCGAAACACTATCAGGACTATTTTTTTTTCTTTTTTCAGAGCAATCCAGGCAAGCGAGGGGTAGAAAGCCGCGTCTGTTCGCGGGCTGATGGACAAGAAAGTATTATGTGGGAAGTGCAGACCAAAATTATGAATTTCAGATGAAAAAACGTGATTTTATACTATGAAAATATTTGTCTTCATAACGCTGATCTCGGTCGCCAAACACTATAACGACTTATTTTTTTTTTCTTTTTTCAGAGCAAGCCAGGCAAGCGAGGGGTAGAAAGCCGCGTCTGTTCGCGGGCTGATGGACAAGAAAGTAATCTGAGGTAAGTGCAGTTTTTTTTTTATAATGAATTTCAGATGAAAAAAAATGATTTTTACTAAGAAACTGTTTGTCTTCAAACCGGTGATCTCGGTCGCGAAACATTCCCGACTTAACTTTTTTTTCTTTTTTCAGAGCAAGCCAGGCAAGCGAGGGGTAGAAAGCCGCGTCTGTTCGCGGGCTGATGGACAAGAAAGTAATCGGAGGAAAGTGCAGTTTTTTCTTTATAATGAATTTCAGATGAAAAAAATTGATTTTTACTAAGAAAATGTTTGTCTTCAAACCGGTGATATCGGTCGCGAAACACTATCCCGTCTCAATTTTTTTTTCTTTTTTCAGAGCAAGCCAGGCATGCGAGGGGTATAAAGCCGCGTCTGTTCGCGGGCTGATGGACAAGAAAGTAATCTGAGGTAAGTGCTGTTTTTTTTTTATAATGAATTTCAGATGAAAAAAAATGATTTTTACTAAGAAACTGTTTGCCTTCAAACCGGTGATCTCGGTCGCGAAACACTCCCGACTTAACTTTTTTTTCTTTTTTCAGAGCAAGCCATGCAAGCGAAGGGTAGAAAGCTTCGCCTGTTCGTGGGCTGATGGATAAGAAAGTAATCTGTGGTAAGTGCAGAATAAAATTATGAATATCAGATGAAAAAACGTGACTTTATACTAAGAAAATATTTGTCTTCAAACCCCTGATCTCGGTCGCGAAACACTATCCCGATCAATTTTTTTTCTTTTTTCAGCACAAACCAGGCAAGCGAGGGGTAGAAAGCCGCGCCTGTTAGCGGGCTGATGGACAAGAAAGTAATCTGAGGTAAGTGCAGTTTTTTTTTATTATGAATTTCATATGAAAAAAAAATATTTTTACTAAGAAAATGTTTGTCTTCAAACCGGTGATCTCGGTCGCGAAACACTATCCCGATCAATTTTTTTTCTTTTTTCAGCACAAACCAGGCAAGCGAGGGGTAGAAAGCCGCGCCTGTTAGCGGGCTGATGGACAAGAAAGTAATCTGAGGTAAGTGCAGTTTTTTTTTATTATGAATTTCATATGAAAAAAAAATATTTTTACTAAGAAAATGTTTGTCTTCAAACCGGTGATCTCGGTCGCGAAACACTATCCCGATTAATTTTTTTTCTTTTTTCAGAACAAACCAGGCAAGCGAGGGGTAGAAAGCCGCGCCTGTTCGCGGGCTGTTGGATAAGAATGTAATCTGAGGTAAGTGCAGTTTTTTTTTATAATGAATTTCAGATGAAAAAAATTGATTTTTACTAAGAAAATGTTTGCCTTCAAACCGGTGATCTCGGTCGCGAAACACTATCAGGACTATTTTTTTTTCTTTTTTCAGAGCAATCCAGCCAAGCGAGGGGTAGAAAGCCGCGTCTGTTCGCGGGCAGATGGACAAGAAAGTAATCTGAGGTAAGTGCAGTTTTTTTTTTTAATGAATTTCATATGAAAAAAAATGATTTTTACTAAGAAAATGTTTGTCTTCAAACCGGTGATCTCGGTCGAAAAACACTATCCCGACTCAATATTTATTTCTTTTTTCAGAGCAAGCCAGGCAAGCGAGGGGCAGAAAACCGCGTCTGTTCGCGGGCTGATGGACAAGAAAGTAATCTGAGGTAAGTGCAGTTTTTTTTTTATAATGAATTTCAGATGAAAAAAAAATATTTTTACCAAGAAAATGTTTGTCTTCAAACCGGTGATCTCGGTCGCGAAACACTATCAGGACTATTTTTTTTTCTTTTTTCAGAGCAATCCAGGCAAGCGAGGGGTAGAAAGCCGCGTCTGTTCGCGGGCTGATGGACAAGAAAGTATTATGTGGGAAGTGCAGACCAAAATTATGAATTTCAGATGAAAAAACGTGATTTTATACTATGAAAATATTTATCTTCATAACGCTGATCTCGGTCGCCAAACACTATAACGACTTATTTTTTTTTTCTTTTTTCAGAGCAAGCCAGGCAAGCGAGGGGTAGAAAGCCGCGCCTGTTCGCGGGCTGATGGACAAGAAAGTAATCTGAGGTAAGTGCAGTTTTTTTTTTATAATGAATTTCAGATGAAAAAAAATGATTTTTACTAAGAAACTGTTTGTCTTCAAACCGGTGATCTCGGTCGCGAAACATTCCCGACTTAACTTTTTTTTCTTTTTTCAGAGCAAGCCAGGCAAGCGAGGGGTAGAAAGCCGCGTCTGTTCGCGGGCTGATGGACAAGAAAGTAATCGGAGGAAAGTGCAGTTTTTTCTTTATAATGAATTTCAGATGAAAAAAATTGATTTTTACTAAGAAAATGTTTGTCTTCAAACCGGTGATATCGGTCGCGAAACACTATCCCGACTCAATTTTTTTTTCTTTTTTCAGAGTAAGCCAGGCATGCGAGGGGTATAAAGCCGCGCCTGTTCGCGGGCTGATGGACAAGAAAGTAATCTGAGGTAAGTGCTGTTTTTTTTTTATAATGAATTTCAGATGAAAAAAAATGATTTTTACTAAGAAACTGTTTGCCTTCAAACCGGTGATCTCGGTCGCGAAACACTCCCGACTTAACTTTTTTTTCTTTTTTCAGAGCAAGCCATGCAAGCGAAGGGTAGAAAGCTTCGCCTGTTCGTGGGCTGATGGATAAGAAAGTAATCTGTGGTAAGTGCAGAACAAAATTATGAATATCAGATGAAAAAACGTGACTTTATACTAAGAAAATATTTGTCTTCAAACCCCTGATCTCGGTCGCGAAACACTATCCCGATCAATTTTTTTTCTTTTTTCAGCACAAACCAGGCAAGCGAGGGGTAGAAAGCCGCGCCTGTTAGCGGGCTGATGGACAAGAAAGTAATCTGAGGTAAGTGCAGTTTTTTTTTATTATGAATTTCATATGAAAAAAAAATATTTTTACTAAGAAAATGTTTGTCTTCAAACCGGTGATCTCGGTCGCGAAACACTATCCCGATTAATTTTTTTTCTTTTTTCAGAACAAACCAGGCAAGCGAGGGGTAGAAAGCCGCGCCTGTTCGCGGGCTGTTGGATAAGAATGTAATCTGAGGTAAGTGCAGTTTTTTTTATAATGAATTTCAGATGAAAAAAATTGATTTTTACTAAGAAAATGTTTGCCTTCAAACCGGTGATCTCGGTCGCGAAACACTATCAGGACTATTTTTTTTTCTTTTTTCAGAGCAATCCAGCCAAGCGAGGGGTAGAAAGCCGCGTCTGTTCGCGGGCAGATGGACAAGAAAGTAATCTGAGGTAAGTGCAGTTTTTTTTTTTAATGAATTTCAGATGAAAAAAAATGATTTTTACTAAGAAAATGTTTGTCTTTTAACCGGTGATCTCGGTCGAAAAACACTATCCCGACTCAATATTTATTTCTTTTTTCAGAGCAATCCAGGCAAGCGAGGGGCAGAAAACCGCGTCTGTTCGCGGGCTGATGGACAAGAAAGTAATCTGAGGTAAGTGCAGTTTTTTTTTTATAATGAATTTCAGATGAAAAAAAATGATTTTTACTAAGAAACTGTTTGTCTTCAAACCGGTGATCTCGGTCGCGAAACATTCCCGACTTAACTTTTTTTTCTTTTTTCAGAGCAAGCCAGGCAAGCGAGGGGTAGAAAGCCGCGTCTGTTCGCGGGCTGATGGACAAGAAAGTAATCGGAGGAAAGTGCAGTTTTTTCTTTATAATGAATTTCAGATGAAAAAAATTGATTTTTACTAAGAAAATGTTTGTCTTCAAACCGGTGATATCGGTCGCGAAACACTATCCCGACTCAATTTTTTTTTCTTTTTTCAGAGTAAGCCAGGCATGCGAGGGGTATAAAGCCGCGCCTGTTCGCGGGCTGCTGGACAAGAAAGTAATCTGAGGTAAGTGCTGTTTTTTTTTATAATGAATTTCAGATGAAAAAAAATGATTTTTACTAAGAAACTGTTTGCCTTCAAACCGGTGATCTCGGTCGCGAAACACTCCCGACTTAACTTTTTTTTCTTTTTTCAGAGCAAGCCATGCAAGCGAAGGGTAGAAAGCTTCGCCTGTTCGTGGGCTGATGGATAAGAAAGTAATCTGTGGTAAGTGCAGAATAAAATTATGAATATCAGATGAAAAAACGTGACTTTATACTAAGAAAATATTTGTCTTCAAACCCCTGATCTCGGTCGCGAAACACTATCCCGATCAATTTTTTTTCTTTTTTCAGCACAAACCAGGCAAGCGAGGGGTAGAAAGCCGCGCCTGTTAGCGGGCTGATGGACAAGAAAGTAATCTGAGGTAAGTGCAGTTTTTTTTTATTATGAATTTCATATGAAAAAAAAATATTTTTACTAAGAAAATGTTTGTCTTCAAACCGGTGATCTCGGTCGCGAAACACTATCCCGATTAATTTTTTTTCTTTTTTCAGAACAAACCAGGCAAGCGAGGGGTAGAAAGCCGCGCCTGTTCGCGGGCTGTTGGATAAGAATGTAATCTGAGGTAAGTGCAGTTTTTTTTTATAATGAATTTCAGATGAAAAAAATTGATTTTTACTAAGAAAATGTTTGCCTTCAAACCGGTGATCTCGGTCGCGAAACACTATCAGGACTATTTTTTTTTCTTTTTTCAGAGCAATCCAGCCAAGCGAGGGGTAGAAAGCCGCGTCTGTTCGCGGGCAGATGGACAAGAAAGTAATCTGAGGTAAGTGCAGTTTTTTTTTTTAATGAATTTCAGATGAAAAAAAATGATTTTTACTAAGAAAATGTTTGTCTTCAAACCGGTGATCTCGGTCGAAAAACACTATCCCGACTCAATATTTATTTCTTTTTTCAGAGCAAGCCAGGCAAGCGAGGGGCAGAAAACCGCGTCTGTTCGCGGGCTGATGGACAAGAAAGTAATCTGAGGTAAGTGCAGTTTTTTTTTTATAATGAATTTCAGATGAAAAAAAAATATTTTTACCAAGAAAATGTTTGTCTTCAAACCGGTGATCTCGGTCGCGAAACACTATCAGGACTATTTTTTTTCTTTTTTCAGAGCAATCCAGGCAAGCGAGGGGTAGAAAGCCGCGTCTGTTCGCGGGCTGATGGACAAGAAAGTATTATGTGGGAAGTGCAGACCAAAATTATGAATTTCAGATGAAAAAACGTGATTTTATACTATGAAAATATTTGTCTTCATAACGCTGATCTCGGTCGCGAAACACTCCCGACTTAACTTTTTTTTCTTTTTTCAGAGCAAGCCATGCAAGCGAAGGGTAGAAAGCTTCGCCTGTTCGTGGGCTGATGGATAAGAAAGTAATCTGTGGTAAGTGCAGAATAAAATTATGAATATCAGATGAAAAAACGTGACTTTATACTAAGAAAATATTTGTCTTCAAACCCCTGATCTCGGTCGCGAAACACTATCCCGATCAATTTTTTTTCTTTTTTCAGCACAAACCAGGCAAGCGAGGGGTAGAAAGCCGCGCCTGTTAGCGGGCTGATGGACAAGAAAGTAATCTGAGGTAAGTGCAGTTTTTTTTTATTATGAATTTCATATGAAAAAAAAATATTTTTACTAAGAAAATGTTTGTCTTCAAACCGGTGATCTCGGTCGCGAAACACTATCCCGATTAATTTTTTTTCTTTTTTCAGAACAAACCAGGCAAGCGAGGGGTAGAAAGCCGCGCCTGTTCGCGGGCTGTTGGATAAGAATGTAATCTGAGGTAAGTGCAGTTTTTTTTTATAATGAATTTCAGATGAAAAAAATTGATTTTTACTAAGAAAATGTTTGCCTTCAAACCGGTGATCTCGGTCGCGAAACACTATCAGGACTATTTTTTTTTCTTTTTTCAGAGCAATCCAGCCAAGCGAGGGGTAGAAAGCCGCGTCTGTTCGCGGGCAGATGGACAAGAAAGTAATCTGAGGTAAGTGCAGTTTTTTTTTTTAATGAATTTCAGATGAAAAAAAATGATTTTTACTAAGAAAATGTTTGTCTTCAAACCGGTGATCTCGGTCGAAAAACACTATCCCGACTCAATATTTATTTCTTTTTTCAGAGCAAGCCAGGCAAGCGAGGGGCAGAAAACCGCGTCTGTTCGCGGGCTGATGGACAAGAAAGTAATCTGAGGTAAGTGCAGTTTTTTTTTTATAATGAATTTCAGATGAAAAAAAAATATTTTTACCAAGAAAATGTTTGTCTTCAAACCGGTGATCTCGGTCGCGAAACACTATCAGGACTATTTTTTTTCTTTTTTCAGAGCAATCCAGGCAAGCGAGGGGTAGAAAGCCGCGTCTGTTCGCGGGCTGATGGACAAGAAAGTATTATGTGGGAAGTGCAGACCAAAATTATGAATTTCAGATGAAAAAACGTGATTTTATACTATGAAAATATTTGTCTTCATAACGCTGATCTCGGTCGCCAAACACTATAACGACTTATTTTTTTTTTCTTTTTTCAGAGCAAGCCAGGCAAGCGAGGGGTAGAAAGCCGCGCCTGTTCGCGGGCTGATGGACAAGAAAGTAATCTGAGGTAAGTGCAGTTTTTTTTTTATAATGAATTTCAGATGAAAAAAAATGATTTTTACTAAGAAACTGTTTGTCTTCAAACCGGTGATCTCGGTCGCGAAACATTCCCGACTTAACTTTTTTTTCTTTTTTCAGAGCAAGCCAGGCAAGCGAGGGGTAGAAAGCCGCGTCTGTTCGCGGGCTGATGGACAAGAAAGTAATCGGAGGAAAGTGCAGTTTTTTCTTTATAATGAATTTCAGATGAAAAAAATTGATTTTTACTAAGAAAATGTTTGTCTTCAAACCGGTGATATCGGTCGCGAAACACTATCCCGACTCAATTTTTTTTTCTTTTTTCAGAGTAAGCCAGGCATGCGAGGGGTATAAAGCCGCGCCTGTTCGCGGGCTGATGGACAAGAAAGTAATCTGAGGTAAGTGCTGTTTTTTTTTTATAATGAATTTCAGATGAAAAAAAATGATTTTTACTAAGAAAATGTTTGCCTTCAAACCGGTGATCTCGGTCGCGAAACACTCCCGACTTAACTTTTTTTTCTTTTTTCAGAGCAAGCCATGCAAGCGAAGGGTAGAAAGCTTCGCCTGTTCGTGGGCTGATGGATAAGAAAGTAATCTGTGGTAAGTGCAGAATAAAATTATGAATATCAGATGAAAAAACGTGACTTTATACTAAGAAAATATTTGTCTTCAAACCCCTGATCTCGGTCGCGAAACACTATCCCGATCAATTTTTTTTCTTTTTTCAGCACAAACCAGGCAAGCGAGGGGTAGAAAGCCGCGCCTGTTAGCGGGCTGATGGACAAGAAAGTAATCTGAGGTAAGTGCAGTTTTTTTTTATTATGAATTTCATATGAAAAAAAAATATTTTTACTAAGAAAATGTTTGTCTTCAAACCGGTGATCTCGGTCGCGAAACACTATCCCGATTAATTTTTTTTCTTTTTTCAGAACAAACCAGGCAAGCGAGGGGTAGAAAGCCGCGCCTGTTCGCGGGCTGTTGGATAAGAATGTAATCTGAGGTAAGTGCAGTTTTTTTTTATAATGAATTTCAGATGAAAAAAATTGATTTTTACTAAGAAAATGTTTGCCTTCAAACCGGTGATCTCGGTCGCGAAACACTATCAGGACTATTTTTTTTTCTTTTTTCAGAGCAATCCAGCCAAGCGAGGGGTAGAAAGCCGCGTCTGTTCGCGGGCTGTTGGATAAGAAAGTAATCTGAGGTAAGTGCAGTTTTTTTTTTTAATGAATTTCAGATGAAAAAAAATGATTTTTACTAAGAAAATGTTTGTCTTTTAACCGGTGATCTCGGTCGAAAAACACTATCCCGACTCAATATTTATTTCTTTTTTCAGAGCAAGCCAGGCAAGCGAGGGGCAGAAAACCGCGTCTGTTCGCGGGCTGATGGACAAGAAAGTAATCTGAGGTAAGTGCAGTTTTTTTTTTATAATGAATTTCAGATGAAAAAAAAATATTTTTACCAAGAAAATGTTTGTCTTCAAACCGGTGATCTCGGTCGCGAAACACTATCAGGACTATTTTTTTTTCTTTTTTCAGAGCAATCCAGGCAAGCGAGGGGTAGAAAGCCGCGTCTGTTCGCGGGCAGATGGACATGAAAGTAATCTGAGGTAAGTGCAGTTTTTTTTTTTAATGAATTTCAGATGAAAAAAAATGATTTTTACTAAGAAACTGTTTGCCTTCAAACCGGTGATTTCGGTCGCGAAACACTCCCGACTTAACTTTTTTTCTTTTTTCAGTGCAAGCCATGCAAGCGAAGGGTAAAAAGCTTCGCCTGTTCGTGGGCTGATGGATAAGAAAGTAATCTGAGGTAAGTGCAGTTTTTTTTTATAATGAATTTCAGATGAAAAAAATTGATTTTTACTAAGAAACTGTTTGCCTTCAAACCGGTGATCTCGGTCGCGAAACACTATCCTGACTCAATTTTTTTTTCTTTTTTCAGAACAAACCAGGCAAGCGAGGGGTAGAAAGCCGCGCCTGTTCGCGGGCTGATGGATAAGAAAGTAATCTGTGGTAAGTGCAGACCAAAATTATGAATATCAGATGAAAAAACGTGATTTTATACTAAGAAAATATTTGTCTTCAAACCGCTGATCTCGGTCGCGAAACACTCCCGACTTAACTTTTTTTTCTTTTTTCAGAGCAAGCCAGGCAAGCGAGGGGTAGAAAGCCGTGTCTGTTGGCGGGCTGATGCAAGACAGTAATCTGAGGTAAGTGCAGTTTTTTTTTTATAATGAATTTCAGATGAAAAAAATATATTTTTACTAAGAAACTGTTTGCCTTCAAACCGGTGATCTCGGTCGCGAAACACTATCCTGACTCAATATTTTTTTCTTTTTTCAGAGCAAGCCAGGCAAGCGAGGGGTAGAAAACCGCGTCTGTTCGCGGGCTGATGGACAAGAAAGTATTATGTGGGAAGTGCAGACCAAAATTATGAATTTCAGATGAAAAAACGTGATTTTATACTATGAAAATATTTGTCTTCATAACGCTGATCTCGGTCGCCAAACACTATACCGACTTAATTTTTTTTCTTTTTTCAGAGCAAGCCAGGCAAGCGAGGGGTATAAAGCCGCGCCTGTTCGCGGGCTGATGGACAAGAAAGTAATCTGAGGTAAGTGCAGTTTTTTTTTTATAATGAATTTCAGATGAAAAAAAATGATTTTATTAAGAAACTGTTTGTCTTCAAACCGGTGATCTCGGTCGCGAAACATTCCCGACTCAATATTTTTTTCTTTTTTCAGAGTAAGCCAGGCAAGCGAGGGGTATAAAGCCGCGTCTGTTCGCGGGCTGATGGACAAGAAAGTAATCGGAGGTAAGTGCAGTTTTTTCTTTATAATGAATTTCAGATGAAAAAAATTGATTTTTACTAAGAAAATGTTTGTCTTCAAACCGGTGATCTCGGTCGCGAAACACTATCCCGACTCAATTTTTTTTTCTTTTTTCAGAGCAAGCCAGGCAAGCGAGGGGTATAAAGCCGCGCCTGTTCGCGGGCTGATGGACAAGAAAGTAATCTGAGGTAAGTGCAGTTTTTTTTTTATAATGAATTTCAGATGAAAAAAATTGATTTTTACTAAGAAACTGTTTGCCTTCAAACCGGTGATCTCGGTCGCGAAACACTCCCGACTTAACTTTTTTTTCTTTTTTCAGAGCAAACCATGCAAGCGAAGGGTAGAAAGCTTTGCCTGTTCGTGGGCTGATGGATAAGAAAGTAATCTGTGGTAAGTGCAGACCAAAATTATGAATATCAGACGAAAAAACGTGATTTTATACTGTAACAGCTAGCATCTACGTCCGCGCGCTATGCGCGCGGGCATACGACTAACGCTGCGACGCGACCACACAGTACTTTTATATGGACGCGAAGCGTTCCGCAGTATTTATATGGCGAGCAAAATCGACCCGCTCATCTGCGATTGGTCTACGTAAATTTGTGTAGGTAGCGGTCGCACATATGATTAAATAACGAAATTGTAAATATAAACTAGCTCTTAAAATATAAGTTAATCAATCCGAATATTGTTTCATTACATCTCCTGACAACTGGTAAAGTGGTGACCCCGACGAACAGCAACAGAATGGCAACCGACGACGAAGTAGCGACCGTCTCCTTAAAGTCACGCATACCGACGTTTTGGCGTGACAAACCACTGCTCTGGTTTGCACAATTTGAAACAGTGGTCAACCCGCAGAAGCCCGGCGATGAAGCGAAGTTCAGCCTGCTTGTAGCTCACCTCGAGAAGACGGACGTCGAGCAAATAAGCGACATCATCATGAGCAAGACACGCGCTGGCCGCTACGAGGAGGCTAAGAAAAGACTGTTGTCCATTTATGAAGAGTCAGAAACAAAACAACTGCAAAAGCTGCTCACCGAGATGGAGTTGGGAGACCAGAAGCCTTCCCAGTTATTGCGTCGCATGAGAGAACCAGCACGTGACAAGATGCCCGATAGCACCCTGCAGATACTATGGATGAGACACCTGCCTGCCTCCACGCGTGCTGTGCTATCAGTCAACGAAGAAGCTACACTCGACGTGCTTGCAGCCATGGCCGATAAGATGCACGAGCAAACCCGAGAAGTCCATTCGGTTTGTGCATGCAAACAGCCAACAACATTTTCGTCACGACAAGAAAGCAATCACTCGCAGCCAGAGCCAGACCTTCGAGAGGCCATCATGCAACTTACGCGGGAAATCGCGGCAATGAAAACGGATAGATCAAGACCAAGGAGATCGTCATTCAGATCATTCCGTTCACGATCACGTTCACTATCCCAAGGCCGACCGAATACTTACCAGCAGACGTCAGGCGATATTTGTTTTTACCACGCACGTTACGGTAAAGAAGCACGCAACTGCAGATCTCCGTGCAAGTTCAAGCGGCAGGAAAACTAGTCGCGACCTTGGCTGCGACGGGACCCGAGGTTAACGAAATATCACCATACCGTCTACACGTTTGCGATTACCAACATCACTTGAGATTTCTCGTGGACACCGGAGCCAACGTGTCAGTAATTCCTAACACGAAAGGAATGAAACGGGCGGACGAAGTGTTGTATGCAGCAAACGGCACCCCGATACACACATACGGCGAGAGGAAGCTGGAACTCAACCTTGGTCTACGTCGCCCCTTATCATGGCAATTTATCGTGGCTGCCGTGAAACGACCGATCTTGGGCGCAGATTTCTTGCGCCATCACGACCTTCTCGTCGACCTACGTGCCAGGAAACTTGTTGATAAGAAAACAGGACTGGCAATCGACGGTTGCATTGCAAGCAGCGTATCTACCCCCACTGTGCTGACGATCAACCTCACCGATCCGTACCACTACCTCCTTCAACAGTACGCCGAGATTACTTCCCCGAACTTCAACAACATGAAGAACAGCGAAGTAGAACATCATATTGTAACTCACGGACCGCCTGTGTATAATAAAGCACGACCGTTGCCGCCACACAAATATCAAGCAGCAAAGAAGGAGTTTCAAGTCATGCTTGAACAAGGAATATGCCGACCATCAAAGTCACCTTGGGCAAGTCCACTCCACCTCGTAGAGAAGAAGAGCGGCGAATACAGACCGTGTGGTGATTACCGAAGATTAAATGCCGTCACCAAACCGGATCGGTACCCAATACCCCGACTTCGTGATTTCACATACCATCTCGAAGGGATGACAATCTTCTCAAAAATTGATTTAAGAAAAGCCTATAATCAATTGCGAATACGGGAAGATGACATCGAGAAGACTGCAGTCATTACGCCGTTTGGACTTTTTGAATTCCCACGGATGTGTTTTGGTCTATGCAACGCTGGGCAAACCTTTCAACGACACATCAATAATGTTCTCGGTGACATGGACCACGTCTTCCCATTCGTCGACGATATTCTCGTTGCCTCACCAGATCAAGAAACCCACAGAAGGCACCTAGAAGATCTTTTCAAAAGAATCCAAGAACATGGTTTAAAAATAAACGTGTCGAAATGCGTATTCGGGCACAAAAAACTGGAATTCCTTGGCTACGTACTGACTGAAGCCGGCATTCAACCCACAGAAGATCGTGTGAAGACAATATCTGACTACCCTGAACCTACCACAATTCAAGAATTACGACGATTCCTCGGTATATTGAACTTCTATAAAGAAAATATACCGCACGCTGCACATGTTCAGGAAAAACTGTACAAATATCTACGAACATGCAAGAAAAATGACAAGACCGAGGTGAACTTCAACAGCGAAGACAAAGAAGCATTTCAAGCCTGTAAGAACAGCATCAAGAACGCCGTCACCTTATCACACCCTTCAGTTCACGCTCCATTATCACTGATGTGTGACGCCTCAAACACCTGTGTAGGAGCCGCGCTGCAGCAACGTGTCGGAAACAACTGGAGACCACTCGGTTTTTACTCAAAAAAACTAACAGAAGCGCAAAGGAAATACAGCACGTTCGACCGAGAGCTACTGGCGATCTACGAGGCAATACGGCACTTTCGACGCATGTTTGAGGGTAGAGAAATAACGGTTTACACGGACCACAAGCCCTTAACGCATGCACTACTGCGACTAAACAGCAAGACTGAAACACCGTTACGCACGAGGTACTTGCACTATATCAGTCAATTCACAATGAAGATATGCCATATTGAAGGAAAGGACAACGTTGTGGCCGATGCATTATCAAGAATCGAAGCAATATCCACTCCATCACCAATCGATTACGACGAGCTAGCTCGACTTCAACACAGCGACAAGCAAGTGACTGACATGACGAAAAACAAAACGCTCCAATTCGAACGACTACGTCCACTCAACGCAAGCAAGCCAATTCTGTGCGAAACTTCAAGTGGCCACGTACGACCTTACCTGCCACCAGAGCTACGAAGAAAAGTTTTCGACGCCATGCACGAGTTGAGCCACCCCGGCACCCGAGCAACTAGGAAGATGATCACACAACGTTTTTTCTGGCCAAACATGAACAAAGACGTCAGTATGTGGACCAAATGTTGTATAACCTGCCAACGAACTAAAGTGCAGCGACACACAGTTTCGCCGCTAGAAGAGTACCCACCAGCAGATCGACTGTCGCACATACACATAGATATCGTCGGACCACTACCCATATCAGATGGAAGACGGTATTGTGTTACCATCGTCGACCGGGCAACTAAATGGCCAGAAGCATTCCCAGTCAGCGACATGGAAGCCAACACTATCGCCACGGCCGTCTACGAAGGGTGGATAGTGCGATTTGGTTGTCCAGAAAGGATCACAAGCGATCAAGGCAGACAGTTCGAATCACATTTATTCAAAACACTGATGAATAGAATGGGCATCGATAAAACTCGGACCACTGCCTACCATCCGCAGGCGAACGGAATGGTTGAAAGGTGGCATCGATCATTTAAAACAGCACTGACGGCACGCCTACATAACTCAAGCTGGACGCAAGAATTGCCAACCGTATTACTGGGACTTCGCGCTGCAATAAAAGAAAACACCGATGTGTCATCAGCAGAAGCCCTATACGGTAAACCGCTACGGCTACCCGGCGAAATGTGTGGAGAAGCGTCGATATACGCAAATACAAATACACACTTCAGCGACGTCATAACCAACGCAATGAAAAAGATGCAAGCGGTCCGCCGCAACACCGATCGCCGTGCAATGTTTATACATGACGACCTACATGTATGTACGCACGTATTCATACGTACCGATGCCTACCGCCGACCGTTGACACCAACCTACGAAGGTCCGTATCGTGTCTTGAAGAGACAGAACAAGGTGTATACAGTGATAATCAGAGATCGTCAAGTAAACATCAGCATAGATCGACTGAAGCCTGCATTCCTGCCTAACACCGAAGAAGCAGCAAGTCGTACAGGCGAACAATCGACATACGTCACGCGATCCGGCCGCACCTCAAGGCCTACCGTACGTTTCGCTATATAAACATTACGTCCGGCCGAGACGGAGCACGGCCGCGCACTAAAGCTAAAAGTGAAAGGCACACACAGCGCGAACACTGCGTCCATGCATCTCCGTGCAAAATACGTCACCGCAACCGTGCCCTCCGAAGCGAGACACCACTTCGCACTACTTACAAGCTCGCTGACGCCGCCGTGGGCGACACCACTTTGTACTACTTGCATTGTGCGGCGCTTCGCTGGGGAGGAGCTATGTAACAGCTAGCATCTACGTCCGCGCGCTATGCGCGCGGGCATACGACTAACGCTGCGACGCGACCACACAGTACTTTTATATGGACGCGAAGCGTTCCGCAGTATTTATATGGCGAGCAAAATCGACCCGCTCATCTGCGATTGGTCTACGTAAATTTGTGTAGGTAGCGGTCCCACATATGATTAAATAACGAAATTGTAAATATAAACTAGCTCTTAAAATATAAGTTAATCAATCCGAATATTGTTTCATTACATCTCCTGACAACTGGTAAAATACTAAGAAAATATTTGTCTTCAAACCGCTGATCTCGGTCGCGAAACACTATCCCGATCAATTTTTTTTTCTTTTTTCAGCACAAACCAGGCAAGCGAGGGGTAGAAAGCCGCGCCTGTTCGCGGGCTGATGGACAAGAAAGTAATCTGAGGTAAGTGCAGTTTTTTTTTATTATGAATTTCATATGAAAAAAAAATATTTTTACTAAGAAAATGTTTGTCTTCAAACCGGTGATCTCGGTCGCGAAACACTCCCGATCAATTTTTTTTCTTTTTTCAGAACAAACCAGGCAAGCGAGGGGTAGAAAGCCGCGCCTGTTCGCGGGCTGTTGGATAAGAATGTAATCTGAGGTAAGTGCAGTTTTTTTTTATAATGAATTTCAGATGAAAAAAAATGATTTTTACTAAGAAACTGTTTGCCTTCAAACCGGTGATCTCGGTCGCGAAACACTCCCGACTTAACTTTTTTTTCTTTTTTCAGAGCAAGCCATGCAAGCGAAGGGTAGAAAGCTTCGCCTGTTCGTGGGCTGATGGATAAGAAAGTAATCTGTGGTAAGTGCAGACCAAAATTATGAATATCAGATGAAAAAACGTGATTTTATACTAAGAAAATATTTGTCTTCAAACCGCTGATCTCGGTCGCGAAACACTATCCCGATCATTTTTTTTTTCTTTTTTCAGCACAAACCAGGCAAGCGAGGGGTAGAAAGCCGCGTCTGTTCGCGGGCTGATGGACAAGAAAGTAATCTGAGGTAAGTGCAGTTTTTTTTTATTATGAATTTCATATGAAAAAAAAATATTTTTACTAAGAAAATGTTTGTCTTCAAACCGGTGATCTCGGTCGCGAAACACTATCCCGATCATTTTTTTTTCTTTTTTCAGAACAAACCAGGCAAGCGAGGGGTAGAAAGCCGCGCCTGTTCGCGGGCTGTTGGATAAGAATGTAATCTGAGGTAAGTGCAGTTTTTTTTTATAATGAATTTCAGATGAAAAAAATTGATTTTTACTAAGAAAATGTTTGCCTTCAAACCGGTGATCTCGGTCGCGAAACACTATCAGGACTATTTTTTTTTCTTTTTTCAGAGCAATCCAGGCAAGCGAGGGGTAGAAAGCCGCGTCTGTTCGCGGGCAGATGGACATGAAAGTAATCTGAGGTAAGTGCAGTTTTCTTTTTTAATGAATTTCAGATGAAAAAAAATGATTTTTACTAAGAAAATGTTTGTCTTCAAACCGGTGATCTCGGTCGCGAAACACTATCCCGACTCAATATTTTTTTCTTTTTCAGAGCAAGCCAGGCAAGCGAGGGGTAGAAAACCGCGTCTGTTCGCGGGCTGATGGACAAGAAAGTATTATGTGGGAAGTGCAGACAAAAATTATGAATTTCAGATGAAAAAACGTGATTTTATAATAAGAAAATATTTGTCTTCAAACCGCTGATCTCGGTCGCCAAACACTATACCGACTTAATTTTTTTTTCTTTTTTCAGAGCAAGCCAGGCAAGCGAGGGGTAGAAAGCCGCGTCTGTTCGCGGGCTGATGAACAAGAAAGTAATCTGAGGTAAGTGCAGTTTTTTTTTTATAATGAATTTCAGATGAAAAAAAATGATTTTAATAAGAAAATGTTTGTCTTCAAACCGCTGATCTCGGTCGCGAAACACTCCCGACTTAACTTTTTTTTCTTTTTTCAGAGCAAGCCAGGCATGCGAGGGGTAGAAAGCCGTGTCTGTTCGCGGGCTGATGCAAGACAGTAATCTGAGGTAAGTGCAGTTTTTTTTTTATAATGAATTTCAGATGAAAAAAAATTATTTTTACTAAGAAACTGTTTGTCTTCAAACCGGTGATCTCGGTCGCGAGACACTATCCCGATCAATTTTTTTTTCTTTTTTCAGCACAAACCAGGCAAGCGAGGGGTAGAAAGCCACGCCTGTTCGCGGGCTGATGGACAAGAAAGTAATCTGAGGTAAGTGCAGTTTTTTTTTATTATGAATTTCATATGAAAAAAAAATATTTTTACTAAGAAAATGTTTGTCTTCAAACCGGTGATCTCGGTCGCGAAACACTATCCCGATCATTTTTTTTTCTTTTTTCAGAACAAACCAGGCAAGCGAGGGGTAGAAAGCCGCGCCTGTTCGCGGGCTGTTGGATAAGAATGTAATCTGAGGTAAGTGCAGTTTTTTTTTATAATGAATTTCAGATGAAAAAAATTGATTTTTACTAAGAAAATGTTTGCCTTCAAACCGGTGATCTCGGTCGCGAAACACTATCAGGACTATTTTTTTTTCTTTTTTCAGAGCAATCCAGGCAAGCGAGGGGTAGAAAGCCGCGTCTGTTCGCGGGCAGATGGACATGAAAGTAATCTGAGGTAAGTGCAGTTTTTTTTTTTAATGAATTTCAGATGAAAAAAAATGATTTTTACTAAGAAACTGTTTGCCTTCAAACCGGTGATCTCGGTCGCGAAACACTCCCGACTTAACTTTTTTTCTTTTTTCAGAGCAAGCCATGCAAGCGAAGGGTAGAAAGCTTCGCCTGTTCGTGGGCTGATGGATAAGAAAGTAATCTGAGGTAAGTGCAGTTTTTTTTATAATGAATTTCAGATGAAAAAAATTGATTTTTACTAAGAAACTGTTTGCCTTCAAACCGGTGATCTCGGTCGCGAAACACTATCCTGACTCAATTTTTTTTTCTTTTTTCAGAACAAACCAGGCAAGCGAGGGGTAGAAAGCCGCGCCTGTTCGCGGGCTGATGGACAAGAAAGTAATCTGAGGTAAGTGCAGTTTTTTTTTATAATGAATTTAAGTAGAAAAAAAAAGATTTTTACCAAGAAAATGTTTGTCTTCAAACCGCTGATCTCGGTCGCGAAACACTCCCGACTTAATTTTTTTTCTTTTTTCAGAGCAAGCCAGGCAAGCGAGGGGTAGAAAGCCGTGTCTGTTCGCGGGCTGATGGACAAGATAGTAATCTGAGGTAAGTGCAGGCGTAAATTATGAATTTCAGATGAAAAAACGTGATTTTATACTAAGAAAATATTTGTCTTCAAACCGGTGATCTCGGTCGCAAAACACTATCCCGACTTATTTTTTTTCCTTTTTTCTGAGCAAGCCATGCAAGCGAGGGGTAGAAAGCCACGCTTGTTCGCGGGCTGATGGACAAGAAAGTAATCTGAGGTAAGTGCAGTTTTTTTTTATAACGAATTTCAGATGAAAAAAATTGATTTTTACTAAGAAAATGTTTGTCTTCAAACCGGTGATCTCGGTCGCGAAACACTATCCCGACTCAATATTTTTTTTATTTTTTCAGAGCAAGCCAGGCAAGCGAGGGGTAGAAAGCCGTGTCTGTTTGCGGGCTGATGCAAGGGAGTAATCTGAGGTAAGTGCAGTTTTTTTTATAATGAATTTCAGATGAAAAAAATTGATTTTTACTAAGAAAATGTTTGTCTTCAAACCGGTGATCTCGGTCGCGAAACACTATCCCGACTCAATATTTTTTTATTTTTTCAGAGCAAGCCAGGCAAGCGAGGGGTAGAAAACCGCGTCTGTTCGCGGGCTGATGGACAAGAAAGTATTATGTGGGAAGTGCAGACCAAAATTATGAATTTCAGATGAAAAAACGTGATTTTATACTAAGAAAATATTTGTCTTCAAACCGCTGATCTCGGTCGCGAAACACTCCCGACTTAACTTTTTTTTCTTTTTTCAGAGCAAGCCAGGCAAGCGAGGGGTAGAAAGCCGTGTCTGTTGGCGGGCTGATGCAAGACAGTAATCTGAGGTAAGTGCAGTTTTTTTTTTATAATGAATTTCAGATGAAAAAAATATATTTTTACTAAGAAACTGTTTGTCTTCAAACCGGTGATCTCGGTCGCGAAACACTCCCGACTTAACTTTTTTTTCTTTTTTCAGAACAAACCAGGCAAGCGAGGGGTAGAAAGCCGCGCCTGTTCGCGGGCTGATGGATAAGAAAGTAATCTGTGGTAAGTGCAGACCAAAATTATGAATATCAGATGAAAAAACGTGATTTTATACTAAGAAACTGTTTGCCTTCAAACCGGTGATCTCGGTCGCGAAACACTATCCTGACTCAATTTTTTTTTCTTTTTTCAGAACAAGCCAGGCAAGCGAGGGGTAGAAAGCCGTGTCTGTTCGCGGGCTGATGCAAGACAGTAATCTGAGGTAAGTGCAGTTTTTTTTTTATAATGAATTTCAGATGAAAAAAATTGATTTTTACTAAGAAACTGTTTGTCTTCAAACCGGTGATCCCGGTCGCGAAACACTATCCCGACTCAATATTTTTTTCTTTTTTCAGAGCAAGCCAGGCAAGCGAGGGGTAGAAAGCCGTGTCTGTTCGCGGGCTGATGCAAGAGAGTAATCTGAGGTAAGTGCAGTTTTTTTTTTATAATGAATTTCAGATGAAAAAAATTGATTTTTACTAAGAAACTGTTTGTCTTCAAACCGGTGATCTCGGTCGCGAAACACTATCAGGACTATTTTTTTTTCTTTTTTCTGAGCAAGCCAGGCATGCGAAGGGTAGAAAGCCGCGCCTGTTCGCGGGCTGATGGACAAGAAAGAAATCTGTGGTAAGTGCAGACCAAAATTATGAATTTCAGATGAAAAAACGTGATTTTATACTAAGAAAATATTTGTCTTCAAACCGCTGATCTCGGTCGCGAAACACTATCCCGACTCAATATTTTTTTCTTTTTTCAGAGCAAGCCAGGCAAGCGAGGGGCAGAAAACCGCGTCTGTTCGCGGGCTGATGGACAAGAAAGTAATCTGAGGTAAGTGCAGTTTTTTTTTTAATGAATTTCAGATGAAAAAATTTGATTTTTACTAAGAAAATGTTTGTCTTCAAACCGGTGATCGCGGTCGCGAAACACTATCCCGACTCAATATTTTTTTCTTTTTTCAGAGCAAGCCAGGCAAGCGAGGTGTAGAAAACCGCGTCTGTTCGCGGGCTGATGGACAAGAAAGTATTATGTGGGAAGTGCAGACCAAAATTATGAATTTCAGATGAAAAAACGTGATTTTATACTATGAAAATATTTGTCTTCATAACGCTGATCTCGGTCGCCAAACACTATACCGACTTAATTTATTTTTCTTTTTTCAGAGCAAGCCAGACAAGCGAGGGGTAGAAAGCCGCGCCTGTTCGCGGGCTGATGGACAAGAAAGTAATCTTAGGTAAGTGCAGTTTTTTTTTATAATGAATTTCAGATGAAAAAAATTGATTTTTACTAAGAAAATGTTTGCCTTCAAACCGGTGATCTCGGTCGCGAAACACTATCAGGACTATTTTTTTTTCTTTTTTCAGAGCAATCCAGGCAAGCGAGGGGTAGAAAGCCGCGTCTGTTCGCGGGCAGATGGACATGAAAGTAATCTGAGGTAAGTGCAGTTTTCTTTTTTAATGAATTTCAGATGAAAAAAAATGATTTTTACTAAGAAAATGTTTGTCTTCAAACCGGTGATCTCGGTCGCGAAACACTATCCCGACTCAATATTTTTTTCTTTTTCAGAGCAAGCCAGGCAAGCGAGGGGTAGAAAACCGCGTCTGTTCGCGGGCTGATGGACAAGAAAGTATTATGTGGGAAGTGCAGACCAAAATTATGAATTTCAGATGAAAAAACGTGATTTTATACTAAGAAAATATTTGTCTTCAAACCGCTGATCTCGGTCGCGAAACACTCCCGACTTAACTTTTTTTTCTTTTTTCAGAGCAAGCCAGGCAAGCGAGGGGTAGAAAGCCGTGTCTGTTGGCGGGCTGATGCAAGACAGTAATCTGAGGTAAGTGCAGTTTTTTTTTTATAATGAATTTCAGATGAAAAAAATATATTTTTACTAAGAAACTGTTTGTCTTCAAACCGGTGATCTCGGTCGCGAAACACTCCCGACTTAACTTTTTTTTCTTTTTTCAGAACAAACCAGGCAAGCGAGGGGTAGAAAGCCGCGCCTGTTCGCGGGCTGATGGATAAGAAAGTAATCTGTGGTAAGTGCAGACCAAAATTATGAATATCAGATGAAAAAACGTGATTTTATACTAAGAAACTGTTTGCCTTCAAACCGGTGATCTCGGTCGCGAAACACTATCCTGACTCAATTTTTTTTTCTTTTTTCAGAACAAGCCAGGCAAGCGAGGGGTAGAAAGCCGTGTCTGTTCGCGGGCTGATGCAAGACAGTAATCTGAGGTAAGTGCAGTTTTTTTTTTATAATGAATTTCAGATGAAAAAAATTGATTTTTACTAAGAAACTGTTTGTCTTCAAACCGGTGATCCCGGTCGCGAAACACTATCCCGACTCAATATTTTTTTCTTTTTTCAGAGCAAGCCAGGCAAGCGAGGGGTAGAAAGCCGTGTCTGTTCGCGGGCTGATGCAAGACAGTAATCTGAGGTAAGTGCAGTTTTTTTTTTATAATGAATTTCAGATGAAAAAAATTGATTTTTACTAAGAAACTGTTTGTCTTCAAACCGGTGATCTCGGTCGCGAAACACTATCAGGACTATTTTTTTTTCTTTTTTCTGAGCAAGCCAGGCATGCGAAGGGTAGAAAGCCGCGCCTGTTCGCGGGCTGATGGACAAGAAAGAAATCTGTGGTAAGTGCAGACCAAAATTATGAATTTCAGATGAAAAAACGTGATTTTATACTAAGAAAATATTTGTCTTCAAACCGCTGATCTCGGTCGCGAAACACTATCCCGACTCAATATTTTTTTCTTTTTTCAGAGCAAGCCAGGCAAGCGAGGGGCAGAAAACCGCGTCTGTTCGCGGGCTGATGGACAAGAAAGTAATCTGAGGTAAGTGCAGTTTTTTTTTTAATGAATTTCAGATGAAAAAATTTGATTTTTACTAAGAAAATGTTTGTCTTCAAACCGGTGATCGCGGTCGCGAAACACTATCCCGACTCAATATTTTTTTCTTTTTTCAGAGCAAGCCAGGCAAGCGAGGTGTAGAAAACCGCGTCTGTTCGCGGGCTGATGGACAAGAAAGTATTATGTGGGAAGTGCAGACCAAAATTATGAATTTCAGATGAAAAAACGTGATTTTATACTATGAAAATATTTGTCTTCATAACGCTGATCTCGGTCGCCAAACACTATACCGACTTAATTTATTTTTCTTTTTTCAGAGCAAGCCAGACAAGCGAGGGGTAGAAAGCCGCGCCTGTTCGCGGGCTGATGGACAAGAAAGTAATCTTAGGTAAGTGCAGTTTTTTTTTATAATGAATTTCAGATGAAAAAAATTGATTTTTACTAAGAAAATGTTTGCCTTCAAACCGGTGATCTCGGTCGCGAAACACTATCAGGACTATTTTTTTTTCTTTTTTCAGAGCAATCCAGGCAAGCGAGGGGTAGAAAGCCGCGTCTGTTCGCGGGCAGATGGACATGAAAGTAATCTGAGGTAAGTGCAGTTTTCTTTTTTAATGAATTTCAGATGAAAAAAAATGATTTTTACTAAGAAAATGTTTGTCTTCAAACCGGTGATCTCGGTCGCGAAACACTATCCCGACTCAATATTTTTTTTATTTTTTCAGAGCAAGCCAGGCAAGCGAGGGGTAGAAAGCCGTGTCTGTTTGCGGGCAGATGCAAGGGAGTAATCTGAGGTAAGTGCAGTTTTTTTTATAATGAATTTCAGATGAAAAAAATTGATTTTTACTAAGAAACTGTTTGCCTTCAAACCGGTGATCTCGGTCGCGAAACACTCCCGACTTAACTTTTTTTCTTTTTTCAGAGCAAGCCATGCAAGCGAAGGGTAGAAAGCTTCGCCTGTTCGTGGGCTGATGGATAAGAAAGTAATCTGAGGTAAGTGCAGTTTTTTTTATAATGAATTTCAGATGAAAAAAATTGATTTTTACTAAGAAACTGTTTGCCTTCAAACCGGTGATCTCGGTCGCGAAACACTATCCTGACTCAATTTTTTTTTCTTTTTTCAGAACAAACCAGGCAAGCGAGGGGTAGAAAGCCGCGCCTGTTCGCGGGCTGATGGACAAGAAAGTAATCTGAGGTAAGTGCAGTTTTTTTTTATAATGAATTTAAGTAGAAAAAAAAAGATTTTTACCAAGAAAATGTTTGTCTTCAAACCGCTGATCTCGGTCGCGAAACACTCCCGACTTAATTTTTTTTCTTTTTTCAGAGCAAGCCAGGCAAGCGAGGGGTAGAAAGCCGTGTCTGTTCGCGGGCTGATGGACAAGATAGTAATCTGAGGTAAGTGCAGGCGTAAATTATGAATTTCAGATGAAAAAACGTGATTTTATACTAAGAAAATATTTGTCTTCAAACCGGTGATCTCGGTCGCAAAACACTATCCCGACTTATTTTTTTTCCTTTTTTCTGAGCAAGCCATGCAAGCGAGGGGTAGAAAGCCACGCTTGTTCGCGGGCTGATGGACAAGAAAGTAATCTGAGGTAAGTGCAGTTTTTTTTTATAACGAATTTCAGATGAAAAAATTTGATTTTTACTAAGAAAATGTTTGTCTTCAAACCGGTGATCTCGGTCGCGAAACACTATCCCGACTCAATATTTTTTTTATTTTTTCAGAGCAAGCCAGGCAAGCGAGGGGTAGAAAGCCGTGTCTGTTTGCGGGCTGATGCAAGGGAGTAATCTGAGGTAAGTGCAGTTTTTTTTATAATGAATTTCAGATGAAAAAAATTGATTTTTACTAAGAAAATGTTTGTCTTCAAACCGGTGATCTCGGTCGCGAAACACTATCCCGACTCAATATTTTTTTCTTTTTTCAGAGCAAGCCAGGCAAGCGAGGGGTAGAAAACCGCGTCTGTTCGCGGGCTGATGGACAAGAAAGTATTATGTGGGAAGTGCAGACCAAAATTATGAATTTCAGATGAAAAAACGTGATTTTATACTAAGAAAATATTTGTCTTCAAACCGCTGATCTCGGTCGCGAAACACTCCCGACTTAACTTTTTTTTCTTTTTTCAGAGCAAGCCAGGCAAGCGAGGGGTAGAAAGCCGTGTCTGTTGGCGGGCTGATGCAAGACAGTAATCTGAGGTAAGTGCAGTTTTTTTTTTATAATGAATTTCAGATGAAAAAAATATATTTTTACTAAGAAACTGTTTGTCTTCAAACCGGTGATCTCGGTCGCGAAACACTCCCGACTTAACTTTTTTTTCTTTTTTCAGAACAAACCAGGCAAGCGAGGGGTAGAAAGCCGCGCCTGTTCGCGGGCTGATGGATAAGAAAGTAATCTGTGGTAAGTGCAGACCAAAATTATGAATATCAGATGAAAAAACGTGATTTTATACTAAGAAACTGTTTGCCTTCAAACCGGTGATCTCGGTCGCGAAACACTATCCTGACTCAATTTTTTTTTCTTTTTTCAGAACAAGCCAGGCAAGCGAGGGGTAGAAAGCCGTGTCTGTTCGCGGGCTGATGCAAGACAGTAATCTGAGGTAAGTGCAGTTTTTTTTTTATAATGAATTTCAGATGAAAAAAATTGATTTTTACTAAGAAACTGTTTGTCTTCAAACCGGTGATCCCGGTCGCGAAACACTATCCCGACTCAATATTTTTTTCTTTTTTCAGAGCAAGCCAGGCAAGCGAGGGGTAGAAAGCCGTGTCTGTTCGCGGGCTGATGCAAGAGAGTAATCTGAGGTAAGTGCAGTTTTTTTTTTATAATGAATTTCAGATGAAAAAAATTGATTTTTACTAAGAAACTGTTTGTCTTCAAACCGGTGATCTCGGTCGCGAAACACTATCAGGACTATTTTTTTTTCTTTTTTCTGAGCAAGCCAGGCATGCGAAGGGTAGAAAGCCGCGCCTGTTCGCGGGCTGATGGACAAGAAAGAAATCTGTGGTAAGTGCAGACCAAAATTATGAATTTCAGATGAAAAAACGTGATTTTATACTAAGAAAATATTTGTCTTCAAACCGCTGATCTCGGTCGCGAAACACTATCCCGACTCAATATTTTTTTCTTTTTTCAGAGCAAGCCAGGCAAGCGAGGGGCAGAAAACCGCGTCTGTTCGCGGGCTGATGGACAAGAAAGTAATCTGAGGTAAGTGCAGTTTTTTTTTTAATGAATTTCAGATGAAAAAATTTGATTTTTACTAAGAAAATGTTTGTCTTCAAACCGGTGATCGCGGTCGCGAAACACTATCCCGACTCAATATTTTTTTCTTTTTTCAGAGCAAGCCAGGCAAGCGAGGTGTAGAAAACCGCGTCTGTTCGCGGGCTGATGGACAAGAAAGTATTATGTGGGAAGTGCAGACCAAAATTATGAATTTCAGATGAAAAAACGTGATTTTATACTATGAAAATATTTGTCTTCATAACGCTGATCTCGGTCGCCAAACACTATACCGACTTAATTTATTTTTCTTTTTTCAGAGCAAGCCAGACAAGCGAGGGGTAGAAAGCCGCGCCTGTTCGCGGGCTGATGGACAAGAAAGTAATCTTAGGTAAGTGCAGTTTTTTTTTATAATGAATTTCAGATGAAAAAAATTGATTTTTACTAAGAAAATGTTTGCCTTCAAACCGGTGATCTCGGTCGCGAAACACTATCAGGACTATTTTTTTTTCTTTTTTCAGAGCAATCCAGGCAAGCGAGGGGTAGAAAGCCGCGTCTGTTCGCGGGCAGATGGACATGAAAGTAATCTGAGGTAAGTGCAGTTTTCTTTTTTAATGAATTTCAGATGAAAAAAAATGATTTTTACTAAGAAAATGTTTGTCTTCAAACCGGTGATCTCGGTCGCGAAACACTATCCCGACTCAATATTTTTTTCTTTTTCAGAGCAAGCCAGGCAAGCGAGGGGTAGAAAACCGCGTCTGTTCGCGGGCTGATGGACAAGAAAGTATTATGTGGGAAGTGCAGACCAAAATTATGAATTTCAGATGAAAAAACGTGATTTTATACTAAGAAAATATTTGTCTTCAAACCGCTGATCTCGGTCGCGAAACACTCCCGACTTAACTTTTTTTTCTTTTTTCAGAGCAAGCCAGGCAAGCGAGGGGTAGAAAGCCGTGTCTGTTGGCGGGCTGATGCAAGACAGTAATCTGAGGTAAGTGCAGTTTTTTTTTTTATAATGAATTTCAGATGAAAAAAATATATTTTTACTAAGAAACTGTTTGTCTTCAAACCGGTGATCTCGGTCGCGAAACACTCCCGACTTAACTTTTTTTTCTTTTTTCAGAACAATCCAGGCAAGCGAGGGGTAGAAAGCCGCGCCTGTTCGCGGGCTGATGGATAAGAAAGTAATCTGTGGTAAGTGCAGACCAAAATTATGAATATCAGATGAAAAAACGTGATTTTATACTAAGAAACTGTTTGCCTTCAAACCGGTGATCTCGGTCGCGAAACACTATCCTGACTCAATTTTTTTTTCTTTTTTCAGAACAAGCCAGGCAAGCGAGGGGTAGAAAGCCGTGTCTGTTCGCGGGCTGATGCAAGACAGTAATCTGAGGTAAGTGCAGTTTTTTTTTTATAATGAATTTCAGATGAAAAAAATTGATTTTTACTAAGAAACTGTTTGTCTTCAAACCGGTGATCCCGGTCGCGAAACACTATCCCGACTCAATATTTTTTTCTTTTTTCAGAGCAAGCCAGGCAAGCGAGGGGTAGAAAGCCGTGTCTGTTCGCGGGCTGATGCAAGACAGTAATCTGAGGTAAGTGCAGTTTTTTTTTTATAATGAATTTCAGATGAAAAAAATTGATTTTTACTAAGAAACTGTTTGTCTTCAAACCGGTGATCTCGGTCGCGAAACACTATCAGGACTATTTTTTTTTCTTTTTTCTGAGCAAGCCAGGCATGCGAAGGGTAGAAAGCCGCGCCTGTTCGCGGGCTGATGGACAAGAAAGAAATCTGTGGTAAGTGCAGACCAAAATTATGAATTTCAGATGAAAAAACGTGATTTTATACTAAGAAAATATTTGTCTTCAAACCGCTGATCTCGGTCGCGAAACACTATCCCGACTCAATATTTTTTTCTTTTTTCAGAGCAAGCCAGGCAAGCGAGGGGCAGAAAACCGCGTCTGTTCGCGGGCTGATGGACAAGAAAGTAATCTGAGGTAAGTGCAGTTTTTTTTTTAATGAATTTCAGATGAAAAAATTTGATTTTTACTAAGAAAATGTTTGTCTTCAAACCGGTGATCTCGGTCGCGAAACACTATCCCGACTCAATATTTTTTTCTTTTTTCAGAGCAAGCCAGGCAAGCGAGGTGTAGAAAACCGCGTCTGTTCGCGGGCTGATGGACAAGAAAGTATTATGTGGGAAGTGCAGACCAAAATTATGAATTTCAGATGAAAAAACGTGATTTTATACTATGAAAATATTTGTCTTCATAACGCTGATCTCGGTCGCCAAACACTATACCGACTTAATTTATTTTTCTTTTTTCAGAGCAAGCCAGACAAGCGAGGGGTAGAAAGCCGCGACTGTTCGCGGGCTGATGGACAAGAAAGTAATCTTAGGTAAGTGCAGTTTTTTTTTATAATGAATTTCAGATGAAAAAAATTGATTTTTACTAAGAAAATGTTTGCCTTCAAACCGGTGATCTCGGTCGCGAAACACTATCAGGACTATTTTTTTTTCTTTTTTCAGAGCAATCCAGGCAAGCGAGGGGTAGAAAGCCGCGTCTGTTCGCGGGCAGATGGACATGAAAGTAATCTGAGGTAAGTGCAGTTTTCTTTTTTAATGAATTTCAGATGAAAAAAAATGATTTTTACTAAGAAAATGTTTGTCTTCAAACCGGTGATCTCGGTCGCGAAACACTATCCCGACTCAATATTTTTTTTATTTTTTCAGAGCAAGCCAGGCAAGCGAGGGGTAGAAAGCCGTGTCTGTTTGCGGGCAGATGCAAGGGAGTAATCTGAGGTAAGTGCAGTTTTTTTTATAATGAATTTCAGATGAAAAAAATTGATTTTTACTAAGAAAATGTTTGTCTTCAAACCGGTGATCTCGGTCGCGAAACACTATCCCGACTCAATATTTTTTTCTTTTTTCAGAGCAAGCCAGGCAAGCGAGGGGTAGAAAACCGCGTCTGTTCGCGGGCTGATGGACAAGAAAGTATTATGTGGGAAGTGCAGACCAAAATTATGAATTTCAGATGAAAAAACGTGATTTTATACTAAGAAAATATTTGTCTTCAAACCGCTGATCTCGGTCGCGAAACACTCCCGACTTAACTTTTTTTTATTTTTTCAGAGCAAGCCAGGCAAGCGAGGGGTAGAAAGCCGTGTCTGTTGGCGGGCTGATGCAAGACAGTAATCTGAGGTAAGTGCAGTTTTTTTTTTATAATGAATTTCAGATGAAAAAAATATATTTTTACTAAGAAACTGTTTGTCTTCAAACCGGTGATCTCGGTCGCGAAACACTCCCGACTTAACTTTTTTTTCTTTTTTCAGAACAAACCAGGCAAGCGAGGGGTAGAAAGCCGCGCCTGTTCGCGGGCTGATGGATAAGAAAGTAATCTGTGGTAAGTGCAGACCAAAATTATGAATATCAGATGAAAAAACGTGATTTTATACTAAGAAACTGTTTGCCTTCAAACCGGTGATCTCGGTCGCGAAACACTATCCTGACTCAATTTTTTTTTCTTTTTTCAGAACAAGCCAGGCAAGCGAGGGGTAGAAAGCCGTGTCTGTTCGCGGGCTGATGCAAGACAGTAATCTGAGGTAAGTGCAGTTTTTTTTTTATAATGAATTTCAGATGAAAAAAATTGATTTTTACTAAGAAACTGTTTGTCTTCAAACCGGTGATCCCGGTCGCGAAACACTATCCCGACTCAATATTTTTTTCTTTTTTCAGAGCAAGCCAGGCAAGCGAGGGGTAGAAAGCCGTGTCTGTTCGCGGGCTGATGCAAGACAGTAATCTGAGGTAAGTGCAGTTTTTTTTTTATAATGAATTTCAGATGAAAAAAATTGATTTTTACTAAGAAACTGTTTGTCTTCAAACCGGTGATCTCGGTCGCGAAACACTATCAGGACTATTTTTTTTCTTTTTTCTGAGCAAGCCAGGCATGCGAAGGGTAGAAAGCCGCGCCTGTTCGCGGGCTGATGGACAAGAAAGAAATCTGTGGTAAGTGCAGACCAAAATTATGAATTTCAGATGAAAAAACGTGATTTTATACTAAGAAAATATTTGTCTTCAAACCGCTGATCTCGGTCGCGAAACACTATCCCGACTCAATATTTTTTTCTTTTTTCAGAGCAAGCCAGGCAAGCGAGGGGCAGAAAACCGCGTCTGTTCGCGGGCTGATGGACAAGAAAGTAATCTGAGGTAAGTGCAGTTTTTTTTTTAATGAATTTCAGATGAAAAAATTTGATTTTTACTAAGAAAATGTTTGTCTTCAAACCGGTGATCGCGGTCGCGAAACACTATCCCGACTCAATATTTTTTTCTTTTTTCAGAGCAAGCCAGGCAAGCGAGGTGTAGAAAACCGCGTCTGTTCGCGGGCTGATGGACAAGAAAGTATTATGTGGGAAGTGCAGACCAAAATTATGAATTTCAGATGAAAAAACGTGATTTTATACTATGAAAATATTTGTCTTCATAACGCTGATCTCGGTCGCCAAACACTATACCGACTTAATTTATTTTTCTTTTTTCAGAGCAAGCCAGACAAGCGAGGGGCAGAAAACCGCGTCTGTTCGCGGGCTGATGGACAAGAAAGTAATCTTAGGTAAGTGCAGTTTTTTTTTATAATGAATTTCAGATGAAAAAAATTGATTTTTACTAAGAAAATGTTTGCCTTCAAACCGGTGATCTCGGTCGCGAAACACTATCAGGACTATTTTTTTTTCTTTTTTCAGAGCAATCCAGGCAAGCGAGGGGTAGAAAGCCGCGTCTGTTCGCGGGCAGATGGACATGAAAGTAATCTGAGGTAAGTGCAGTTTTCTTTTTTAATGAATTTCAGATGAAAAAAAATGATTTTTACTAAGAAAATGTTTGTCTTCAAACCGGTGATCTCGGTCGCGAAACACTATCCCGACTCAATATTTTTTTCTTTTTCAGAGCAAGCCAGGCAAGCGAGGGGTAGAAAACCGCGTCTGTTCGCGGGCTGATGGACAAGAAAGTATTATGTGGGAAGTGCAGACCAAAATTATGAATTTCAGATGAAAAAACGTGATTTTATACTAAGAAAATATTTGTCTTCAAACCGCTGATCTCGGTCGCGAAACACTCCCGACTTAACTTTTTTTTCTTTTTTCAGAGCAAGCCAGGCAAGCGAGGGGTAGAAAGCCGTGTCTGTTGGCGGGCTGATGCAAGACAGTAATCTGAGGTAAGTGCAGTTTTTTTTTTATAATGAATTTCAGATGAAAAAAATATATTTTTACTAAGAAACTGTTTGTCTTCAAACCGGTGATCTCGGTCGCGAAACACTCCCGACTTAACTTTTTTTTCTTTTTTCAGAACAAACCAGGCAAGCGAGGGGTAGAAAGCCGCGCCTGTTCGCGGGCTGATGGATAAGAAAGTAATCTGTGGTAAGTGCAGACCAAAATTATGAATATCAGATGAAAAAACGTGATTTTATACTAAGAAACTGTTTGCCTTCAAACCGGTGATCTCGGTCGCGAAACACTATCCTGACTCAATTTTTTTTTCTTTTTTCAGAACAAGCCAGGCAAGCGAGGGGTAGAAAGCCGTGTCTGTTCGCGGGCTGATGCAAGACAGTAATCTGAGGTAAGTGCAGTTTTTTTTTTATAATGAATTTCAGATGAAAAAAATTGATTTTTACTAAGAAACTGTTTGTCTTCAAACCGGTGATCCCGGTCGCGAAACACTATCCCGACTCAATATTTTTTTCTTTTTTCAGAGCAAGCCAGGCAAGCGAGGGGTAGAAAGCCGTGTCTGTTCGCGGGCTGATGCAAGACAGTAATCTGAGGTAAGTGCAGTTTTTTTTTTATAATGAATTTCAGATGAAAAAAATTGATTTTTACTAAGAAACTGTTTGTCTTCAAACCGGTGATCTCGGTCGCGAAACACTATCAGGACTATTTTTTTTTCTTTTTTCTGAGCAAGCCAGGCATGCGAAGGGTAGAAAGCCGCGCCTGTTCGCGGGCTGATGGACAAGAAAGAAATCTGTGGTAAGTGCAGACCAAAATTATGAATTTCAGATGAAAAAACGTGATTTTATAATAAGAAAATATTTGTCTTCAAACCGCTGATCTCGGTCGCGAAACACTATCCCGACTCAATATTTTTTTCTTTTTTCAGAGCAAGCCAGGCAAGCGAGGGGCAGAAAACCGCGTCTGTTCGCGGGCTGATGGACAAGAAAGTAATCTGAGGTAAGTGCAGTTTTTTTTTTAATGAATTTCAGATGAAAAAATTTGATTTTTACTAAGAAAATGTTTGTCTTCAAACCGGTGATCGCGGTCGCGAAACACTATCCCGACTCAATATTTTTTTCTTTTTTCAGAGCAAGCCAGGCAAGCGAGGTGTAGAAAACCGCGTCTGTTCGCGGGCTGATGGACAAGAAAGTATTATGTGGGAAGTGCAGACCAAAATTATGAATTTCAGATGAAAAAACGTGATTTTATACTATGAAAATATTTGTCTTCATAACGCTGATCTCGGTCGCCAAACACTATACCGACTTAATTTATTTTTCTTTTTTCAGAGCAAGCCAGACAAGCGAGGGGTAGAAAGCCGCGCCTGTTCGCGGGCTGATGGACAAGAAAGTAATCTTAGGTAAGTGCAGTTTTTTTTTATAATGAATTTCAGATGAAAAAAATTGATTTTTACTAAGAAAATGTTTGCCTTCAAACCGGTGATCTCGGTCGCGAAACACTATCAGGACTATTTTTTTTTCTTTTTTCAGAGCAATCCAGGCAAGCGAGGGGTAGAAAGCCGCGTCTGTTCGCGGGCAGATGGACATGAAAGTAATCTGAGGTAAGTGCAGTTTTCTTTTTTAATGAATTTCAGATGAAAAAAAATGATTTTTACTAAGAAAATGTTTGTCTTCAAACCGGTGATCTCGGTCGCGAAACACTATCCCGACTCAATATTTTTTTCTTTTTCAGAGCAAGCCAGGCAAGCGAGGGGTAGAAAACCGCGTCTGTTCGCGGGCTGATGGACAAGAAAGTATTATGTGGGAAGTGCAGACAAAAATTATGAATTTCAGATGAAAAAACGTGATTTTATAATAAGAAAATATTTGTCTTCAAACCGCTGATCTCGGTCGCCAAACACTATACCAGTAGTGTATAATTGGGGGTTCTGGATCACTTGCTCTCGCTTTCGCTCGAGCGCATGATCCAGAACTCCCCAATCATACATTACTATCGTGATGTGCGATATAGTTCATAATATTGATTGAGTATTGTGTTTCATTCACAGTGGAGCGCTTGATACAGGATCTCCAATTTTTTTAATGGTCCGAGCGGTTGTCGTGTGTATTCATAAACAGGCATGGTATCGAACTGTTATAGCGAAGCAAAATTATCGCGTGAACTTAAAAAGAATAAACAACAATATCATGTTCGATCGCCGCGCAGCGCTGCATTGAAACGATGTAGCGCATATTTTTTTGTATTGATGGATACAAAAACCATATTGAGAGGTCAGCTGTTACTGGAAATTGTAACTTAATGTGTAGCCGTGTGTAAAAGTAACTGTATTATGGAGATAGAGTAATTGATTATAATATAAAAGAACGTAAAAGAAAAAAGTCATAAAAGCCAAAACCAAACCGGAACAAATACTCATTTGTTCCGTGCGGGAATCGAACCCGCAACACTTTGGCACATTAATTGAAACATCTATTTTAAACCTACTATTTACATTGTGATGTAGCTAGTCGAGCTCTTAACCAATGCGCCAAACGTGTCGTCAGTGATGAGATAAAATATGTATTCAGTATTAAAGTACACAGGTACATTCGTGATATCGACATGTTTCGACTTGATTCTGCCGCCAAGCACATAGTTGTAATATTATGAAGGAAATTAAACCTTAAAGACATGAATCTATATACCTTATATAAGAGAATCTGTTTTGTATCTAGATCGTAGAGAGCCTTTGACTGCGACACAGTAAATACAAGTTTTTTGTATTTGGCTGTTTTCGCTACCCTGAGATTCAATCACAATGTCGGTAAGTAATAGTTATAACATATTAAATTATTATTATTGTTTTTTATTAATTATTATAATGTAGGCATTGTATGTAATCATACTCAAAACACAATTTATTTCTGTTTTCAGGACAATGAGGATCTTTTTAATTTGATCCCAAACAAGCAGCTCAAAGAATCTGTTACATCACGACTCAATTTGAAGAGAAAAAATGACGCGACAGGTCCTCCACAGAAACTTGAACGACAGCAAAACTACTCGTACATCAAAACCAGGGCGCCAAATACATCTTCAAGGACATGCATGATCAAAATTGAGATATACGAGTGTGATAATTTACCAGAAAAATCTTGCAAGTGCAGTGCAAATAAGTGTGTGCAATTTATAACTGAAAATGTTGTCACAAGTGATATATACTTAGATTTAGAAAACATTATTAGTAAAATTCGTGAGAATATATAATTGAAATTATTTTATATATTTATTAAGTATAGAGAGAGAGATATTCAATGTAATCATTATGTTAGTACCAACGTTTGTGTTTGTTTTTTATAATTAGCATAATAAAATAGCATTTAATAATATACTTAAATAGTACAACTAATATTGTTGATTGTATCGCATAAAAACAAAAAACAAAAAAAAACTTATTATTTCATACACATTGATGTTAGATTAGGTAAGGAATCTGTTATTTCTTAGAAGATTAATTAGGTACTCTTTTAATGAATATATTTAAAAATAAAAATTCTGTTTGTTTTCATTTTCCAATATCAATTTTCATTTCAATAAAAAATAAAAATAAAACAACTCGTAATAAGGTATTACAGAATTAGGTCGGGTGAATAATGAATGTTGGCAAATGAAACAAACAGAATATTAATTTTAAAATATATTCATTAAAAGAGTAATTAATCTTTTAAGAAATATCAGGTTCCTTACCAAATAGTAAGGAAAAAAGGTGCTTATTATAATTATACACATTGATGTTAGATTAGGTAAAGAATCTGTTATTTATTAGAAGATTAATTACTCCTTTTATGAATATATTTAAAAATTAAAATTCTGTTTGTTTCATTTCCCAACATTCAATCACCCAGCCTAATTCTGTAATATCTTATTACGAGTTCTATAACAAAAACACACTTAGAAATCCATTGCCACCTCTTTCCATTTACATTAAAATGAGCAGGATAGCTATAGCTAACACAGCCTTTACGACTTGAGAGTTTAAAGAATAAGGCGACATTTCTGTGTACATGACAAATAACTACCAGAGATCTCATTTTATTGGTTTCTTATAAGTTTGTATGTATTCCGACAGAGTTAATTGACACCTCATTCCTTTCACGATTGTCGTCTCCAGTCGCCTCCAAAAACTCTAATAAGGATAAAGTGCTGTGAAAACACTTTCCATAACTAGAGTATTCGGAAGCATTCACATTGCGACTTCAGTACGAGAAATGAATAAAATAAAATCTACTCTAGGTTCTCAAGTGATAGAGATGAAATTCTAATAACAAATATTATTTTAATTAATTTTTCGGAGTAATTATTGTTAGAAACTAACATATGACTAAGGCTTTAGGATTTAGGTCTATAAAAAGCATGTGAGAGAATTCCTTTACATTTTGTCATTGTTGTGCTGAAGTGCATTTCACTGAACAGTGAGTTTAAATTTGTTTGTGGTTGTTCACAAGTGTTGCAGAAACAGAGTATGTGAGTATTATATTTTATTTAATAAATATTTTTTCTTCGATCCTAGGACTGTAATAGTTAATTGTTTTACCACTGAAATTACTCAATTAAGTTTAGATCATATAATAGTTATTTCAAAACTATTGTACTTGTACTGCATTTGTAGTTTCATATTAATATTAATATTTTTACAAACGTTTAATAATTATTAACGTTTTATTTTTACAAACGTTTAATAATTATTAACGTTTTATTTTTACAAACGTTTATTTAATAATAATTCTTGCTTCGTTGTTCTAGCATGCAATAAAAATAAGGCCTAGGTTTGATTCTTAGGTCATTTAAAGTTTTTTTTTCCTGATAAGTACTGTAAATATATTATTCCCTATTCGATGAGATTTCAAAACGTAAGAACGTAAAAACGTAAAAAGTAAGGGGGAGGGACTAACAGCACACCTCTGCCTAACCCTTTGATGAATACGGGTGCTGTTGTTTCATGTTACTAATGTTGGTAATAAAAATATTTATTGCATTTTAATAATGTTTTCAGGGCTCAGTCGATGAATAATCCTTTTTGGGTTGAAGAAGAGGACTCCACACCTTCAACGTCTGGACCAACAAAAGAAAAAAACAAGCGGCAGATCAAAAAAAAAACAGCTGTGAAGAGAGATAAGAAAGTGTCTCAGAAGAAGAAGGCTTTGCTTTCTAAAATCCTTTCGCTTCAGAACCAGAGTCTGATAGCGACGGGCCGGCAGTTGTTACAACACCAGCTCCAAAAAGAAAACGGAATACCAACGCTTCAGACTGTGAGGTAAGACATTTTTTTCAAACATGTTAAATTCCCATTTCATTTAAAACCATTCCAGTGTTTTACAGCGTGTGATTTTCTCCATCAAAATTATACTTATTTGTGGACACAAGTGTTTAAATAGACCTTTTCTAATAGATAATAGATTATAGTTATGGTAACGGTAGATTCAAGAACGTGGAAGTCTGGAGTTTATCTATTATATTTTTTTTACATATCTATTTTTTTTTTACTTATCTATTTTTTTATTACTCGCCCTCACGCATTATTATTTTTAATTAAAACTAGTCATCTTATGTATTTCAGGATGAATCGTCTCGACCGCTGATCCATGCTACCACTCTGAAGAACTGCTTCACTCAGCGGGTGGCTGATGGTTATACCTTCCAATCAAACCCGGACAGGGTTGGAAAGTATTATTTTGAATTAAGAGTTTATAACACGGGTGAAGTGGAAAAACTTACTCCAAATGAACGTTGGAAACAGTCTCTTGTAGCATTAAAATTATCAATAGAATAGAGAATATTTATTTGATTTATAATAATTATTTTACATGTACTTTTTCAGAGTTTCGATGTAAAATCGAAATTGAAACTTGAGATATTAAAAAACCCGAATTAAGAAATTCTGAAATTAAGAACAGAGAAATAAAAAACGGAGAAATTAAGAACTGAGAAATTAAAAACTGAGAAATTATGAACTGAGAAATTAAAAACTTAGAAATTTTAAATATGAGAATTTACCAACTTTTAAATAAAAATTGGATGACTGAGATAAAAAAAAACATTTAGTAAAAATAGCTTTTTATAAAATTTAAAATAAGTGTAATGAACATGTTTTTTTTTTGTAAAGACTAATATTTATGTTTCAAAGTTATCAGCACACAGTAGAACAAATATTCATATATCTAATCGATTGCTCTGCTCAGAATGATGTAAAATCGAAATTGAAACTTGAGAAATAAAAAAAACCGAAATAAGAAATTCTGAAATTAAGAACTGAGAAATAAAAAACTGAGAAATTAAGAACTGAGAAATTAAAAACTGAGAAATTAAGAACTGAGAAATTATGAACTGAGAAATTAAAAACTTAGAAATTTTAAATATGAGAATTTACCAACTTTTAAATAAAAAATGGATTACTGAGATAAAAAAAAACATTTAGTAAAAATAGCTTTTTATAAAATTTAAAATAAGTATAATGAACATGTTTTTTTTTTGTAAATACTGTAATTATTATGTTTTCAAAATTATCAGCACACAGTAGAACAAATATTCATATATCTAATCGATTGCTCTGCTCCGAATTCGAAAATATTCAAATTATTGCTATTGCTTTTAGAAATAGAATCATAAGTATAAAGTGAATCCACTTAAATCTAGTGAAGTAACAATAACTCCAGAAACGTTTTTATTTCAAATTTCAAAGTCAGTATGTGATATTATCAATCTTATGATTCAAAAACATAAAGCAATTAAAGTCAATTTTGAATTATTTGTGTCATACATTTTGCCAAAAAATAATGAAAGCTCTATGAAATCTTTCAACACCAAATATGAGATAGCAGTTCCGAATACAAATGTTTATAACATGTATTTTAAATGCTCTGAAAAATTATTATTTAGAGTTTGAACTTGCCGAATCTGGTTGGGCTATTAATTCTATAAACCATTTGGAAATAAACATAAACAAGTGCAATCCTTTAAGAGCTGGGACATACTTAGAATTGCCTACGGTTATAAAAAACACAAAGTCATGTTTGAATATACACAACAATGCCAATCATTGTTTTTTGTGGTGTATTATTGCCCAGATGTTTCCAAAAAGATTGAATGCTAATAGAACGCAATCGTACCCACACTATACGTTGCTTTTAAAAATAAATGATATGTCTTTTCCGCCATGTTTCGATGATATTAAAATATTTTAGAAAAATAATCCTTGTATAAGTGTGAATGTTTATGGTCTTGAAGCTAATAATCATGTAACTGGTCCTCTATTTTTTGACACGTGAACGAAAGCTTATACATGTCAATTTGTTGTACATAACTAAAGATGATAAAGTCCATTTTTGTTTAATGTTATAAGATCTAAAAATCATCAAGTTTTTACACAAAAATTGAATAAACTCATACTTAATAGTGATGACGATAAAAGGCAGAGAACTGAAGGTTGTTTCAACACTTTGCCTTGGGGGGCATTATAGTTCAATACTTTAATACTTGTCGGATTACTGTATTCGTTCTACTGTGCTAAAACTATAGTTTAAGTTAAAAAAGCTAATTACAAATGATTTAAATGTGTAAAAAGTATGTAATCGAATAAAAAAATGTAATAAATGAATGTTACTATAATCAATAAATGAATAATCGATATTTATTTTCTTTTCTTTTCCTTTTCCGAAAGATTTTCCCTCTTATAAACACTGTGTATAGATTATGTCATGGTTAATGTTAATATATTTTTTTATGTCTATTAGCTTGTCATAACTATATGCAGTGTTTATTATTAAGAGGTATCATACAGGATCAAATTAAATTAGCTAGAGAAACTCCTCAGATGTGATGGGTATCGATACCTAAACATGATAAAACAAAAGAAAACAGATTTTCTCAACTCATACTTCAAGTACCAGCACAACCAGCGGTCGAGGACCCCAAATAAAAAATAAAAAAATATCTTCTTTTTTTTGTTTTTATATCGATGTGTTTAGATATCGATACCCATCACGTCTGTGGAGTTTCTCGTTCGTTAGCTAATTTAATTTGACCCCTGTATACTAACTTATTAGGTGAATAATAAAAAAAAACATTATGTAGAATCAATTTTAATTTTATTGTTTCGCCTTCAATTAAATAAACTCGACCAATAATAATAACTAATAAACAATAACTTATAAACTGCATTTAAGGTCTGCATGTGGGTGAACTTAATTTTTTAACTATTTTACCGACGAGATATTCTGCTTCATCCATAATTTCATCGTAATTGTCCTTGACTAAATACTGAACATTCACACAAGCACAATCACTATCACTGCGATCAACACGATTTATTAAATTATTGTCATTTAAATCACAAATAGATATTTTTATTAAATGGTGTGCTTTTCCTGGATCCTTGCGAATTACGTAAGATGTAGACGGTGTATCCAATAGCTTGGGCAGGGTAATTTTAGAAGTTAATTTCAACTTCTTGTTTTTTCTTTTTATTGGACTTTCTTGAGTATCCTTGACTTTATCCTGCTGATTTTCCTGGAACTCAGTTTGTTCAACATTGTCCCCAGTAAATTCTTGAGTAAAATAGAATGACTTAATAACATCATCAACAATATCAAGGCCTTCCATTTTCTGAAAAAAAAAAAAAAATAATAATAATTTCCATTTTCTTTTATATTTAATTAACATTATTTTTATTATTAGACTTGACAAATTTATTAGTTACTTACAATCTTAAATAGATGAATGGACGATTAAAGATAATTTAATAATAATTTTAAAAAAACTCGTCCACTACGAACACTGTGACGGACACTGTCGCTGTGTAACTCAGTCGAGGACACGACTCTTAATAACGACCCAGGTCCAAACCCGTTGCTAGAATACTGTGCTCGCAAGTCACATATTCATATATAAAGGATAGTAAGTAATGAAAATAAATAATAGGCAAGATGAAGTTGATCAAACAACCCATATCCTTGAACGTGAATAATATCAATTTCAATGACTCAGCTCGTCAGATTAGACATAGTGCTTTATTGCCTAATACAATTCGCTGCATAATATGTGGACCCTCGAACTGTGGTAAAACAAACGTTATGATCAGTTTACTGCTGCATGAAAATGGGCTTAAATTTAAAGATCTTTATCTTTACTCGAAAACTACTTTCCAGCCAAAATATCGGTTTTTAAGTGAAGTATTAAGAAGAGTACCTCAGATACAGTTCAATGAGTTCAATGACGACAAAGATGTTATAGCTCCGAATGAAGCTTTAACAAATTCTGTATTTATTTTTGATGATGTTATGTGTGAAAAGCAAATAAACATTCGTAATTATTTCTCTATGGGAAGACATAAGCAAATTGACTGCTTTTATTTATCACAAACCTACTCAAAAATTCCGAAACAGTTGCTACGTGATAATGCTAATTTTCTTATAATATTTAAACAAGATGATGTGAACTTAAAGCATATCTATGAAGAACATGTAAATTCTGATCTGCTGTGGAATCAGTTTAAAGAAGTTTGTAAAACTGTTTGGAGTAACCCTTATCATTTTCTACTTATTAATAAAGAGTCGGCATTAAATAATGGGAGGTACAGACAGAATTTTGATATTTTTTTAAACTTTGAATGAAGGTACATACTTATAAATGAATTACATACATAAATGCTGTTAGTATTATTCCTTGTTTAGCTGAATACAGTTGTTATTTATTGTAAGATGGACAAAAATATTAAAATGGAATTAGTGAAGTCTGTCGACTCCATAAAGAATAAAATAAAACAAATGAAAAATCAGGAACATACAATGAACTTGTCGCTTGATAAAATGCTAAAACCTGTCACAAATCCTCTAAAAACTCTTGTTGAATCTAATAGATGTGCAGAAAAAATAAAAATAAATGAAAATCCAACTTTAAATAATTCTGAAGGAATCGAATTCGATGAAAAGAATACTAGCTCATCTACAAAGCTCAATGACTGTTACGATCCAAAACTAAATTCTACCCAATTCGTCAAACAAAATGCTAAAAAGGAATCGATAGATAATTTAGAAATGTCATTAGAGGATGATGATATCTTTGGTATTTATGACGGTGTTAGTATACCGTTTGGAATTAGAAGTGAAAATAAAACTCTATTGATGGGTAATTCAGCAGTATCATTTTCTAAAATTGATAGTTTGAATAACGATACAATCGTTTTAATTAAAATCGGTGACAAAGCTTACAATTTAACAGTTGGTCTAAAAGAACTTTTACTCCGAAGAAAACCCGATTTAAAGTTAATATCGAGCGAAGATAAACTTGTCTATAAGGATATGTTACACTATACAAATGCACATAAAAGAGATTTTAATCCTAAAGGTCAAATAAGAGGTGACAAAGGTACAAAATATTGTAAAATAATAAAACCTCTATTTTCCGAATTGTCAAACGATGTTATACATGCTCACACTAAACTTGGAGGAAAATTACCAACGTTAAAAAAATACAAAAACAACACCGACTTGGTATATTGGGATGATCCTAACGAATTAGTCGAGAGATTGAAACTATTAGTAGCTTCAAGAGATGCTGGCAATACAAACCATGATAATGAAATTTTATCGATAATTGAAGAATTAAAAGAAGCTGACATAATTAAAGAATAAATAGTCGTAATAATATGCTTTACATTCAGTATTGTACATGGATTCAAGACAAATGTACTGAATTCTGACCATGAGCAAAGCCGATGTGGTAAACGAAATTCATAAAAATGCAAGGGTAAACTTTCCCCGAAGACATGTTATTATGAAAGATATAGACGACCTGTGGCAAGCAGATTTAATTGATATGCAATCAATTTCAAAAGAAAATAAAAATTACAGATTTATTCTTACCGTTATCGATACATTTTCGAAATATGCTTGGGCCTTTCCTCTGAGAAGTAAAACCAAAGATGATGTATGTAACTCATTCAAAGTTTTGTTGGCTACAGGGCGTGTTTCAAAAAACCTCCAAACAGATAATGGAACAGAATTTTATAATAATAAATTTCAAAAGCTTATGAAATCTAATCATATTAACCACTATTCAACCTTTTCAACAAAAAAGGCTTCAATAGTTGAAAGATTTATCAGAACTTTGAAATCTAAACTGTATAAGGAATTCAGTTTAAAAGGCAGCTATAATTGGGTAGATAGTACCCTTAATGATGTTATATATAAATACAATCACACTTACCATCGGACAATTCATGAAATTCCTGCTAATGTGGATAACATGAATAAAAAACGTATATTAGAAAGGTATTTAAGGTCGGTAAAAAATGAAAGAATAAAAAGCAAGTATAAAGTGGGTGATTATGTACGTATCAGTAAATACAAAGGAACATTTGAAAAAGGATATACCCCCAACTGGTCGACAGAAATATTTAAAATTCGAAAAATACAAAATACAACTCCTATTACCTACTTAATTGAAGATACAATCAGAAGTCAACCTATTTTAGGAGCATTTTACTTACAAGAGCTTCAAAAGACAAAATATCCTAATGTATATCTAGTCGAGAAAGTTCTTAGAAGAAAAGGAAACAGGGTTTTAGTAAAATGGTTAGGTTTATCTTCTGCTGAAAACAGTTGGATTGATAAATCGAATGTAGTAATATAAATAAAAATAACTTTACTAACCGTATAAGTATTTATTAAAGTGTTCAATCCAGATTCATTAGTCTTATGATGTGTATTGGAGAGAGTAGTCTTCTCAATTGGCTTATAAACAATTTACCATTTGAATTACACTTACCAGGATACAATTATTGTGGTCCTGGTACAAAATTAATTAAAAGGCTTACACGTGGAGACGAAGGTATTAATAAATTAGACGAACATTGCAAAGAACACGACATTGCCTATCTCAAATCATCAAACTTAAAGAATCGTCACAGAGCTGATTTAATTTTGTTGAAAATGGTAAAAGAGCGAGCAGTTGCCTCGGATGCAAGTGTAAGCGAGAAAATCGCAGCACGCTTAGTAAGCAAGACAATGTCTACAAAAATTAAAACTGGTTCCGGCCTAAAAAAAAATAGAAAAAAGTGCTTTCAAAAACTTACACCTGGAAAAGGGTTAAAAAACAAATTTAAAAATGTTATCACTAAAACGAAAAGACACATGAAAAAACTAAAACCAAAATGCAAAAAAGTGGCAATAGAATTAGCTATGGCCGCAGCCAGAGAATTAGCTGATGATTCATCCATAAAACTTCCTCGTGTTATTCCTATACCAAAAACTGGTGGTGTATTACCTTTGATTCCTATTTTTGCTGGATTATCAGCAGTGGGAGCAATAGCAGGCGGTGCAGCAGGTATTACCAAAACCATAAATGAATTCAAGATGGCTAAAAAGCTGTTGGTTGAATCGAAGAGACACAATGAAAAAATGGAAGCTCTCTGCATTGGGAAAGGACTACACCTTAAACCACATAAAAACGGGCTTGGAATTTATGTATCGAATGAAAAAAACTAAGATATCGGCTACCCAAACGAGCCCTAACTAACTTCGACATTTTGAAGTATGGAACTAATATTCCATATTTTAGAGGAGTCTTTATGAGAGATGAACTTCCTAAATACCCGTTTAAAAAAGAATGTGGAGTTATTAATTTAGATAGTTCAAAAGATCCTGGCTCTCATTGGGTAGCCTATGCAAAATACAATGATTATATTGAGTACTTTGACAGTTACGGAAATCTTAAGCCTCCAAAAGAATTTATAAAATACGGAGGTACTAAAGTCCACTATAATTATGAAAATATACAACGCGATCATCCTTTCAATTGCGGACATCTCTGTTTAATTTTTCTAAGGAATTTTTGGAGTAGTCTAGGGATAAAATAAACAGGATCTTCTGAAACAGTCCAGTATGCAAGCATGTCTACCACAGTTACCATCTCTGGAAATAAATCTGATTTGGTGTCATACTTTCAACCTCCACTGCATTTATCCGATCAATACGAGTGCGGTTTGTTATACTTTTCAGTGTTAAATTCAAGATCAAATGTGTCCATCAATAGCAGCAGTCTATCTGTAATCAGAATTGAATGTGATCTTGTACACAGTTCGTACTGCAACGGACTACCAACTCATTTTATTCATGAATTTGTATTTGATACTGCTCCGGGTCATCAGTGCATAGAAATACCACGAAACGTTATTTACTTTCCAGTGAACAAAAATATAATTTCATCTATATCTGTTAGAATTGTTGATCAATTTGGTTATTGTATTAACTTTGGTGACGAATTCAATATTCAACTACGTCTTCATTTAAGAAAAACAAAATGATACTATATTATAAAAACACTCCTGTGAAAATAAAACGTATTATTCCTTCAACGACCACTAAGGTGAATAGACGTAAGAAAAAAGTTAAGAAATTGACTGAAGCAAATAAAGGTTTTCTTAGAGCCCTAGGTTTTAAAGTATGAATATACTCCAGATTACTGAATTACCGCACTTCGATAGTTCGATCGAAAGTTATGAAATCCATTCATATAATCCCTACAATAACAGCTTTAGAGAAAACGATGAAATCAGAATCCCCATACATCAGCAAGACATATACGTGCTACCATCAGCCAGTTCAATTTACATCGAAGGCCAAGCAAAGCTGTTCGGTAAAGATGGGAATCCGATCAAGAAAACTGTTACGTTCACTAATAACCCTGTTATGTCTTTGTTTCAAGACATCAGGTACGAAATGAATGGTATTGAAATAGATCGTATAAAAAATTCTGGAATAACGTCAACAATAAAATCATACATCTCATTAAATGAAGCTGAAAATAAAGTTGCTGCGTTATGGGGTTGGAATTTAAACGGATTCCAAAGTGATGGGCATTTTAGTTTAGTGATACCGCTAAATAAGATTTTAGGGTTTGCAGAGGATTACAATAAAATCGTTATAAATTGTAAACATGAACTTATATTGAATAGAAGTAACTCTAACTTAAACAGCGTTATTCTTACTGATGATGTTGCTCATTTTCAAATAGATATACAAAGAGTTCAATGGAGGGTGCCACACATAAAAGTGTCAGATCGAGAACGATTAACACTTTTAAAGCATTTAGAAAGAGATAAACCCATTCAGATGGCTTTTAGAAATTGGGATTTATATGAATATCCTTTATTACCTAAAACCACAAAACATTCTTGGTCAGTTAAGACTGCTTCACAATTGGAAAAGCCTAGATATGTAATTTTTTGCTTACAAACTAACAGAAAAAATAATAAAACTAAAGACATATCTCTATTCGATCATTGCGAGGTGACAAACGTTACGCTCTTCTTAAATTCTCAATATTATCCTTATGAGCCTTTGGGTTTAAAGTTTTCTGACAACAAATACAGTATATTATATGAAATGTATGTGAAATTTCGTCAGTCGTATTACAACTGTCCAGTAGACCCGTTGCTCGATCTAAAGGACTTCAAAGAAAAAGCTCCCCTGTTTATCTTAGACTGCTCAAGGCAAAACGATAGTCTAAAATCAGGTCCAGTAGACGTACGCATAGAAATTGAATGTTCAACGCCAATACCAGATAAGACTACTGCATATTGTTTGATTATAAACGATCGACTTGTGGAATACAAACCTCTCAGCAACATTGTGCGCAGGTTATCATGATTGCTATTGTGGATATTCAAGGCTTTAAAACAGAAACAAATGAATTTATAATAAAAGAAATCGCTATATTATATAATAAAACATTACAAGTGTTTTTATTTAAGCCACCATTTCCATTTGAAAAATTAACGAAACAAGAAAAAAAACAAGTTAGTTGGATTGAACGTAACAGAAAGATATATTGGTGTGAAGGATTTATTCCATATTCCAATTACCAGAATTTTATTGCTGATATTTTAAGAGATAAATGTGTCTATGTTAAAGGTTCAGAAAAAGTCTTGTGGTTAAAAAATATATTAGAAAACAGTAATAGTAACATATTTAATTTAGAAGATAAAGGTTGTTCTAGTTTGTTAAGTCTGCACCATCAATATAAATATTCTCAAGATTTGTATAGTTGTATTTATCATGACTCTGTATGTGCTTTAAAAAATGTATTGTGTTTAAATAAATGGTGCTATGATAATAAAATTATAAAATAAACTTTTTTTTTGTTTAATTTCTTTATTTTTGGTAAACCGTTTCCTATCCCTCCCAATCTCTTCAACGTCGTCAAATCGTTATAAGCTGCTGACTGTAACTAGACGATGTCATTATGCAGTTATCTGTAAAACGGAGAAGCATGTCTCATAATAAATACAAACCTCGATATGACATGTATAATACTTATAAAATGCGTCAATTTTCATTTAACTATTACTGGGCAACGGCTGATTCAAAGAAAATATTAGTGATGGAAATGGCTGACGCTGGATTCTTTTACTGTGGCAATAGTATAAATGATAAAGCAGCATGTTTTTCATGTGGAGGTGTAATAGAAGATTGGGAGATTTATGACGATCCTTGGATGCAACATGCTATAAATTTTCCTCAATGTTTTTATTTGAACGCTGTGAAAGGAAGAGAGTATATATTTAATACACGTATCTGCATCGCAGCATTAGACTCCTAGCATTGCAGTGTAATAGATAGATCTTAAGTATATAACTAAGTAATAAATAACACAAATATTTACTGCACCACGAGAGATACAATTATTGATATTACCTATCTACATCATGTTTCACTCAGAGAAATTTGATTTGGAAGGCACTTCTAAACTTATTTTCAAGAATACTAGGGGTGAGATAATATATATTCAAGATATGCACCCTAGAAAAAAGAAATCGAACTCAGGTGAATTAAAACATCAGGATAGTGATATAACCCGAAAAGAAGATTTATTTTACCAGAAGTTGGAAGATTCAGAAAAATCTAACTTGAAAAATACTCACTACCTTATACTAAAAAGCGAACCTGGTGAGGATCTTCGCAAATTCGTTAAAGTTAGCAACAAACATACTGATCATGAAAAATCGATTGTTAGTTCGTCAAAGACCAGTGGGAGTAAGTAGTATATCGACAGCAACTGCAGATCTATTCCATCAGGAGAGTGATACAGCACATGAGTTAGTTTTACACAAATTATAAACGTAACTCAGATTCATAAAAACCTCAGGTCAGCGATTCAAGAAAGAAGATTTCATTACTTATTACTTTAAGTACACATCGCACCGCTGATTGGGGTGTTCTGCATAACGCGCTCGAGCGAAGCGTGTGCAACTCAATCAATATTATGAACTATATCGCAGATCACGATATTAGTGTATGATTGGGGAGTTCTGGATCATGCGCTCGAGCGAAGCGAGGGCAAGTGATGCAGAACCCCCAATTATACACTACTTATACCGACTTAATTTTTTTTTCTTTTTTCAGAGCAAGCCAGGCAAGCGAGGGGTAGAAAGCCGCGTCTGTTCGCGGGCTGATGGACAAGAAAGTAATCTGAGGTAAGTGCAGTTTTTTTTTTATAATGAATTTCAGATGAAAAAAAATGATTTTAATAAGAAAATGTTTGTCTTCAAACCGCTGATCTCGGTCGCGAAACACTCCCGACTTAACTTTTTTTTCTTTTTTCAGAGCAAGCCAGGCATGCGAGGGGTAGAAAGCCGTGTCTGTTCGCGGGCTGATGCAAGACAGTAATCTGAGGTAAGTGCAGTTTTTTTTTTATAATGAATTTCAGATGAAAAAAAATTATTTTTACTAAGAAACTGTTTGTCTTCAAACCGGTGATCTCGGTCGCGAGACACTATCCCGATCATTTTTTTTTTCTTTTTTCAGCACAAACCAGGCAAGCGAGGGGTAGAAAGCCACGCCTGTTCGCGGGCTGATGGACAAGAAAGTAATCTGAGGTAAGTGCAGTTTTTTTTTATTATGAATTTCATATGAAAAAAAAATATTTTTACTAAGAAAATGTTTGTCTTCAAACCGGTGATCTCGGTCGCGAAACACTATCCCGATCAATTTTTATTCTTTTTTCAGAACAAACCAGGCAAGCGAGGGGTAGAAAGCCGCGCCTGTTCGCGGGCTGTTGGATAAGAATGTAATCTGAGGTAAGTGCAGTTTTTTTTTATAATGAATTTCAGATGAAAAAAATTGATTTTTACTAAGAAAATGTTTGCCTTCAAACCGGTGATCTCGGTCGCGAAACACTATCAGGACTATTTTTTTTTCTTTTTTCAGAGCAATCCAGGCAAGCGAGGGGTAGAAAGCCGCGTCTGTTCGCGGGCAGATGGACATGAAAGTAATCTGAGGTAAGTGCAGTTTTTTTTTATAATGAATTTCAGATGAAAAAAATTGATTTTTACTAAGAAACTGTTTGCCTTCAAACCGGTGATCTCGGTCGCGAAACACTATCCTGACTCAATTTTTTTTTCTTTTTTCAGAACAAACCAGGCAAGCGAGGGGTAGAAAGCCGCGCCTGTTCGCGGGCTGATGGAGAAGAAAGTAATCTGTGGTAAGTGCAGACCAAAATTATGAATATCAGATGAAAAAACGTGATTTTATACTAAGAAAATATTTGTCTTCAAACCGCTGATCTCGGTCGCGAAACACTCCCGACTTAACTTTTTTTTCTTTTTTCAGAGCAAGCCAGGCAAGCGAGGGGTAGAAAGCCGTGTCTGTTGGCGGGCTGATGCAAGACAGTAATCTGAGGTAAGTGCAGTTTTTTTTTTATAATGAATTTCAGATGAAAAAAATATATTTTTACTAAGAAACTGTTTGTCTTCAAACCGGTGATCTCGGTCGCGAAACACTCCCGACTTAACTTTTTTTTCTTTTTTCAGAACAAACCAGGCAAGCGAGCGGTAGAAAGCCGCGCCTGTTCGCGGGCTGATGGATAAGAAAGTAATCTGTGGTAAGTGCAGACCAAAATTATGAATATCAGATGAAAAAACGTGATTTTATACTAAGAAACTGTTTGCCTTCAAACCGGTGATCTCGGTCGCGAAACACTATCCTGACTCAATTTTTTTTTCTTTTTTCAGAACAAGCCAGGCAAGCGAGGGGTAGAAAGCCGTGTTTGTTCGCGGGCTAATGCAAGACAGTAATCTGAGGTAAGTGCAGTTTTTTTTTTATAATGAATTTCAGATGAAAAAAAATTATTTTTACTAAGAAACTGTTTGTCTTCAAACCGGTGATCCCGGTCGCGAAACACTATCCCGACTCAATATTTTTTTCTTTTTTCAGAGCAAGCCAGGCAAGCGAGGGGTAGAAAGCCGTGTCTGTTCGCGGGCTGATGCAAGACAGTAATCTGAGGTAAGTGCAGTTTTTTTTTTTATAATGAATTTCAGATGAAAAAAATTGATTTTTACTAAGAAACTGTTTGTCTTCAAACCGGTGATCTCGGTCGCGAAACACTATCAGGACTATTTTTTTTTCTTTTTTCTGAGCAAGCCAGGCATGCGAAGGGTAGAAAGCCGCGCCTGTTCGCGGGCTGATGGACAAGAAAGAAATCTGTGGTAAGTGCAGACCAAAATTATGAATTTCAGATGAAAAAACGTCATTTTATACTAAGAAAATATTTGTCTTCAAACCGCTGATCTCGGTCGCGAAACACTATCCCGGCTCAATATTTTTTTCTTTTTTCAGAGCAAGCCAGGCAAGCGAGGGGCAGAAAACCGCGTCTGTTCGCGGGCTGATGGACAAGAAAGTAATCTTAGGTAAGTGCAGTTTTTTTTTTTAATGAATTTCAGATGAAAAAATTTGATTTTTACTAAGAAAATGTTTGTCTTCAAACCGGTGATCGCGGTCGCGAAACACTATCCCGACTCAATATTTTTTTCTTTTTTCAGAGCAAGCCAGGCAAGCGAGGTGTAGAAAACCGCGTCTGTTCGCGGGCTGATGGACAAGAAAGTATTATGTGGGAAGTGCAGACCAAAATTATGAATTTCAGATGAAAAAACGTGATTTTATACTATGAAAATATTTGTCTTCATAACGCTGATCTCGGTCGCCAAACACTATACCGACTTAATTTATTTTTCTTTTTTCAGAGCAAGCCAGACAAGCGAGGGGTAGAAAGCCGTGTCTGTTCGTGGGCTGATGCAAGACAGTAATCTGAGGTAAGTGCAGTTTTTTTTTTTATAATGAATTTCAGATGAAAAAAAAATATTTTTACTAAGAAACTGTTTGTCTTCAAACCGGTGATCTCGGTCGCGAGACACTATCCCGATCAATTTTTTTTTCTTTTTTCAGCACAAACCAGGCAAGCGAGGGGTAGAAAGCCGCGCCTGTTCGCGGGCTGATGGACAAGAAAGTAATCTGTGGTAAGTGCAGTTTTTTTTTATTATGAATTTCATATGAAAAAAAAATATTTTTACTAAGAAAATGTTTGTCTTCAAACCGGTGATCTCGGTCGCGAAACACTATCAGGACTATTTTTTTTTCTTTTTTCAGAGCAATCCAGGCAAGCGAGGGGTAGAAAGCCGCGTCTGTTTGCGGGCTGATGGACAAGAAAGTAATCTGAGGTAAGTGCAGTTTTTTTTTAATGAATTTCAGATGAAAAAAAATGATTTTTACCAAGAAAATGTTTGTCTTCAAACCGGTGATCTCGGTCGCGAAACACTATCCCGACTCAATATTTTATTCTTTTTCAGAGCAAGCCAGGTAAGCGAGGGGTAGAAAACCGCGTCTGTTCGCGGGCTGATGGACAAGAAAGTAATCTGAGGTAAGTGCAGTTTTTTTTTATAATGAATTTAAGATGAAAAAAATTGATTTTTACCAAGAAAATGTTTGTCTCCAAACCGGTGATCTCGGTCGCGAAACACTGTCCCGATCAATATTTTTTTCTTTTTTCAGCACAAACCAGGCAAGCGAGGGGTAGAAAGCCGCGCCTGTTCGCGGGCTGATGGACAAGAAAGTAATCTGAGGTAAGTGCAGTTTTTTTTTATAATGAATTTAAGTAGAAAAAAAAAGATTTTTACCAAGAAAATGTTTGTCTTCAAACCGGTGATCTCGGTCGCGAAACACTATCCCGATCAATTTTTTTTTCTTTTTTCAGCACAAACCAGGCAAGCGAGGGGTAGAAAGCCGCGCCTGTTCGCGGGCTGATGGACAAGATAGTAATCTGAGGTAAGTGCAGGCGTAAATTATGAATTTCAGATGAAAAAACGTGATTTTATACTAAGAAAATATTTGTCTTCAAACCGCTGATCTCGGTCGCAAAACACTATCCCGACTTATTTTTTTTCCTTTTTTCTGAGCAAGCCATGCAAGCGAGGGGTAGAAAGCCACGCTTGTTCGCGGGCTGATGGACAAGAAAGTAATCTGAGGTAAGTGCAGTTTTTTTTTATAACGAATTTCAGATGAAAAAAATTGATTTTTACTAAGAAAATGTTTGTCTTCAAACCGGTGATCTCGGTCGCGAAACACTATCCCGACTCAATATTTTTTTTATTTTTTCAGAGCAAGCCAGGCAAGCGAGGGGTAGAAAGCCGTGTCTGTTTGCGGGCTGATGCAAGGGAGTAATCTGAGGTAAGTGCAGTTTTTTTTATAATGAATTTCAGATGAAAAAAATTGATTTTTACTAAGAAAATGTTTGTCTTCAAACCGGTGATCTCGGTCGCGAAACACTCCCGACTTAACTTTTTTTTCTTTTTTCAGAACAAACCAGGCAAGCGAGGGGTAGAAAGCCGCGCCTGTTCGCGGGCTGATGGATAAGAAAGTAATCTGTGGTAAGTGCAGACCAAAATTATGAATATCAGATGAAAAAACGTGATTTTATACTAAGAAACTGTTTGCCTTCAAACCGGTGATCTCGGTCGCGAAACACTATCCTGACTCAATTTTTTTTTCTTTTTTCAGAACAAGCCAGGCAAGCGAGGGGTAGAAAGCCGTGTCTGTTCGCGGGCTGATGCAAGACAGTAATCTGAGGTAAGTGCAGTTTTTTTTTTATAATGAATTTCAGATGAAAAAAATTGATTTTTACTAAGAAACTGTTTGTCTTCAAACCGGTGATCCCGGTCGCGAAACACTATCCCGACTCAATATTTTTTTCTTTTTTCAGAGCAAGCCAGGCAAGCGAGGGGTAGAAAGCCGTGTCTGTTCGCGGGCTGATGCAAGACAGTAATCTGAGGTAAGTGCAGTTTTTTTTTTATAATGAATTTCAGATGAAAAAAATTGATTTTTACTAAGAAACTGTTTGTCTTCAAACCGGTGATCTCGGTCGCGAAACACTATCAGGACTATTTTTTTTTCTTTTTTCTGAGCAAGCCAGGCATGCGAAGGGTAGAAAGCCGCGCCTGTTCGCGGGCTGATGGACAAGAAAGAAATCTGTGGTAAGTGCAGACCAAAATTATGAATTTCAGATGAAAAAACGTGATTTTATACTAAGAAAATATTTGTCTTCAAACCGCTGATCTCGGTCGCGAAACACTATCCCGACTCAATATTTTTTTCTTTTTTCAGAGCAAGCCAGGCAAGCGAGGGGCAGAAAACCGCGTCTGTTCGCGGGCTGATGGACAAGAAAGTAATCTGAGGTAAGTGCAGTTTTTTTTTTAATGAATTTCAGATGAAAAAAATTGATTTTTACTAAGAAAATGTTTGTCTTCAAACCGGTGATCGCGGTCGCGAAACACTATCCCGACTCAATATTTTTTTCTTTTTTCAGAGCAAGCCAGGCAAGCGAGGTGTAGAAAACCGCGTCTGTTCGCGGGCTGATGGACAAGAAAGTATTATGTGGGAAGTGCAGACCAAAATTATGAATTTCAGATGAAAAAACGTGATTTTATACTATGAAAATATTTGTCTTCATAACGCTGATCTCGGTCGCCAAACACTATACCGACTTAATTTATTTTTCTTTTTTCAGAGCAAGCCAGACAAGCGAGGGGTAGAAAGCCGCGCCTGTTCGCGGGCTGATGGACAAGAAAGTAATCTTAGGTAAGTGCAGTTTTTTTTTATAATGAATTTCAGATGAAAAAAATTGATTTTTACTAAGAAAATGTTTGCCTTCAAACCGGTGATCTCGGTCGCGAAACACTATCAGGACTATTTTTTTTTCTTTTTTCAGAGCAATCCAGGCAAGCGAGGGGTAGAAAGCCGCGTCTGTTCGCGGGCAGATGGACAAGAAAGTAATCTGAGGTAAGTGCAGTTTTCTTTTTTAATGAATTTCAGATGAAAAAAAATGATTTTTACTAAGAAAATGTTTGTCTTCAAACCGGTGATCTCGGTCGCGAAACACTATCCCGACTCAATATTTTTTTCTTTTTCAGAGCAAGCCAGGCAAGCGAGGGGTAGAAAACCGCGTCTGTTCGCGGGCTGATGGACAAGAAAGTATTATGTGGGAAGTGCAGACAAAAATTATGAATTTCAGATGAAAAAACGTGATTTTATAATAAGAAAATATTTGTCTTCAAACCGCTGATCTCGGTCGCCAAACACTATACCGACTTAATTTTTTTTTCTTTTTTCAGAGCAAGCCAGGCAAGCGAGGGGTAGAAAGCCGCGTCTGTTCGCGGGCTGATGGACAAGAAAGTAATCTGAGGTAAGTGCAGTTTTTTTTTTATAATGAATTTCAGATGAAAAAAAATGATTTTAATAAGAAAATGTTTGTCTTCAAACCGCTGATCTCGGTCGCGAAACACTCCCGACTTAACTTTTTTTTCTTTTTTCAGAGCAAGCCAGGCATGCGAGGGGTAGAAAGCCGTGTCTGTTCGCGGGCTGATGCAAGACAGTAATCTGAGGTAAGTGCAGTTTTTTTTTTATAATGAATTTCAGATGAAAAAAAATTATTTTTACTAAGAAACTGTTTGTCTTCAAACCGGTGATCTCGGTCGCGAGACACTATCCCGATCAATTTTTTTTTCTTTTTTCAGCACAAACCAGGCAAGCGAGGGGTAGAAAGCCACGCCTGTTCGCGGGCTGATGGACAAGAAAGTAATCTGAGGTAAGTGCAGTTTTTTTTTATTATGAATTTCATATGAAAAAAAAATATTTTTACTAAGAAAATGTTTGTCTTCAAACCGGTGATCTCGGTCGCGAAACACTATCCCGATCAATTTTTTTTCTTTTTTCAGAACAAACCAGGCAAGCGAGGGGTAGAAAGCCGCGCCTGTTCGCGGGCTGTTGGATAAGAATGTAATCTGAGGTAAGTGCAGTTTTTTTTTATAATGAATTTCAGATGAAAAAAATTGATTTTTACTAAGAAAATGTTTGCCTTCAAACCGGTGATCTCGGTCGCGAAACACTATCAGGACTATTTTTTTTTCTTTTTTCAGAGCAATCCAGGCAAGCGAGGGGTAGAAAGCCGCGTCTGTTCGCGGGCAGATGGACATGAAAGTAATCTGAGGTAAGTGCAGTTTTTTTTTTTAATGAATTTCAGATGAAAAAAATTGATTTTTACTAAGAAACTGTTTGCCTTCAAACCGGTGATTTCGGTCGCGAAACACTCCCGACTTAACTTTTTTTCTTTTTTCAGAGCAAGCCATGCAAGCGAAGGGTAGAAAGCTTCGCCTGTTCGTGGGCTGATGGATAAGAAAGTAATCTGAGGTAAGTGCAGTTTTTTTTTATAATGAATTTCAGATGAAAAAAATTGATTTTTACTAAGAAACTGTTTGCCTTCAAACCGGTGATCTCGGTCGCGAAACACTATCCTGACTCAATTTTTTTTTCTTTTTTCAGAACAAACCAGGCAAGCGAGGGGTAGAAAGCCGCGCCTGTTCGCGGGCTGATGGAGAAGAAAGTAATCTGTGGTAAGTGCAGACCAAAATTATGAATATCAGATGAAAAAACGTGATTTTATACTAAGAAAATATTTGTCTTCAAACCGCTGATCTCGGTCGCGAAACACTCCCGACTTAACTTTTTTTTCTTTTTTCAGAGCAAGCCAGGCAAGCGAGGGGTAGAAAGCCGTGTCTGTTGGCGGGCTGATGCAAGACAGTAATCTGAGGTAAGTGCAGTTTTTTTTTTATAATGAATTTCAGATGAAAAAAATATATTTTTACTAAGAAACTGTTTGTCTTCAAACCGGTGATCTCGGTCGCGAAACACTCCCGACTTAACTTTTTTTTCTTTTTTCAGAACAAACCAGGCAAGCGAGGGGTAGAAAGCCGCGCCTGTTCGCGGGCTGATGGATAAGAAAGTAATCTGTGGTAAGTGCAGACCAAAATTATGAATATCAGATGAAAAAACGTGATTTTATACTAAGAAACTGTTTGCCTTCAAACCGGTGATCTCGGTCGCGAAACACTATCCTGACTCAATTTTTTTTTCTTTTTTCAGAACAAGCCAGGCAAGCGAGGGGTAGAAAGCCGTGTTTGTTCGCGGGCTGATGCAAGACAGTAATCTGAGGTAAGTGCAGTTTTTTTTTTATAATGAATTTCAGATGAAAAAAATTTATTTTTACTAAGAAACTGTTTGTCTTCAAACCGGTGATCCCGGTCGCGAAACACTATCCCGACTCAATATTTTTTTCTTTTTTCAGAGCAAGCCAGGCAAGCGAGGGGTAGAAAGCCGTGTCTGTTCGCGGGCTGATGCAAGACAGTAATCTGAGGTAAGTGCAGTTTTTTTTTTTATAATGAATTTCAGATGAAAAAAATTGATTTTTACTAAGAAACTGTTTGTCTTCAAACCGGTGATCTCGGTCGCGAAACACTATCAGGACTATTTTTTTTTCTTTTTTCTGAGCAAGCCAGGCATGCGAAGGGTAGAAAGCCGCGCCTGTTCGCGGGCTGATGGACAAGAAAGAAATCTGTGGTAAGTGCAGACCAAAATTATGAATTTCAGATGAAAAAACGTCATTTTATACTAAGAAAATATTTGTCTTCAAACCGCTGATCTCGGTCGCGAAACACTATCCCGACTCAATATTTTTTTCTTTTTTCAGAGCAAGCCAGGCAAGCGAGGGGCAGAAAACCGCGTCTGTTCGCGGGCTGATGGACAAGAAAGTAATCTTAGGTAAGTGCAGTTTTTTTTTTAATGAATTTCAGATGAAAAAATTTGATTTTTACTAAGAAAATGTTTGTCTTCAAACCGGTGATCGCGGTCGCGAAACACTATCCCGACTCAATATTTTTTTCTTTTTTCAGAGCAAGCCAGGCAAGCGAGGTGTAGAAAACCGCGTCTGTTCGCGGGCTGATGGACAAGAAAGTATTATGTGGGAAGTGCAGACCAAAATTATGAATTTCAGATGAAAAAACGTGATTTTATACTATGAAAATATTTGTCTTCATAACGCTGATCTCGGTCGCCAAACACTATACCGACTTAATTTATTTTTCTTTTTTCAGAGCAAGCCAGACAAGCGAGGGGTAGAAAGCCGTGTCTGTTCGTGGGCTGATGCAAGACAGTAATCTGAGGTAAGTGCAGTTTTGTTTTTATAATGAATTTCAGATGAAAAAAAAATATTTTTACTAAGAAACTGTTTGTCTTCAAACCGGTGATCTCGGTCGCGAGACACTATCCCGATCAATTTTTTTTTCTTTTTTCAGCACAAACCAGGCAAGCGAGGGGTAGAAAGCCGCGCCTGTTCGCGGGCTGATGGACAAGAAAGTAATCTGTGGTAAGTGCAGTTTTTTTTTATTATGAATTTCATATGAAAAAAAAATATTTTTACTAAGAAAATGTTTGTCATCAAACCGGTGATCTCGGTCGCGAAACACTATCAGGACTATTTTTTTTTCTTTTTTCAGCACAAACCAGGCAAGCGAGGGGTAGAAAGCCGCGTCTGTTTGCGGGCTGATGGACAAGAAAGTAATCTGAGGTAAGTGCAGTTTTTTTTTAATGAATTTCAGATGAAAAAAAATGATTTTTACCAAGAAAATGTTTGTCTTCAAACCGGTGATCTCGGTCGCGAAACACTATCCCGACTCAATATTTTTTTCTTTTTCAGAGCAAGCCAGGTAAGCGAGGGGTAGAAAACCGCGTCTGTTCGCGGGCTGATGGACAAGAAAGTAATCTGAGGTAAGTGCAGTTTTTTTTTATAATGAATTTAAGTAGAAAAAAAAAGATTTTTACCAAGAAAATGTTTGTCTTCACACCGGTGATCTCGGTCGCGAAACACTATCCCGATCAATTTTTTTTTCTTTTTTCAGCACAAACCAGGCAAGCGAGGGGTAGAAAGCCGCGCCTGTTCGCGGGCTGATGGACAAGATAGTAATCTGAGGTAAGTGCAGGCGTAAATTATGAATTTCAGATGAAAAAACGTGATTTTATACTAAGAAAATATTTGTCTTCAAACCGCTGATCTCGGTCGCAAAACACTATCCCGACTTATTTTTTTTCCTTTTTTCTGAGCAAGCCATGCAAGCGAGGGGTAGAAAGCCACGCTTGTTCGCGGGCTGATGGACAAGAAAGTAATCTGAGGTAAGTGCAGTTTTTTTTTATAACGAATTTCAGATGAAAAAAATTGATTTTTACTAAGAAAATGTTTGTCTTCAAACCGGTGATCTCGGTCGCGAAACACTATCCCGACTCAATAATTTTTATTTTTTCAGAGCAAGCCAGGCAAGCGAGGGGTAGAAAGCCGTGTCTGTTTGCGTGCTGATGCAAGGGAGTAATCTGAGGTAAGTGCAGTTTTTTTTATAATGAATTTCAGATGAAAAAAAAATGATTTTTACTAAGAAAATGTTTGTCTTCAAACCGGTGATCTCGGTCGCGAAACACTATCCCGACTCAATATTTTTTTCTTTTTTCAGAGCAAGCCAGGCAAGCGAGGGGTAGAAAACCGCATCTGTTCGCGGGCTGATGGACAAGAAAGTATTATGTGGGAAGTGCAGACCAAAATTATGAATTTCAGATGAAAAAACGTGATTTTATACTAAGAAAATATTTGTCTTCAAACCGCTGATCTCGGTCGCGAAACACTCCCGACTTAACTTTTTTTTCTTTTTTCAGAGCAAGCCAGGCAAGCGAGGGGTAGAAAGCCGTGTCTGTTGGCGGGCTGATGCAAGACAGTAATCTGAGGTAAGTGCAGTTTTTTTTTTATAATGAATTTCAGATGAAAAAAAAATATTTTTACTAAGAAACTGTTTGTCTTCAAACCGGTGATCTCGGTCGCGAGACACTATCCCGATCAATTTTTTTTTCTTTTTTCAGCACAAACCAGGCAAGCGAGGGGTAGAAAGCCGCGCCTGTTCGCGGGCTGATGGACAAGAAAGTAATCTGTGGTAAGTGCAGTTTTTTTTTATTATGAATTTCATATGAAAAAAAAAAATTTTTACTAAGAAAATGTTTGTCTTCAAACCGGTGATCTCGGTCGCGAAACACTATCAGGACTATTTTTTTTTCTTTTTTCAGAGCAATCCAGGCAAGCGAGGGGTAGAAAGCCGCGTCTGTTTGCGGGCTGATGGACAAGAAAGTAATCTGAGGTAAGTGCAGTTTTTTTTTAATGAATTTCAGATGAAAAAAAATGATTTTTACCAAGAAAATGTTTGTCTTCAAACCGGTGATCTCGGTCGCGAAACACTATCCCGACTCAATATTTTTTTCTTTTTCAGAGCAAGCCAGGTAAGCGAGGGGTAGAAAACCGCGTCTGTTCGCGGGCTGATGGACAAGAAAGTAATCTGAGGTAAGTGCAGTTTTTTTTTATAATGAATTTAAGATGAAAAAAATTGATTTTTACCAAGAAAATGTTTGTCTTCAAACCGGTGATCTCGGTCGCGAAACACTGTCCCGATCAATATTTTTTTCTTTTTTCAGCACAAACCAGGCAAGCGAGGGGTAGAAAGCCGCGCCTGTTCGCGGGCTGATGGACAAGAAAGTAATCTGAGGTAAGTGCAGTTTTTTTTTATAATGAATTTAAGTAGAAAAAAAAAGATTTTTACCAAGAAAATGTTTGTCTTCAAACCGGTGATCTCGGTCGCGAAACACTATCCCGATCAATTTTTTTTTCTTTTTTCAGCACAAACCAGGCAAGCGAGGGGTAGAAAGCCGCGCCTGTTCGCGGGCTGATGGACAAGATAGTAATCTGAGGTAAGTGCAGGCGTAAATTATGAATTTCAGATGAAAAAACGTGATTTTATACTAAGAAAATATTTGTCTTCAAACCGCTGATCTCGGTCGCAAAACACTATCCCGACTTATTTTTTTTCCTTTTTTCTGAGCAAGCCATGCAAGCGAGGGGTAGAAAGCCACGCTTGTTCGCGGGCTGATGGACAAGAAAGTAATCTGAGGTAAGTGCAGTTTTTTTTTATAACGAATTTCAGATGAAAAAAATTGATTTTTACTAAGAAAATGTTTGTCTTCAAACCGGTGATCTCGGTCGCGAAACACTATCCCGACTCAATATTTTTTTTATTTTTTCAGAGCAAGCCAGGCAAGCGAGGGGTAGAAAGCCGTGTCTGTTTGCGGGCTGATGCAAGGGAGTAATCTGAGGTAAGTGCAGTTTTTTTTATAATGAATTTCAGATGAAAAAAATTGATTTTTACTAAGAAAATGTTTGTCTTCAAACCGGTGATCTCGGTCGCGAAACACTATCCCGACTCAATATTTTTTTCTTTTTTCAGAGCAAGCCAGGCAAGCGAGGGGTAGAAAACCGCGTCTGTTCGCGGGCTGATGGACAAGAAAGTATTATGTGGGAAGTGCAGACCAAAATTATGAATTTCAGATGAAAAAACGTGATTTTATACTAAGAAAATATTTGTCTTCAAACCGCTGATCTCGGTCGCGAAACACTCCCGACTTAACTTTTTTTTCTTTTTTCAGAGCAAGCCAGGCAAGCGAGGGGTAGAAAGCCGTGTATGTTCGCGGGCTGATGCAAGACAGTAATCTGAGGTAAGTGCAGTTTTTTTTTTATAATGAATTTCAGATGAAAAAAATTTATTTTTACTAAGAAACTGTTTGTCTTCAAACCGGTGATCTCGGTCGCGAAACACTCCCGACTTAACTTTTTTTTCTTTTTTCAGAACAAACCAGGCAAGCGAGGGGTAGAAAGCCGCGCCTGTTCGCGGGCTGATGGATAAGAAAGTAATCTGTGGTAAGTGCAGACCAAAATTATGAATATCAGATGAAAAAACGTGATTTTATACTAAGAAACTGTTTGCCTTCAAACCGGTGATCTCGGTCGCGAAACACTATCCTGACTCAATTTTTTTTTCTTTTTTCAGAACAAGCCAGGCAAGCGAGGGGTAGAAAACCGTGTTTGTTCGCGGGCTGATGCAAGACAGTAATCTGAGGTAAGTGCAGTTTTTTTTTTATAATGAATTTCAGATGAAAAAAATTTATTTTTACTAAGAAACTGTTTGTCTTCAAACCGGTGATCCCGGTCGCGAAACACTATCCCGACTCAATATTTTTTTCTTTTTTCAGAGCAAGCCAGGCAAGCGAGGGGTAGAAAGCCGTGTCTGTTCGCGGGCTGATGCAAGACAGTAATCTGAGGTAAGTGCAGTTTTTTTTTTATAATGAATTTCAGATGAAAAAAATTTATTTTTACTAAGAAACTGTTTGTCTTCAAACCGGTGATCTCGGTCGCGAAACACTATCAGGACTATTTTTTTTTCTTTTTTCTGAGCAAGCCAGGCATGCGAAGGGTAGAAAGCCGCGCCTGTTCGCGGGCTGATGGACAAGAAAGAAATCTGTGGTAAGTGCAGACCAAAATTATGAATTTCAGATGAAAAAACGTCATTTTATACTAAGAAAATATTTGTCTTCAAACCGCTGATCTCGGTCGCGAAACACTATCCCGACTCAATATTTTTTTCTTTTTTCAGAGCAAGCCAAGCAAGCGAGGAGCAGAAAACCGCGTCTGTTCGCGGGCTGATGGACAAGAAAGTAATCTTAGGTAAGTGCAGTTTTTTTTTTAATGAATTTCAGATGAAAAAATTTGATTTTTACTAAGAAAATGTTTGTCTTCAAACCGGTGATCGCGGTCGCGAAACACTATCCCGACTCAATATTTTTTTCTTTTTTCAGAGCAAGCCAGGCAAGCGAGGTGTAGAAAACCGCGTCTGTTCGCGGGCTGATGGACAAGAAAGTATTATGTGGGAAGTGCAGACCAAAATTATGAATTTCAGATGAAAAAACGTGATTTTATACTATGAAAATATTTGTCTTCATAACGCTGATCTCGGTCGCCAAACACTATACCGACTTAATTTATTTTTCTTTTTTCAGAGCAAGCCAGACAAGCGAGGGGTAGAAAGCCGCGCCTGTTCGCGGGCTGATGGACAAGAAAGTAATCTTAGGTAAGTGCAGTTTTTTTTTATAATGAATTTCAGATGAAAAAAATTGATTTTTACTAAGAAAATGTTTGCCTTCAAACCGGTGATCTCGGTCGCGAAACACTATCAGGACTATTTTTTTTTCTTTTTTCAGAGCAATCCAGGCAAGCGAGGGGTAGAAAGCCGCGTCTGTTCGCGGGCAGATGGACATGAAAGTAATCTGAGGTAAGTGCAGTTTTCTTTTTTAATGAATTTCAGATGAAAAAAAATGATTTTTACTAAGAAAATATTTGTCTTCAAACCGCTGATCTCGGTCGCCAAACACTATACCGACTTAATTTTTTTTTCTTTTTTCAGAGCAAGCCAGGCAAGCGAGGGGTAGAAAGCCGCGTCTGTTCGCGGGCTGATGGACAAGAAAGTAATCTGAGGTAAGTGCAGTTTTTTTTTTATAATGAATTTCAGATGAAAAAAAATGATTTTAATAAGAAAATGTTTGTCTTCAAACCGCTGATCTCGGTCGCGAAACACACCCGACTTAACTTTTTTTTCTTTTTTCAGAGCAAGCCAGGCAAGCGAGGGGTAGAAAGCCGCGCCTGTTCGCGGGCTGATGGACAAGATAGTAATCTGAGGTAAGTGCAGGCGTAAATTATGAATTTCAGATGAAAAAACGTGATTTTATACTAAGAAAATATTTGTCTTCAAACCGCTGATCTCGGTCGCAAAACACTATCCCGACTTATTTTTTTTCCTTTTTTCTGAGCAAGCCATGCAAGCGAGGGGTAGAAAGCCACGCTTGTTCGCGGGCTGATGGACAAGAAAGTAATCTGAGGTAAGTGCAGTTTTTTTTTATAACGAATTTCAGATGAAAAAAATTGATTTTTACTAAGAAAATGTTTGTCTTCAAACCGGTGATCTCGGTCGCGAAACACTATCCCGACTCAATATTTTTTTTATTTTTTCAGAGCAAGCCAGGCAAGCGAGGGGTAGAAAGCCGTGTCTGTTTGCGGGCTGATGCAAGGGAGTAATCTGAGGTAAGTGCAGTTTTTTTTATAATGAATTTCAGATGAAAAAAATTGATTTTTACTAAGAAAATGTTTGTCTTCAAACCGGTGATCTCGGTCGCGAAACACTATCCCGACTCAATATTTTTTTCTTTTTTCAGAGCAAGCCAGGCAAGCGAGGGGTAGAAAACCGCGTCTGTTCGCGGGCTGATGGACAAGAAAGTATTATGTGGGAAGTGCAGACCAAAATTATGAATTTCAGATGAAAAAACGTGATTTTATACTAAGAAAATATTTGTCTTCAAACCGCTGATCTCGGTCGCGAAACACTCCCGACTTAACTTTTTTTTCTTTTTTCAGAGCAAGCCAGGCAAGCGAGGGGTAGAAAGCCGTGTCTGTTCGCGGGCTGATGCAAGACAGTAATCTGAGGTAAGTGCAGTTTTTTTTTTATAATGAATTTCAGATGAAAAAAATATATTTTTACTAAGAAACTGTTTGTCTTCAAACCGGTGATCTCGGTCGCGAAACACTCCCGACTTAACTTTTTTTTCTTTTTTCAGAACAAACCAGGCAAGCGAGGGGTAGAAAGCCGCGCCTGTTCGCGGGCTGATGGATAAGAAAGTAATCTGTGGTAAGTGCAGACCAAAATTATGAATATCAGATGAAAAAACGTGATTTTATACTAAGAAACTGTTTGCCTTCAAACCGGTGATCTCGGTCGCGAAACACTATCCTGACTCAATTTTTTTTTCTTTTTTCAGAACAAGCCAGGCAAGCGAGGGGTAGAAAACCGTGTTTGTTCGCGGGCTGATGCAAGACAGTAATCTGAGGTAAGTGCAGTTTTTTTTTTATAATGAATTTCAGATGAAAAAAATTTATTTTTACTAAGAAACTGTTTGTCTTCAAACCGGTGATCCCGGTCGCGAAACACTATCCCGACTCAATATTTTTTTCTTTTTTCAGAGCAAGCCAGGCAAGCGAGGGGTAGAAAGCCGTGTCTGTTCGCGGGCTGATGCAAGACAGTAATCTGAGGTAAGTGCAGTTTTTTTTTTATAATGAATTTCAGATGAAAAAAATTGATTTTTACTAAGAAACTGTTTGTCTTCAAACCGGTGATCTCGGTCGCGAAACACTATCAGGACTATTTTTTTTTCTTTTTTCTGAGCAAGCCAGGCATGCGAAGGGTAGAAAGCCGCGCCTGTTCGCGGGCTGATGGACAAGAAAGAAATCTGTGGTAAGTGCAGACCAAAATTATGAATTTCAGATGAAAAAACGTCATTTTATACTAAGAAAATATTTGTCTTCAAACCGCTGATCTCGGTCGCGAAACACTATCCCGACTCAATATTTTTTTCTTTTTTCAGAGCAAGCCAGGCAAGCGAGGAGCAGAAAACCGCGTCTGTTCGCGGGCTGATGGACAAGAAAGTAATCTTAGGTAAGTGCAGTTTTTTTTTTAATGAATTTCAGATGAAAAAATTTGATTTTTACTAAGAAAATGTTTGTCTTCAAACCGGTGATCGCGGTCGCGAAACACTATCCCGACTCAATATTTTTTTCTTTTTTCAGAGCAAGCCAGGCAAGCGAGGTGTAGAAAACCGCGTCTGTTCGCGGGCTGATGGACAAGAAAGTATTATGTGGGAAGTGCAGACCAAAATTATGAATTTCAGATGAAAAAACGTGATTTTATACTATGAAAATATTTGTCTTCATAACGCTGATCTCGGTCGCCAAACACTATACCGACTTAATTTATTTTTCTTTTTTCAGAGCAAGCCAGACAAGCGAGGGGTAGAAAGCCGCGCCTGTTCGCGGGCTGATGGACAAGAAAGTAATCTTAGGTAAGTGCAGTTTTTTTTTATAATGAATTTCAGATGAAAAAAATTGATTTTTACTAAGAAAATGTTTGCCTTCAAACCGGTGATCTCGGTCGCGAAACACTATCAGGACTATTTTTTTTTCTTTTTTCAGAGCAATCCAGGCAAGCGAGGGGTAGAAAGCCGCGTCTGTTCGCGGGCAGATGGACATGAAAGTAATCTGAGGTAAGTGCAGTTTTCTTTTTTAATGAATTTCAGATGAAAAAAAATGATTTTTACTAAGAAAATATTTGTCTTCAAACCGCTGATCTCGGTCGCCAAACACTATACCGACTTAATTTTTTTTTCTTTTTTCAGAGCAAGCCAGGCAAGCGAGGGGTAGAAAGCCGCGTCTGTTCGCGGGCTGATGGACAAGAAAGTAATCTGAGGTAAGTGCAGTTTTTTTTTTATAATGAATTTCAGATGAAAAAAAATGATTTTAATAAGAAAATGTTTGTCTTCAAACCGCTGATCTCGGTCGCGAAACACTCCCGACTTAACTTTTTTTTCTTTTTTCAGAGCAAGCCAGGCATGCGAGGGGTAGAAAGCCGTGTCTGTTCGCGGGCTGATGCAAGACAGTAATCTGAGGTAAGTGCAGTTTTTTTTTTATAATGAATTTCGGATGAAAAAAAATGATTTTTACTATGAAACTGTTTGTCTTCAAACCGCTGATCTCGGTCGCCAAACACTATACCGACTTAATTTTTTTTTCTTTTTTCAGAGCAAGCCAGGCAAGCGAGGGGTAGAAAGCCGTGTCTGTTCGCGGGCTGATGCAAGACAGTAATCTGAGGTAAGTGCAGTTTTTTTTTTATAATGAATTTCAGATGAAAAAAATTGATTTTTACTAAGAAACTGTTTGTCTTCAAACCGGTGATCTCGGTCGCGAAACACTATCCCGATCAATTTTTTTTCTTTTTTCAGAACAAACCAGGCAAGCGAGGGGTAGAAAGCCGCGCCTGTTCGCGGGCTGTTGGATAAGAATGTAATCTGAGGTAAGTGCAGTTTTTTTTTATAATGAATTTCAGATGAAAAAAATTGATTTTTACTAAGAAACTGTTTGCCTTCAAACCGGTGATCTCGGTCGCGAAACACTCCCGACTTAACTTTTTTTTCTTTTTTCAGAGCAAGCCAGGCAAGCGAGGGGTAGAAAGCCGTGTCTGTTCGTGGGCTGATGGATAAGAAAGTAATCTGTGGTAAGTGCAGACCAAAATTATGAATATCAGATGAAAAAACGTGATTTTATACTAAGAAAATATTTGTCTTCAAACCGCTGATCTCGGTCGCGAAACACTATCCCGACTCAATATTTTTTTCTTTTTTCAGAGCAAGCCAGGCAAGCGAGGGGCAGAAAACCGCGTCTGTTCGCGGGCTGATGGACAAGAAAGTATTATGTGGGAAGTGCAGACCAAAATTATGAATTTCAGATGAAAAAACGTGATTTTATACTATGAAAATATTTGTCTTCATAACGCTGATCTCGGTCGCCAAACACTATACCGACTTAATTTATTTTTCTTTTTTCAGAGCAAGCCAGACAAGCGAGGGGTAGAAAGCCGCGCCTGTTCGCGGGCTGATGGACAAGAAAGTAATCTGAGGTAAGTGCAGTTTTTTTTTTTAATGAATTTCAGATGAAAAAATTTGATTTTTACTCAGAAAATGTTTGTCTTCAAACCGGTGATCGCGGTCGCGAAACACTATCCCGACTCAATGTTTTTTTCTTTTTTCAGAGCAAGCCAGGCAAGCGAGGGGTAGAAAACCGCGTCTGTTCGCGGGCTGATGGACAAGAAAGTATTATGTGGGAAGTGCAGACCAAAATTATGAATTTCAGATGAAAAAACGTGATTTTATACTATGAAAATATTTGTCTTCATAACGCTGATCTCGGTCGCCAAACACTATACCGACTTAATTTATTTTTCTTTTTTCAGAGCAAGCCAGACAAGCGAGGGGTAGAAAGCCGCGCCTGTTCGCGGGCTGATGGACAAGAAAGTAATCTTAGGTAAGTGCAGTTTTTTTTTATAATGAATTTCAGATGAAAAAAATTGATTTTTACTAAGAAAATGTTTGCCTTCAAACCGGTGATCTCGGTCGCGAAACACTATCAGGACTATTTTTTTTTCTTTTTTCAGAGCAAGCCAGGCAAGCGAGGGGCAGAAAACCGCGTCTGTTCGCGGGCTGATGGACAAGAAAGTAATCTGAGGTAAGTGCAGTTTTTTTTTTTAATGAATTTCAGATGAAAAAATTTGATTTTTACTAAGAAAATGTTTGTCTTCAAACCGGTGATCGCGGTCGCGAAACACTATCCCGACTCAATATTTTTTCTTTTTTCAGAGCAAGCCAGGCAAGCGAGGTGTAGAAAACCGCGTCTGTTCGCGGGCTGATGGACAAGAAAGTATTATGTGGTAAGTGCAGACCAAAATTATGAATTTCAGATGAAAAAACGTGATTTTATACTAAGAAAATATTTGTCTTCAAACCGCTGATCTCGGTCGCGAAACACTATCCCGACTCAATATTTTTTTCTGTTTTCAGAGCAAGCCAGGCAAGCGAGGGGTAGAAAGCCGTGTCTGTTCGCGGGCTGATGCAAGACAGTAATCTGAGGTAAGTGCAGTTTTTTTTTAATAATGAATTTCAGATGAAAAAAATTGATTTTTACTAAGAAACTGTTTGTCTTCAAACCGGTGATCTCGGTCGCGAAACACTCCCGACTTAACTTTTTTTTCTTTTTTCAGAACAAACCAGGCAAGCGAGGGGTAGAAAGCCGCGCCTGTTCGCGGGCTGATGGATAAGAAAGTAATCTGTGGTAAGTGCAGACCAAAATTATGAATATCAGATGAAAAAACGTGATTTTATACTAAGAAACTGTTTGCCTTCAAACCGGTGATCTCGGTCGCGAAACACTATCCTGACTCAATTTTTTTTCTTTTTTCAGAACAAGCCAGGCAAGCGAGGGGTAGAAAGCCGTGTCTGTTCGCGGGCTGATGCAAGACAGTAATCTGAGGTAAGTGCAGTTTTTTTTTTATAATGAATTTCAGATGAAAAAAATTGATTTTTACTAAGAAACTGTTTGTCTTCAAACCGGTGATCTCGGTCGCGAAACACTATCCCGACTCAATATTTTTTTCTTTTTTCAGAGCAAGCCAGGCAAGCGAGGGGTAGAAAGCCGTGTCTGTTCGTGGGCTGATGCAAGACAGTAATCTGAGGTAAGTGCAGTTTTTTTTTTATAATGAATTTCAGATGAAAAAAAAATATTTTTACTTAGAAACCGTTTGTCTTCAAACCGGTGATCTCGGTCGCGAAACACTATCCCGATCAATTTTTTTTCTTTTTTCAGAACAAACCAGGCAAGCGAAGGGTAGAAAGCCGCGCCTGTTCGCGGGCTGTTGGATAAGAATGTAATCTGAGGTAAATGCAGATTTTTTTTATTATGAATTTCAGATGAAAAGAATTGATTTTTATTAAGAAAATGTTTGTCTTCAAACCGGTGATCTCGGTCGCGAAACACTATCAGGACTATTTTTTTTTCTTTTTTCAGAGCAATCCAGGCAAGCGAGGGGTAGAAAGCCGCGTCTGTTTGCGGGCTGATGGACAAGAAAGTAATCTGAGGTAAGTGCAGTTTTTTTTTAATGAATTTCAGATGAAAAAAAATGATTTTTACCAAGAAAATGTTTGCCTTCAAACCGGTGATCTCGGTCGCGAAACACTATCAGGACTATTTTTTTTTCTTTTTCAGAGCAATCCAGGCAAGCGAGGGGTAGAAAGCCGCGTCTGTTCGCGGGCTGATGGACAAGAAAGTATTATGTGGGAAGTGCAGACAAAAATTATGAATTTCAGATGAAAAAACGTGATTTTATAATAAGAAAATATTTGTCTTCAAACCGGTGATCTCGGTCGCGAAACACTATCCCGACTCAATATTTTTTTCTTTTTCAGAGCAAGCCAGGTAAGCGAGGGGTAGAAAACCGCGTCTGTTCGCGGGCTGATGGACAAGAAAGTAATCTGAGGTAAGTGCAGTTTTTTTTTATAATGAATTTAAGATGAAAAAAATTGATTTTTACCAAGAAAATGTTTGTCTTCAAACCGGTGATCTCGGTCGCGAAACACTGTCCCGATCAATATTTTTTTCTTTTTTCAGCACAAACCAGGCAAGCGAGGGGTAGAAAGCCGCGCCTGTTCGCGGGCTGATGGACAAGAAAGTAATCTGAGGTAAGTGCAGTTTTTTTTTATAATGAATTTAAGTAGAAAAAAAAAGATTTTTACCAAGAAAATGTTTGTCTTCAAACCGGTGATCTCGGTCGCGAAACACTATCCCGATCAATTTTTTTTTCTTTTTTCAGCACAAACCAGGCAAGCGAGGGGTAGAAAGCCGCGCCTGTTCGCGGGCTGATGGACAAGATAGTAATCTGAGGTAAGTGCAGGCGTAAATTATGAATTTCAGATGAAAAAACGTGATTTTATACTAAGAAAATATTTGTCTTCAAACCGCTGATCTCGGTCGCAAAACACTATCCCGACTTATTTTTTTTCCTTTTTTCTGAGCAAGCCATGCAAGCGAGGGGCAGAAAGCCACGCTTGTTCGCGGGCTGATGGACAAGAAAGTAATCTGAGGTAAGTGCAGTTTTTTTTTATAACGAATTTCAGATGAAAAAAAATGATTTTTACTAAGAAAATGTTTGTCTTCAAACCGGTGATCTCGGTCGCGAAACACTATCCCGACTCAATATTTTTTTTTATTTTTTCAGAGCAAGCCAGGCAAGCGAGGGGTAGAAAGCCGTGTCTGTTTGCGGGCTGATGCAAGGGAGTAATCTGAGGTAAGTGCAGTTTTTTTTATAATGAATTTCAGATGAAAAAATTGATTTTTACTAAGAAAATGTTTGTCTTCAAACCGGTGATCTCGGTCGCGAAACACTATCCCGACTCAATATTTTTTTCTTTTTTCAGAGCAAGCCAGGCAAGCGAGGGGTAGAAAACCGCGTCTGTTCGCGGGCTGATGGACAAGAAAGTATTATGTGGGAAGTGCAGACCAAAATTATGAATTTCAGATGAAAAAACGTGATTTTATACTAAGAAAATATTTGTCTTCAAACCGCTGATCTCGGTCGCGAAACACTCCCGACTTAACTTTTTTTTCTTTTTCAGAGCAAGCCAGGCAAGCGAGGGGTAGAAAGCCGTGTCTGTTGGCGGGCTGATGCAAGACAGTAATCTGAGGTAAGTGCAGTTTTTTTTTTTATAATGAATTTCAGATGAAAAAAATATATTTTTACTAAGAAACTGTTTGTCTTCAAACCGGTGATCTCGGTCGCGAAACACTCCCGACTTAACTTTTTTTTCTTTTTTCAGAACAAACCAGGCAAGCGAGGGGTAGAAAGCCGCGCCTGTTCGCGGGCTGATGGATAAGAAAGTAATCTGTGGTAAGTGCAGACCAAAATTATGAATATCAGATGAAAAAACGTGATTTTATACTAAGAAACTGTTTGCCTTCAAACCGGTGATCTCGGTCGCGAAACACTATCCCGACTCAATATTTTTTTCTTTTTTCAGAGCAAGCCAGGCAAGCGAGGGGTAGAAAGCCGTGTCTGTTCGCGGGCTGATGCAAGACAGTAATCTGAGGTAAGTGCAGTTTTTTTTTTATAATGAATTTCAGATGAAAAAAATTGATTTTTACTAAGAAACTGTTTGTCTTCAAACCGGTGATCTCGGTCGCGAAACACTATCAGGACTATTTTTTTTTCTTTTTTCTGAGCAAGCCAGGCATGCGAAGGGTAGAAAGCCGCGCCTGTTCGCGGGCTGATGGACAAGAAAGAAATCTGTGGTAAGTGCAGACCAAAATTATGAATTTCAGATGAAAAAACGTGATTTTATACTAAGAAAATATTTGTCTTCAAACCGCTGATCTCGGTCGCGAAACACTATCCCGACTCAATATTTTTTTCTTTTTTCAGAGCAAGCCAGGCAAGCGAGGGGCAGAAAACCGCGTCTGTTCGCGGGCAGATGGACAAGAAAGTAATCTGAGGTAAGTGCAGTTTTTTTTTTTAATGAATTTCAGATGAAAAAATTTGATTTTTACTAAGAAAATGTTTGTCTTCAAACCGGTGATCTCGGTCGCGAAACACTATCCCGACTCAATATTTTTTTCTTTTTTCAGAGCAAGCCAGGCAAGCGAGGTGTAGAAAACCGCGTCTGTTCGCGGGCTGATGGACAAGAAAGTATTATGTGGGAAGTGCAGACCAAAATTATGAATTTCAGATGAAAAAACGTGATTTTATACTATGAAAATATTTGTCTTCATAACGCTGATCTCGGTCGCCAAACACTATACCGACTTAATTTATTTTTCTTTTTTCAGAGCAAGCCAGACAAGCGAGGGGTAGAAAGCCGCGCCTGTTCGCAGGCTGATGGACAAGAAAGTAATCTTAGGTAAGTGCAGTTTTTTTTTATAATGAATTTCAGATGAAAAAAATTGATTTTTACTAAGAAAATGTTTGCCTTCAAACCGGTGATCTCGGTCGCGAAACACTATCAGGACTATTTTTTTTTCTTTTTTCAGAGCAATCCAGGCAAGCCAGGGGTAGAAAACCGCGTCTGTTCGCGGGCAGATGGACATGAAAGTAATCTGAGGTAAGTGCAGTTTTCTTTTTTAATGAATTTCAGATGAAAAAACGTGATTTTATAATAAGAAAATATTTGTCTTCAAACCGCTGATCTCGGTCGCCAAACACTATACCGACTTAATTTTTTTTTCTTTTTTCAGAGCAAGCCAGGCAAGCGAGGGGTAGAAAGCCGCGTCTGTTCGCGGGCTGATGGACAAGAAAGTAATCTGAGGTAAGTGCAGTTTTTTTTTTATAATGAATTTCAGATGAAAAAAAATGATTTTAATAAGAAAATGTTTGTCTTCAAACCGCTGATCTCGGTCGCGAAACACTCCCGACTTAACTTTTTTTTCTTTTTTCAGAGCAAGCCAGGCAAGCGAGGGGTAGAAAGCCGTGTCTGTTGGCGGGCTGATGCAAGACAGTAATCTGAGGTAAGTGCAGTTTTTTTTGTATAATGAATTTCAGATGAAAAAAATTGATTTTTACTAAGAAACTGTTTGTCTTCAAACCGGTGATCTCGGTCGCGAAACACTATCCCGATCAATTTTTTTTCTTTTTTCAGAACAAACCAGGCAAGCGAGTGGTAGAAAGCCGCGCCTGTTCGCGGGCTGTTGGATAAGAATGTAATCTGAGGTAAGTGCAGTTTTTTTTTATAATGAATTTCAGATGAAAAAAATTGATTTTTACTAAGAAACTGTTTGCCTTCAAACCGGTGATCTCGGTCGCGAAACACTCCCGACTTAACTTTTTTTTCTTTTTTCAGAGCAAGCCAGGCAAGCGAGGGGTAGAAAGCCGTGTCTGTTCGTGGGCTGATGGATAAGAAAGTAATCTGTGGTAAGTGCAGACCAAAATTATGAATATCAGATGAAAAAACGTGATTTTATACTAAGAAAATATTTGTCTTCAAACCGCTGATCTCGGTCGCGAAACACTATCCCGATCATTTTTTTTTTCTTTTTTCAGCACAAACCAGGCAAGCGAGGGGTAGAAAGCCGCGCCTGTTCGCGGGCTGATGGACAAGAAAGTAATCTGAGGTAAGTGCAGTTTTTTTTTATTATGAATTTCATATGAAAAAAAAATATTTTTACTAAGAAAATGTTTGCCTTCAAACCGGTGATCTCGGTCGCGAAACACTATCCCGATCATTTTTTTTTTCTTTTTTCAGCACAAACCAGGCAAGCGAGGGGTAGAAAGCCGCGCCTGTTCGCGGGCTGTTGGATAAGAATGTAATCTGAGGTAAAAGCAGTTTTTTTTTTATAATGAATTTCAGATGAAAAAAATTGATTTTTACTAAGAAAATGTTTGCCTTCAAACCGGTGATCTCGGTCGCGAAACACTATCAGGACTATTTTTTTTTCTTTTTTCAGAGCAATCCAGGCAAGTGAGGGGTAGAAAGCCGCGTCTGTTCGCGGGCAGATGGACATGAAAGTAATCTGAGGTAAGTGCAGTTTTTTTTTTTAATGAATTTCAGATGAAAAAAATTGATTTTTACTAAGAAAATGTTTGTCTTCAAACGGTGATCTCGGTCGCGAAACACTATCCCGATCAATTTTTTTTCTTTTTTCAGAACAAACCAGGCAAGCGAGGGGTAGAAAGCCGCGCCTGTTCGCGGGCTGTTGGATAAGAATGTAATCTGAGGTAAAAGCAGTTTTTTTTTATAATGAATTTCAGATGAAAAAAATTGATTTTTACTAAGAAACTGTTTGCCTTCAAACCGGTGATCTCGGTCGCGAACACTATCCTGACTCAATTTTTTTTTCTTTTTTCAGAACAAACCAGGCAAGCGAGGGGTAGAAAGCCGCGCCTGTTCGCGGGCTGATGGAGAAGAAAGTAATCTGTGGTAAGTGCAGACCAAAATTATGAATATCAGATGAAAAAACGTGATTTTATACTAAGAAAATATTTGTCTTCAAACCGCTGATCTCGGTCGCGAAACACTCCCGACTTAACTTTTTTTTCTTTTTTCAGAGCAAGCCAGGCAAGCGAGGGGTAGAAAGCCGCGCCTGTTCGCGGGCTGATGGACAAGAAAGTAATCTGAGGTAAGTGCAGTTTTTTTTTATTATGAATTTCATATGAAAAAAAAATATTTTTACTAAGAAAATGTTTGCCTTCAAACCGGTGATCTCGTCGCGAAACACTATCCCGATCATTTTTTTTTTCTTTTTTCAGCACAAACCAGGCAAGCGAGGGTAGAAAGCCGCGCCTGTTCGCGGGCTGTTGGATAAGAATGTAATCTGAGGTAAAAGCAGTTTTTTTTTTATAATGAATTTCAGATGAAAAAAATTGATTTTTACTAAGAAAATGTTTGCCTTCAAACCGGTGATCTCGGTCGCGAAACACTATCAGGACTATTTTTTTTTCTTTTTTCAGAGCAATCCAGGCAAGTGAGGGGTAGAAAGCCGCGTCTGTTCGCGGGCAGATGGACATGAAAGTAATCTGAGGTAAGTGCAGTTTTTTTTTTAATGAATTTCAGATGAAAAAAATTGATTTTTACTAAGAAAATGTTTGTCTTCAAACCGCTGATCTCGGTCGCGAAACACTATCCCGATCAATTTTTTTTCTTTTTTCAGAACAAACCAGGCAAGCGAGGGGTAGAAAGCCGCGCCTGTTCGCGGGCTGTTGGATAAGAATGTAATCTGAGGTAAAAGCAGTTTTTTTTTTATAATGAATTTCAGATGAAAAAATTGATTTTTACTAAGAAAATGTTTGCCTTCAAACCGGTGATCTCGGTCGCGAAACACTATCAGGACTATTTTTTTTTCTTTTTTCAGAGCAATCCAGGCAAGCGAGGGGTAGAAAGCCGCGTCTGTTCGCGAGCAGATGGACATGAAAGTAATCTGAGGTAAGTGCAGTTTTTTTTTTAATGAATTTCAGATGAAAAAAATTGATTTTTACTAAGAAAATGTTTGCCTTCAAACCGGTGATCTCGGTCGCGAAACACTATCAGGACTATTTTTTTTTCTTTTTTCAGAGCAAGCCATGCAAGCGAAGGGTAGAAAGCTTCGCCTGTTCGTGGGCTGATGGATAAGAAAGTAATCTGAGGTAAGTGCAGTTTTTTTTATAATGAATTTCAGATGAAAAAAATTGATTTTTACTAAGAAAATGTTTGCCTTCAAACCGGTGATCTCGGTCGCGAAACACTATCCTGACTCAATTTTTTTTCTTTTTTCAGAACAAACCAGGCAAGCGAGGGGTAGAAAGCCGCGCCTGTTCGCGGGCTGATGGAGAAGAAAGTAATCTGTGGTAAGTGCAGACCAAAATTATGAATATCAGATGAAAAAACGTGATTTTATACTAAGAAAATATTTGTCTTCAAACCGCTGATCTCGGTCGCGAAACACTCCCGACTTAACTTTTTTTTCTTTTTTCAGAGCAAGCCAGGCAAGCGAGGGTAGAAAGCCGTGTCTGTTCGTGGGCTGATGCAAGACAGTAATCTGAGGTAAGTGCAGTTTTTTTTTTATAATGAATTTCAGATGAAAAAAAATTATTTTTACTAAGAAACTATTTGTCTTCAAACCGGTGATCTCGGTCGCGAGACACTATCCCGATCAATTTTTTTTCTTTTTTCAGCACAAACCAGGCAAGCGAGGGGTAGAAAGCCGCGCCTGTTCGCGGGCTGATGGACAAGAAAGTAATCTGAGGTAAGTGCAGTTTTTTTTTATTATGAATTTCATATGAAAAAAAAATATTTTTACTAAGAAAATGTTTGTCTTCAAACCGGTGATCTCGGTCGCGAAACACTATCCCGATCAATTTTTTTTCTTTTTTCAGAACAAACCAGGCAAGCGAAGGGTAGAAAGCCGCGCCTGTTCGCGGGCTGTTGGATAAGAATGTAATCTGAGGTAAGTGCAGTTTTTTTTATAATGAATTTCAGATGAAAAAAATTGATTTTTACTAAGAAAATGTTTGTCTTCAAACCGGTGATCTCGGTCGCGAAACACTATCCCGACTCAATATTTTTTTCTTTTTTCAGAGCAAGCCAGGCAAGCGAGGGGTAGAAAACCGCGTCTGTTCGCGGGCTGATGGACAAGAAAGTATTATGTGGGAAGTGCAGACCAAAATTATGAATTTCAGATGAAAAAACGTGAAAAACGTGATTTTATAATAAGAAAATATTTGTCTTCAAACCGCTGATCTCGGTCGCCAAACACTATACCGACTTAATTTTTTTTTCTTTTTTCAGAGCAATCCAGGCAAGCGAGGGGTAGAAAGCCGCGTCTGTTCGCGGGCTGATGGACAAGAAAGTAATCTGAGGTAAGTGCAGTTTTTTTTTATAATGAATTTCAGATGAAAAAAATTGATTTTTACTAAGAAAATGTTTGCCTTCAAACCGGTGATCTCGGTCGCGAAACACTATCAGGACTATTTTTTTTTCTTTTTTCAGAGCAATCCAGGCAAGCGAGGGGTAGAGAGCCGCGTCTGTTCGCGGGCAGATGGACAAGAAAGTAATCTGAGGTAAGTGCAGTTTTTTTTTTTAATGAATTTCAGATGAAAAAATTGATTTTTACTAAGAAAATGTTTGTCTTCAAACCGGTAATCTTGGTCGCGAAACACTATCCCGACTCAATATTTTTTTCTTTTTTCAGAGCAAGCCAGGCAAGCGAGGGGCAGAAAACCGCGTCTGTTCGCGGGCTGATGGACAAGAAAGTAATCTGAGGTAAGTGCAGTTTTTTTTTATAATGAATTTCAGATGAAAAAAATTGATTTTTCTAAGAAAATGTTTGTCTTCAAACCGGTGATCTCAGTCGCGAAACACTATCCCGACTCAATATTTTTTTCTTTATTCAGAGCAAGCTAGGCAAGCGAGGGGTAGAAAACCGCGTCTGTTCGCGGGCTGATGGACAAGAAAGTATTATGTGGGAAGTGCAGACCAAAATTATGAATTTCAGATGAAAAAACGTGATTTTATACTATGAAAATATTTGTCTTCATAACGCTGATCTCGGTCGCCAAACACTATACCTACTTAATTTTTTTTTCTTTTTTCAGAGCAAGCCAGGCAAGCGAGGGGTAGAAAGCCGCGCCTGTTCGCGGGCTGATGGACAAGAAAGTAATCTGAGGTAAGTTCAGTTTTTTTTTATAATGAATTTCAGATGAAAAAAATTGATTTTTACTAAGAAAATGTTTGCCTTCAAACCGGTGATCTCGGTCGCGAAACACTATCAGGACTAATTTTTTTTCTTTTTTCAGAGCAATCCAGGCAAGCGAGCGGTAGAAAGCCGCGTCTGTTCGCGGGCAGATGGACAAGAAAGTAATCTGAGGTAAGTGCAGTTTTTTTTTTTAATGAATTTCAGATGAAAAAATATGATTTTTACTAAGAAAATGTTTGTCTTCAAACCGGTGATCTCGGTCGCGAAACACTATCCCGACTCAATATTTTTTTCTTTTTTCAGAGCAAGCTAGGCAAGCGAGGGGTAGAAAACCGCGTCTGTTCGCGGGCTGATGGACAAGAAAGTATTATGTGGGTAGTGCAGACCAAAATTATGAATTTCAGATGAAAAAACGTGATTTTACACTATGAAAATATTTGTCTTCATAACGCTGATCTCGGTCGCCAAACACTATACCGACTTAATTTTTTTTTCTTTTTTCAGAGCAAGCCAGGCAAGCGAGGGGTAGAAAGCCGCGCCTGTTCGCGGGCTGATGGACAAGAAAGTAATCTGAGGTAAGTGCAGTTTTTTTTTATAATTAATTTCAGATGAAAAAAATTGATTTTTACTAAGAAAATGTTTGCCTTCAAACCGGTGATCTCGGTCGCGAAACACTATCAGGACTATTTTTTTTCTTTTTTCAGAGCAATCCAGGCAAGCGAGGGGTAGAGAGCCGCGTCTGTTCGCGGGCAGATGGACAAGAAAGTAATCTGAGGTAAGTGCATTTTTTTTTTTAATGAATTTCAGATGAAAAAAATTGATTTTTACTAAGAAAATGTTTGCCTTCAAACCGGTGATCTCGGTCGCGAAACACTATCCCGACTCAATATTTTTTTCTTTTTTCAGAGCAAGCCAGGCAAGCGAGGGGTAGAAAACCGCGTCTGTTCGCGGGCTGATGGACAAGAAAGTATTATGTGGGAAGTGCAGACCAAAATTATGGATTTCAGATGAAAAAACGTGATTTTATAATAAGAAAATATTTGTCTTCAAACCGCTGATCTCGGTCGCCAAACACTATACCGACTTAATTTTTTTTTCTTTTTTCAGAGCAATCCAGGCAAGCGAGGGGTAGAAAGCCGCGTCTGTTCGCGGGCTGATGGACAAGAAAGTAATCTGAGGTAAGTGCAGTTTTTTTTTATAATGAATTTCAGATGAAAAAAATTGATTTTTACTAAGAAAATGTTTGCCTTCAAACCGGTGATCTCGGTCGCGAAACACTATCAGGACTATTTTTTTTTCTTTTTTCAGAGCAATCCAGGCAAGCGAGGGGTAGAGAGCCGCGTCTGTTCGCGGGCAGATGGACAAGAAAGTAATCTGAGGTAAGTGCAGTTTTTTTTTTTAATGAATTTCAGATGAAAAAAATTGATTTTTACTAAGAAAATGTTTGTCTTCAAACCGTTAATCTCGGTCGCGAAACACTATCCCGACTCAATATTTTTTTCTTTTTTCAGAGCAAGCCAGGCAAGCGAGGGGCAGAAAACCGCGTCTGTTCGCGGGCTGATGGACAAGAAAGTAATCTGAGGTAAGTGCAGTTTTTTTTTATAATGAATTTCAGATGAAAAAAATTGATTTTTCTAAGAAAATGTTTGTCTTCAAACCGGTGATCTCGGTCGCGAAACACTATCCCGACTCAATATTTTTTTCTTTTTTCAGAGCAAGCTAGGCAAGCGAGGGGTAGAAAACCGCGTCTGTTCGCGGGCTGATGGACAAGAAAGTATTATGTGGGAAGTGCAGACCAAAATTATGAATTTCAGATGAAAAAACGTGATTTTATACTATGAAAATATTTGTCTTCATAACGCTGATCTCGGTCGCCAAACACTATACCTACTTAATTTTTTTTTCTTTTTTCAGAGCAAGCCAGGCAAGCGAGGGGTAGAAAGCCGCGCCTGTTCGCGGGCTGATGGACAAGAAAGTAATCTGAGGTAAGTTCAGTTTTTTTTTATAATGAATTTCAGATGAAAAAAATTGATTTTTACTAAGAAAATGTTTGCCTTCAAACCGGTGATCTCGGTCGCGAAACACTATCAGGACTAATTTTTTTTCTTTTTTCAGAGCAATCCAGGCAAGCGAGCGGTAGAAAGCCGCGTCTGTTCGCGGGCAGATGGACAAGAAAGTAATCTGAGGTAAGTGCAGTTTTTTTTTTTAATGAATTTCAGATGAAAAAATATGATTTTTACTAAGAAAATGTTTGTCTTCAAACCGGTGATCTCGGTCGCGAAACACTATCCCGACTCAATATTTTTTTCTTTTTTCAGAGCAAGCCAGGCAAGCGAGGGGCAGAAAACCGCGTCTGTTCGCGGGCTGATGGACAAGAAAGTAATCTGAGGTAAGTGCAGTTTTTTTTTATAATGAATTTCAGATGAAAAAAAAATATTTTTACCAAGAAAATGTTTGTCTTCAAACCGGTGATCTCGGTCGCGAAACACTATCAGGACTATTTTTTTTTCTTTTTTCAGAGCAATCCAGGCAAGCGAGGGGTAGAAAGCCGCGTCTGTTCGCGGGCAGATGGACAAGAAAGTAATCTGAGGTAAGTGCAGTTTTTTTTTTTTAATGAATTTCAGATGAAAAAAAATGATTTTTACTAAGAAAATGTTTGTCTTCAAACCAGTGATCTCGGTCGCGAAACACTATCCCGACTCAATATTTTTTTCTTTTTTCAGAGCAAGCCAGGCAAGCGAGGGGTAGAAAACCGCGTCTGTTCGCGGGCTGATGGACAAGAAAGTATTATGTGGGAAGTGCAGACCAAAATTATGAATTTCAGATAAAAAAACGTGATTTTATAATAAGAAAATATTTGTCTTCAAACCGGTGATCTCGGTCGCGAAACACTATCAGGACTATTTTTTTTTCTTTTTTCAGAGCAATCCAGGCAAGCGAGGGGTAGAGAGCCGCGTCTGTTCGCGGGCAGATGGACAAGAAAGTAATCTGAGGTAAGTGCATTTTTTTTTTTAATGAATTTCAGATGAAAAAAATTGATTTTTACTAAGAAAATGTTTGCCTTCAAACCGGTGATCTCGGTCGCGAAACACTATCAGGACTATTTTTTTTTCTTTTTTCAGAGCAATCCAGGCAAGCGAGGGGTAGAAAGCTGCGTCTGTTCGCGGGCAGATGGACAAGAAAGTAATCTGAGGTAAGTGCAGTTTTTTTTTTAATGAATTTCAGATGAAAAAAAATTATTTTTACTAAGAAAATGTTTGTCTTCAAACCGGTGATCTCGGTCGCGAAACACTATCCCGACTCAATATTTTTTTCTTTTTTCAGAGCAAGCCAGGCAAGCGAGGGGTAGAAAACCGCGTCTGTTCGCGGGCTGATGGACAAGAAAGTATTATGTGGGAAGTGCAGACCAAAATTATGAATTTCAGATGAAAAAACGTGATTTTATAATAAGAAAATATTTGTCTTCAAACCGCTGATCTCGGTCGCCAAACACTATACCGACTTAATTTTTTTTTCTTTTTTCAGAGCAATCCAGGCAAGCGAGGGGTAGAAAGCCGCGTCTGTTCGCGGGCTGATGGACAAGAAAGTAATCTGAGGTAAGTGCAGTTTTTTTTTATAATGAATTTCAGATGAAAAAAATTGATTTTTCTAAGAAAATGTTTGTCTTCAAACCGGTGATCTCGGTCGCGAAACACTATCCCGACTCAATATTTTTTTCTTTTTTCAGAGCAAGCTAGGCAAGCGAGGGGTAGAAAACCGCGTCTGTTCGCGGGCTGATGGACAAGAAAGTATTATGTGGGAAGTGCAGACCAAAATTATGAATTTCAGATGAAAAAACGTGATTTTATACTATGAAAATATTTGTCTTCATAACGCTGATCTCGGTCGCCAAACACTATACCTACTTAATTTTTTTTTCTTTTTTCAGAGCAAGCCAGGCAAGCGAGGGGTAGAAAGCCGCGCCTGTTCGCGGGCTGATGGACAAGAAAGTAATCTGAGGTAAGTTCAGTTTTTTTTTATAATGAATTTCAGATGAAAAAAATTGATTTTTACTAAGAAAATGTTTGCCTTCAAACCGGTGATCTCGGTCGCGAAACACTATCAGGACTAATTTTTTTTCTTTTTTCAGAGCAATCCAGGCAAGCGAGCGGTAGAAAGCCGCGTCTGTTCGCGGGCAGATGGACAAGAAAGTAATCTGAGGTAAGTGCAGTTTTTTTTTTTAATGAAATTCAGATGAAAAAATATGATTTTTACTAAGAAAATGTTTGTCTTCAAACCGGTGATCTCGGTCGCGAAACACTATCCCGACTCAATATTTTTTTCTTTTTTCAGAGCAAGCTAGGCAAGCGAGGGGTAGAAAACCGCGTCTGTTCGCGGGCTGATGGACAAGAAAGTATTATGTGGGTAGTGCAGACCAAAATTATGAATTTCAGATGAAAAAACGTGATTTTACACTATGAAAATATTTGTCTTCATAACGCTGATCTCGGTCGCCAAACACTATACCGACTTAATTTTTTTTTCTTTTTTCAGAGCAATCCAGGCAAGCGAGGGGTAGAAAGCCGCGCCTGTTCGCGGGCAGATGGACAAGAAAGTAATCTGAGGTAAGTGCAGTTTTTTTTTATAATTAATTTCAGATGAAAAAAATTGATTTTTACTAAGAAAATGTTTGCCTTCAAACCGGTGATCTCGGTCGCGAAACACTATCAGGACTATTTTTTTTTCTTTTTTCAGAGCAATCCAGGCAAGCGAGGGGTAGAGAGCCGCGTCTGTTCGCGGGCAGATGGACAAGAAAGTAATCTGAGGTAAGTGCATTTTTTTTTTTAATGAATTTCAGATGAAAAAAATTGATTTTTACTAAGAAAATGTTTGCCTTCAAACCGGTGATCTCGGTCGCGAAACACTATCCCGACTCAATATTTTTTTCTTTTTTCAGAGCAAGCCAGGCAAGCGAGGGGTAGAAAACCGCGTCTGTTCGTGGGCTGATGGACAAGAAAGTATTATGTGGGAAGTGCAGACCAAAATTATGAATTTCAGATGAAAAAACGTGATTTTATAATAAGAAAATATTTGTCTTCAAACCGCTGATCTCGGTCGCCAAACACTATACCGACTTAATTTTTTTTTCTTTTTTCAGAGCAATCCAGGCAAGCGAGGGGTAGAAAGCCGCGTCTGTTCGCGGGCTGATGGACAAGAAAGTAATCTGAGGTAAGTGCAGTTTTTTTTTATAATGAATTTCAGATGAAAAAAATTGATTTTTACTAAGAAAATGTTTGTCTTCAAACCGGTGATCTCGGTCGCGAAACACTATCCCGACTCAATATTTTTTTCTTTTTTCAGAGCAAGCTAGGCAAGCGAGGGGTAGAAAACCGCGTCTGTTCGCGGGCTGATGGACAAGAAAGTATTATGTGGGAAGTGCAGACCAAAATTATGAATTTCAGATGAAAAAACGTGATTTTATACTATGAAAATATTTGTCTTCATAACGCTGATCTCGGTCGCCAAACACTATACCTACTTAATTTTTTTTTCTTTTTTCAGAGCAAGCCAGGCAAGCGAGGGGTAGAAAGCCGCGCCTGTTCGCGGGCTGATGGACAAGAAAGTAATCTGAGGTAAGTTCAGTTTTTTTTTATAATGAATTTCAGATGAAAAAAATTGATTTTTACTAAGAAAATGTTTGCCTTCAAACCGGTGATCTCGGTCGCGAAACACTATCAGGACTAATTTTTTTTCTTTTTTCAGAGCAATCCAGGCAAGCGAGCGGTAGAAAGCCGCGTCTGTTCGCGGGCAGATGGACAAGAAAGTAATCTGAGGTAAGTGCAGTTTTTTTTTTTTAATGAATTTCAGATGAAAAAATATGATTTTTACTAAGAAAATGTTTGTCTTCAAACCGGTGATCTCGGTCGCGAAACACTATCCCGACTCAATATTTTTTTCTTTTTTCAGAGCAAGCCAGGCAAGCGAGGGGCAGAAAACCGCGTCTGTTCGCGGGCTGATGGACAAGAAAGTAATCTGAGGTAAGTGCAGTTTTTTTTTATAATGAATTTCAGATGAAAAAAAAATATTTTTACCAAGAAAATGTTTGTCTTCAAACCGGTGATCTCGGTCGCGAAACACTATCAGGACTATTTTTTTTTCTTTTTTCAGAGCAATCCAGGCAAGCGAGGGGTAGAAAGCCGCGTCTGTTCGCGGGCAGATGGACAAGAAAGTAATCTGAGGTAAGTGCAGTTTTTTTTTTTAATGAATTTCAGATGAAAAAAATTGATTTTTACTAAGAAAATGTTTGTCTTCAAACCAGTGATCTCGGTCGATAAACACTATCCCGACTCAATATTTTTTTCTTTTTTCAGAGCAAGCCAGGCAAGCGAGGGGTAGAAAACCGCGTCTGTTCGCGGGCTGATGGACAAGAAAGTATTATGTGGGAAGTGCAGACCAAAATTATGAATTTCAGATAAAAAAAACGTGATTTTATAATAAGAAAATATTTGTCTTCAAACCGCTGATCTCGGTCGCCAAACACTATACCGACTTAATTTTTTTTCTTTTTTCAGAGCAAGCCAGGCAAGCGAGGGGTAGAAAACTGCGTCTGTTCGCGGGCTGATGGACAAGAAAGTATTATGTGGGAAGTGCAGACCAAAATTATGAATTTCAGATAAAAAAACGTGATTTTATAATAAGGAAATATTTGTCTTCAAACCGCTGATCTCGGTCGCCAAACACTATACCGTCTTAATTTTTTTTTCTTTTTTCAGAGCAAGCCAGGCAAGCGAGGGGTAGAAAGCCGCGTCTGTTCGCGGGCTGATGGACAAGAAAGTAATCTGAGGTAAGTTCAGTTTTTTTTTATAATGAATTTCAGATGAAAAAAATTGATTTTTACTAAGAAAATGTTTGCCTTCAAACCGGTGATCTCGGTCGCGAAACACTATCAGGACTAATTTTTTTTCTTTTTTCAGAGCAATCCAGGCAAGCGAGCGGTAGAAAGCCGCGTCTGTTCGCGGGCAGATGGACAAGAAAGTAATCTGAGGTAAGTGCAGTTTTTTTTTTTAATGAATTTCAGATGAAAAAATATGATTTTTACTAAGAAAATGTTTGTCTTCAAACCGGTGATCTCGGTCGCGAAACACTATCCCGACTCAATATTTTTTTCTTTTTTCAGAGCAAGCTAGGCAAGCGAGGGGTAGAAAACCGCGTCTGTTCGCGGGCTGATGGACAAGAAAGTATTATGTGGGTAGTGCAGACCAAAATTATGAATTTCAGATGAAAAAACGTGATTTTACACTATGAAAATATTTGTCTTCATAACGCTGATCTCGGTCGCCAAACACTATACCGACTTAATTTTTTTTTCTTTTTTCAGAGCAAGCCAGGCAAGCGAGGGGTAGAAAGCCGCGCCTGTTCGCGGGCTGATGGACAAGAAAGTAATCTGAGGTAAGTGCAGTTTTTTTTTATAATTAATTTCAGATGAAAAAAATTGATTTTTACTAAGAAAATGTTTGCCTTCAAACCGGTGATCTCGGTCGCGAAACACTATCAGGACTATTTTTTTTTCTTTTTTCAGAGCAATCCAGGCAAGCGAGGGGTAGAGAGCCGCGTCTGTTCGCGGGCAGATGGACAAGAAAGTAATCTGAGGTAAGTGCATTTTTTTTTTTAATGAATTTCAGATTAAAAAAATTGATTTTTACTAAGAAAATGTTTGCCTTCAAACCGGTGATCTCGGTCGCGAAACACTATCCCGACTCAATATTTTTTTCTTTTTTCAGAGCAAGCCAGGCAAGCGAGGGGTAGAAAACCGCGTCTGTTCGCGGGCTGATGGACAAGAAAGTATTATGTGGGAAGTGCAGACCAAAATTATGAATTTCAGATGAAAAAACGTGATTTTATAATAAGAAAATATTTGTCTTCAAACCGCTGATCTCGGTCGCCAAACACTATACCGACTTAATTTTTTTTTCTTTTTTCAGAGCAATCCAGGCAAGCGAGGGGTAGAAAGCCGCGTCTGTTCGCGGGCTGATGGACAAGAAAGTAATCTGAGGTAAGTGCAGTTTTTTTTTATAATGAATTTCAGATGAAAAAAATTGATTTTTACTAAGAAAATGTTTGCCTTCAAACCGGTGATCTCGGTCGCGAAACACTATCAGGACTATTTTTTTTTCTTTTTTCAGAGCAATCCAGGCAAGCGAGGGGTAGAGAGCCGCGTCTGTTCGCGGGCAGATGGACAAGAAAGTAATCTGAGGTAAGTGCAGTTTTTTTTTTTTAATGAATTTCAGATGAAAAAAATTGATTTTTACTAAGAAAATGTTTGTCTTCAAACCGGTAATCTCGGTCGCGAAACACTATCCCGACTCAATATTTTTTTCTTTTTTCAGAGCAAGCCAGGCAAGCGAGGGGCAGAAAACCGCGTCTGTTCGAAGGCTGATGGACAAGAAAGTAATCTGAGGTAAGTGCAGTTTTTTTTTATAATGAATTTCAGATGAAAAAAATTGATTTTTCTAAGAAAATGTTTGTCTTCAAACCGGTGATCTCGGTCGCGAAACACTATCCCGACTCAATATTTTTTTCTTTTTTCAGAGCAAGCTAGGCAAGCGAGGGGTAGAAAACCGCGTCTGTTCGCGGGCTGATGGACAAGAAAGTATTATGTGGGAAGTGCAGACCAAAATTATGAATTTCAGATGAAAAAACGTGATTTTATACTATGAAAATATTTGTCTTCATAACGCTGATCTCGGTCGCCAAACACTATACCTACTTAATTTTTTTTTCTTTTTTCAGAGCAAGCCAGGCAAGCGAGGGGTAGAAAGCCGCGCCTGTTCGCGGGCTGATGGACAAGAAAGTAATCTGAGGTAAGTTCAGTTTTTTTTTATAATGAATTTCAGATGAAAAAAATTGATTTTTACTAAGAAAATGTTTGCCTTCAAACCGGTGATCTCGGTCGCGAAACACTATCCCGACTCAATATTTTTTTCTTTTTTCAGAGCAAGCCAGGCAAGCGAGGGGCAAAAAAACGCGTCTGTTCGCGGGCTGATGGACAAGAAAGTAATCTGAGGTAAGTGCAGTTTTTTTTTATAATGAATTTCAGATGAAAAAAAAATATTTTTACCAAGAAAATGTTTGTCTTCAAACCGGTGATCTCGGTCGCGAAACACTATCAGGACTATTTTTTTTTCTTTTTTCAGAGCAATCCAGGCAAGCGAGGGGTAGAAAGCCGCGTCTGTTCGCGGGCAGATGGACAAGAAAGTAATCTGAGGTAAGTGCAGTTTTTTTTTTTAATGAATTTCAGATGAAAAAAAATGATTTTTACTAAGAAAATGTTTGTCTTCAAACCAGTGATCTCGGTCGCGAAACACTATCCCGACTCAATATTTTTTTCTTTTTTCAGAGCAAGCCAGGCAAGCGAGGGGTAGAAAACCGCGTCTGTTCGCGGGCTGATGGACAAGAAAGTATTATGTGGGAAGTGCAGACCAAAATTATGAATTTCAGATAAAAAAACGTGATTTTATAATAAGAAAATATTTGTCTTCAAACCGCTGATCTCGGTCGCCAAACACTATACCGACTTAATTTTTTTTTTCTTTTTTCAGAGCAAGCCAGGCAAGCGAGGGGTAGAAAACTGCGTCTGTTCGCGGGCTGATGGACAAGAAAGTATTATGTGGGAAGTGCAGACCAAAATTATGAATTTCAGATAAAAAAACGTGATTTTATAATAAAAAAATATTTGTCTTCAAACCGCTGATCTCGGTCGCCAAACACTATACCGTCTTAATTTTTTTTTCTTTTTTCAGAGCAAGCCAGGCAAGCGAGGGGTAGAAAGCCGCGTCTGTTCGCGGGCTGATGGACAAGAAAGTAATCTGAGATAAGTGCAGTTTTTTTTTATAATGAATTTCAGATGAAAAAAATTGATTTTTCTAAGAAAATGTTTGTCTTCAAACCGCTGATCTCGGTCGCGAAACACTATCCCGACTCAATATTTTTTTCTTTTTTCAGAGCAAGCTAGGCAAGCGAGGGGTAGAAAACCGCGTCTGTTCGCGGGCTGATGGACAAGAAAGTATTATGTGGGAAGTGCAGACCAAAATTATGAATTTCAGATGAAAAAACGTGATTTTATACTATGAAAATATTTGTCTTCATAACGCTGATCTCGGTCGCCAAACACTATACCGACTTATTTTTTTTTTCTTTTTTCAGAGCAAGCCAGGCAAGCGAGGGGTAGAAAGCCGCGCCTGTTTGCAGGCTGATGGACAAGAAAGTAATCTGAGGTAAGTGCAGTTTTTTTTTATAATGAATTTCAGATGAAAAAAAATGATTTTTACTAAGAAAATGTTTGCCTTCAAACCGGTGATCTCGGTCGCGAAACACTATCAGGACTATTTTTTTTTCTTTTTTCAGAGCAATCCAGGCAAGCGAGGGGTAGAGAGCCGCGTCTGTTCGCGGGCAGATGGACAAGAAAGTAATCTGAGGTAAGTGCAGTTTTTTTTTTAAATTAATTTCAGATGAAAAAAAATGATTTTTACTAAGAAAATGTTTGTCTTCAAACCGGTGATCTCGGTCGAAAAACACTATCCCGACTCAATATTTTTTTCTTTTTTTAGAGCAAGCCAGGCAAGCGAGGGGCAGAAAACCGCGTCTGTTCGCGGGCTGATGGACAAGAAAGTAATCTGAGGTAAGTGCAGTTTTTTTTTTATAATGAATTTCAGATGAAAAAAAAATATTTTTACCAAGAAAATATTTGCCTTCAAATCGGTGATCTCGGTCGCGAAACACTATCAGGACTATTTTTTTTTCTTTTTTCAGAGCAATCCAGGCAAGCGAGGGGTAGAGAGCCGCGTCTGTTCGCGGGCAGATGGACAAGAAAGTAATCTGAGGTAAGTGCAGTTTTTTTTTTTAATGAATTTCAGATGAAAAAAATTGATTTTTACTAAGAAAATGTTTGTCTTCAAACCGGTGATCTCGGTCGCGAAACACTATCCCGACTCAATATTTTTTTCTTTTTCAGAGCAATCCAGGCAAGCGTGGGGTAGAAAGCCGCGTCTGTTCGCGGGCAGATGGACAAGAAAGTAATCTGAGGTAAGTGCAGTTTTTTTTTTTAATGAATTTCAGATGAAAAAAATTGATTTTTACTAAGAAAATGTTTGCCTTCAAACCGGTGATCTCGGTCGCGAAACACTATCAGGACTATTTTTTTTTCTTTTTTCAGAGCAATCCAGGCAAGCGAGGGGTAGAAAGCCGCGTCTGTTCGCGGGCAGATGGACATGAAAGTAATCTGAGGTAAGTGCAGTTTTCTTTTTTAATGAATTTCAGATGAAAAAAATTGATTTTTACTAAGAAAATGTTTGTCTTCTAACCGGTGATCTCGGTCGCGAAACACTATCCCGACTCAATATTTTTTTCTTTTTCAGAGCAAGCCAGGCAAGCGAGGAGTAGAAAACCGCGTCTGTTCGCGGGCTGATGGACAAGAAAGTATTATGTGGGAAGTGCAGACAAAAATTATGAATTTCAGATGAAAAAACGTGATTTTATAATAAGAAAATATTTGTCTTCAAACCGCTGATCTCGGTCGCCAAACACTATACCGACTTAATTTTTTTTTCTTTTTTCAGAGCAAGCCAGGCAAGCGAGGGGTAGAAAGCCGCGTCTGTTCGCGGGCTGATGGACAAGAAAGTAATCTGATGTAAGTGCAGTTTTTTTTGTTATTATGAATTTCAGATGAAAAAAAATGAATTTTAATAAGAAAATGTTTGTCTTCAAACCGCTGATCTCGGTCGCGAAACACTCCCGACTTAACTTTTTTTCTTTTTTCTGAGCAAGCCAGGCAAGCGAGGGGTAGAAAGCCGCGTCTGTTCGCGGGCTGATGGACAAGAAAGTAATCGGAGGTAAGTGCAGTTTTTTCTTTATAATGAATTTCAGATGAAAAAAATTGATTTTTACTAAGAAAATGTTTGTCTTCAAACCGGTGATCTCGGTCGCGAAACACTATCCCGACTCAATTTTTTTATCTTTTTTCAGAGCAAGCCAGGCAAGCGAGGGGTAGAAAGCCGCGTCTGTTCGCGGGCTGATGGACAAGAAAGTAATCTGAGGTAAGTGCAGTTTTTTTTTTATAATGAATTTCAGATGAAAAAAAATGATTTTTACTAAGAAACTGTTTGCCTTCAAACCGGTGATCTCGGTCGCGAAACACACCCAACTTAACTTTTTTTTCTTTTTTCAGAGCAGGCCATGCAAGCGAAGGGTAGAAAGCTTCGCCTGTTCGTGGGCTGATGGATAAGAAAGTAATCTGTGGTAAGTGCAGACCAAAATTATGAATTTCAGATGAAAAAACGAGATTTTATGCTATGAAAATATTTGTCTTCATAACGCTGATCTCGGTCGCCAAACACTATACCGACTTAATTTTTTTTTCTTTTTTCAGAGCAAGCCAGGCAAGCGAGGGGTAGAAAGCCGCGCCTGTTCGCGGGCTGATGGACAAGAAAGTAATCTGAGGTAAGTGCAGTTTTTTTTTATAATGAATTTCAGATGAAAAAAAAATATTTTTACCAAGAAAATGTTTGTCTTCAAACCGGTGATCTCGGTCGCGAAATACTATCAGGACTATTATTTTTTCTTTTTTCAGAGCAATCCAGGCAAGCGAGGGGTAGAAAGCCGCGTCTGTTCGCGGGCAGATGGACAAGAAAGTAATCTGAGGTAAGTGCAGTTTTTTTTTTAATGAATTTCAGATGAAAAAAATTGATTTTCACTAAGAAAATGTTTGCCTTCAAACCGGTGATCTTGGTCGCGAAACACTATCAGGACTATTTTTTTTTCTTTTTTCAGACCAATCCAGGCAAGCGAGGGGTAGAAAGCCGCGTCTGTTCGCGGGCAGATGGACAAGAAAGTAATCTGAGGTAAGTGCAGTTTTTTTTTTTAATGAATTTCAGATGAAAAAAATTGATTTTTACTAAGAAAATGGTTGTCTTCAAACCGGTGATCTCGGTCGCGAAACACTATCCCGACTCAATATTTTTTTCTTTTTTCAGAGCAAGCCAGGCAAGCGAGGGGAAGAAAACCGCGTCTGTTCGCGGGCTGATGGACAAGAAAGTAATCTGAGGTAAGTGCAGTTTTTTTTATAATGAATTTCAGATGAAAAAAAAATATTTTTACCAAGAAAATGTTTGTCTTCAAACCGGTGATCTCGGTCGCGAAACACTATCAGGACTATTATTTTTTCTTTTTTCAGAGCAATCCAGGCAAGCGAGGGGTAGAAAGCCGCGTCTGTTCGCGGGCTGATGGACAAGAAAGTAATCTGAGGTAAGTGCAGTTTTTTTTTTTAATGAATTTCAGATGAAAAAAAAAGATTTTTACTAAGAAAATGTTTGTCTTCAAACCAGTGATCTCGGTCTCGAAACACTATCCCGACTCAATATTTTTTTCTTTTTTCAGAGCAAGCCAGGCAAGCGAGGGGTAGAAAACCGCGTCTGTTCGCGGGCTGATGGACAAGAAAGTATTATGTGGGAAGTGCAGACCATAATTATGAATTTCAGATGAAAAAACGTGATTTTATAATAAGAAAATATTTGTCTTCAAACCACTGATCTCGGTCGCCAAACACTATACCGACTTAATTTTTTTTTCTTTTTTCAGAGCAAGCCAGGCAAGCGAGGGGTAGAAAGCCGCGTCTGTTCGCGGGCTGATGGACAAGAAAGTAATCTGAGGTAAGTGCAGTTTTTTTTTTAAATTAATTTCAGATGAAAAAAAATGATTTTTACTAAGAAAATGTTTGCCTTCAAACCGGTGATCTCGGTCGCGAAACACTATCAGGACTATTTTTTTTTCTTTTTTCAGAGCAATCCAGGCAAGCGAGGGGTAGAGAGCCGCGTCTGTTCGCGGGCAGATGGACAAGAAAGTAATCTGAGGTAAGTGCAGTTTTTTTTTTAAATTAATTTCAGATGAAAAAAAATGATTTTTACTAAGAAAATGTTTGTCTTCAAACCGGTGATCTCGGTCGAAAAACACTATCCCGACTCAATATTTTTTTCTTTTTTTAGAGCAAGCCAGGCAAGCGAGGGGCAGAAAACCGCGTCTGTTCGCGGGCTGATGGACAAGAAAGTAATCTGAGGTAAGTGCAGTTTTTTTTTTATAATGAATTTCAGATGAAAAAAAAATATTTTTACCAAGAAAATATTTGCCTTCAAATCGGTGATCTCGGTCGCGAAACACTATCAGGACTATTTTTTTTTCTTTTTTCAGAGCAATCCAGGCAAGCGAGGGGTAGAGAGCCGCGTCTGTTCGCGGGCAGATGGACAAGAAAGTAATCTGAGGTAAGTGCAGTTTTTTTTTTTAATGAATTTCAGATGAAAAAAATTGATTTTTACTAAGAAAATGTTTGTCTTCAAACCGGTGATCTCGGTCGCGAAACACTATCCCGACTCAATATTTTTTTCTTTTTTCAGAGCAAGCCAGGCAAGCGAGGGGTAGAAAACCGCGTCTGTTCGCGGGCTGATGGACAAGAAAGTATTATGTGGGAAGTGCAGACCAAAATTATGAATTTCAGATAAAAAAACGTGATTTTATAATAAGAAAATATTTGTCTTCAAACCGCTGATCTCGGTCGCCAAACACTATACCGACTTAATTTTTTTTTTCTTTTTTCAGAGCAAGCCAGGCAAGCGAGGGGTAGAAAACTGCGTCTGTTCGCGGGCTGATGGACAAGAAAGTATTATGTGGGAAGTGCAGACCAAAATTATGAATTTCAGATAAAAAAACGTGATTTTATAATAAGAAAATATTTGTCTTCAAACCGCTGATCTCGGTCGCCAAACACTATACCGTCTTAATTTTTTTTTCTTTTTTCAGAGCAAGCCAGGCAAGCGAGGGGTAGAAAGCCGCGTCTGTTCGCGGGCTGATGGACAAGAAAGTAATCTGAGATAAGTGCAGTTTTTTTTTATAATGAATTTCAGATGAAAAAAATTGATTTTTCTAAGAAAATGTTTGTCTTCAAACCGCTGATCTCGGTCGCGAAACACTATCCCGACTCAATATTTTTTTCTTTTTTCAGAGCAAGCTAGGCAAGCGAGGGGTAGAAAACCGCGTCTGTTCGCGGGCTGATGGACAAGAAAGTATTATGTGGGAAGTGCAGACCAAAATTATGAATTTCAGATGAAAAAACGTGATTTTATACTATGAAAATATTTGTCTTCATAACGCTGATCTCGGTCGCCAAACACTATACCGACTTATTTTTTTTTTCTTTTTTCAGAGCAAGCCAGGCAAGCGAGGGGTAGAAAGCCGCGCCTGTTTGCAGGCTGATGGACAAGAAAGTAATCTGAGGTAAGTGCAGTTTTTTTTTATAATGAATTTCAGATGAAAAAAAATGATTTTTACTAAGAAAATGTTTGCCTTCAAACCGGTGATCTCGGTCGCGAAACACTATCAGGACTATTTTTTTTTCTTTTTTCAGAGCAATCCAGGCAAGCGAGGGGTAGAGAGCCGCGTCTGTTCGCGGGCAGATGGACAAGAAAGTAATCTGAGGTAAGTGCAGTTTTTTTTTTAAATTAATTTCAGATGAAAAAAAATGATTTTTACTAAGAAAATGTTTGTCTTCAAACCGGTGATCTCGGTCGAAAAACACTATCCCGACTCAATATTTTTTTCTTTTTTTAGAGCAAGCCAGGCAAGCGAGGGGCAGAAAACCGCGTCTGTTCGCGGGCTGATGGACAAGAAAGTAATCTGAGGTAAGTGCAGTTTTTTTTTTATAATGAATTTCAGATGAAAAAAAAATATTTTTACCAAGAAAATATTTGCCTTCAAATCGGTGATCTCGGTCGCGAAACACTATCAGGACTATTTTTTTTTCTTTTTTCAGAGCAATCCAGGCAAGCGAGGGGTAGAGAGCCGCGTCTGTTCGCGGGCAGATGGACAAGAAAGTAATCTGAGGTAAGTGCAGTTTTTTTTTTTAATGAATTTCAGATGAAAAAAATTGATTTTTACTAAGAAAATGTTTGTCTTCAAACCGGTGATCTCGGTCGCGAAACACTATCCCGACTCAATATTTTTTTCTTTTTCAGAGCAATCCAGGCAAGCGTGGGGTAGAAAGCCGCGTCTGTTCGCGGGCAGATGGACAAGAAAGTAATCTGAGGTAAGTGCAGTTTTTTTTTTTAATGAATTTCAGATGAAAAAAATTGATTTTTACTAAGAAAATGTTTGCCTTCAAACCGGTGATCTCGGTCGCGAAACACTATCAGGACTATTTTTTTTTCTTTTTTCAGAGCAATCCAGGCAAGCGAGGGGTAGAAAGCCGGGGCTGTTCGCGGGCAGATGGACATGAAAGTAATCTGAGGTAAGTGCAGTTTTCTTTTTTAATGAATTTCAGATGAAAAAAATTGATTTTTACTAAGAAAATGTTTGTCTTCTAACCGGTGATCTCGGTCGCGAAACACTATCCCGACTCAATATTTTTTTCTTTTTCAGAGCAAGCCAGGCAAGCGAGGAGTAGAAAACCGCGTCTGTTCGCGGGCTGATGGACAAGAAAGTATTATGTGGGAAGTGCAGACAAAAATTATGAATTTCAGATGAAAAAACGTGATTTTATAATAAGAAAATATTTGTCTTCAAACCGCTGATCTCGGTCGCCAAACACTATACCGACTTAATTTTTTTTTCTTTTTTCAGAGCAAGCCAGGCAAGCGAGGGGTAGAAAGCCGCGTCTGTTCGCGGGCTGATGGACAAGAAAGTAATCTGATGTAAGTGCAGTTTTTTTTGTTATTATGAATTTCAGATGAAAAAAAATGAATTTTAATAAGAAAATGTTTGTCTTCAAACCGCTGATCTCGGTCGCGAAACACTCCCGACTTAACTTTTTTTCTTTTTTCTGAGCAAGCCAGGCAAGCGAGGGGTAGAAAGCCGCGTCTGTTCGCGGGCTGATGGACAAGAAAGTAATCGGAGGTAAGTGCAGTTTTTTCTTTATAATGAATTTCAGATGAAAAAAATTGATTTTTACTAAGAAAATGTTTGTCTTCAAACCGGTGATCTCGGTCGCAAAACACTATCCCGACTCAATTTTTTTATCTTTTTTCAGAGCAAGCCAGGCAAGCGAGGGGTAGAAAGCCGCGTCTGTTCGCGGGCTGATGGACAAGAAAGTAATCTGAGGTAAGTGCAGTTTTTTTTTTATAATGAATTTCAGATGAAAAAAAATGATTTTTACTAAGAAACTGTTTGCCTTCAAACCGGTGATCTCGGTCGCGAAACACACCCAACTTAACTTTTTTTTCTTTTTTCAGAGCAGGCCATGCAAGCGAAGGGTAGAAAGCTTCGCCTGATCGTGGGCTGATGGATAAGAAAGTAATCTGTGGTAAGTGCAGACCAAAATTATGAATTTCAGATGAAAAAACGAGATTTTATGCTATGAAAATATTTGTCTTCATAACGCTGATCTCGGTCGCCAAACACTATACCGACTTAATTTTTTTTTCTTTTTTCAGAGCAAGCCAGGCAAGCGAGGGGTAGAAAGCCGCGCCTGTTCGCGGGCTGATGGACAAGAAAGTAATCTGAGGTAAGTGCAGTTTTTTTTTATAATGAATTTCAGATGAAAAAAAAATATTTTTACCAAGAAAATGTTTGTCTTCAAACCGGTGATCTCGGTCGCGAAATACTATCAGGACTATTATTTTTTCTTTTTTCAGAGCAATCCAGGCAAGCGAGGGGTAGAAAGCCGCGTCTGTTCGCGGGCAGATGGACAAGAAAGTAATCTGAGGTAAGTGCAGTTTTTTTTTTAATGAATTTCAGATGAAAAAAATTGATTTTCACTAAGAAAATGTTTGCCTTCAAACCGGTGATCTTGGTCGCGAAACACTATCAGGACTATTTTTTTTTCTTTTTTCAGACCAATCCAGGCAAGCGAGGGGTAGAAAGCCGCGTCTGTTCGCGGGCAGATGGACAAGAAAGTAAGCTGAGGTAAGTGCAGTTTTTTTTTTTAATGAATTTCAGATGAAAAAAATTGATTTTTACTAAGAAAATGGTTGTCTTCAAACCGGTGATCTCGGTCGCGAAACACTATCCCGACTCAATATTTTTTTCTTTTTTCAGAGCAAGCCAGGCAAGCGAGGGGAAGAAAACCGCGTCTGTTCGCGGGCTGATGGACAAGAAAGTAATCTGAGGTAAGTGCAGTTTTTTTTATAATGAATTTCAGATGAAAAAAAAATATTTTTACCAAGAAAATGTTTGTCTTCAAACCGGTGATCTCGGTCGCGAAACACTATCAGGACTATTATTTTTTCTTTTTTCAGAGCAATCCAGGCAAGCGAGGGGTAGAAAGCCGCGTCTGTTCGCGGGCAGATGGACAAGAAAGTAATCTGAGGTAAGTGCAGTTTTTTTTTTTAATGAATTTCAGATGAAAAAAAATGATTTTTACTAAGAAAATGTTTGTCTTCAAACCGGTGATCTCGGTCGCGAAACACTATCCCGACTCAATATTTTTTTCTTTTTCAGAGCAAGCCAGGCAAGCGAGGGGTAGAAAACCGCGTCTGTTCGCGGGCTGATGGACAAGAAAGTATTATGTGGGAAGTGCAGACAAAAATTATGAATTTCAGATGAAAAAACGTGATTTTATAATAAGAAAATATTTGTCTTCAAACCGCTGATCTCGGTCGCCAAACACTATACCGACTTAATTTTTTTTTCTTTTTTCAGAGCAAGCCAGGCAAGCGAGGGGTAGAAAGCCGCGTCTGTTCGCGGGCTGATGGACAAGAAAGTAATCTGAGGTAAGTGCAGTTTTTTTTTTTAATGAATTTCAGATGAAAAAAAAAGATTTTTACTAAGAAAATGTTTGTCTTCAAACCAGTGATCTCGGTCTCGAAACACTATCCCGACTCAATATTTTTTTCTTTTTTCAGAGCAAGCCAGGCAAGCGAGGGGTAGAAAACCGCGTCTGTTCGCGGGCTGATGGACAAGAAAGTATTATGTGGGAAGTGCAGACCATAATTATGAATTTCAGATGAAAAAACGTGATTTTATAATAAGAAAATATTTGTCTTCAAACCACTGATCTCGGTCGCCAAACACTATACCGACTTAATTTTTTTTTCTTTTTTCAGAGCAAGCCAGGCAAGCGAGGGGTAGAAAGCCGCGTCTGTTCGCGGGCTGATGGACAAGAAAGTAATCTGAGGTAAGTGCAGTTTTTTTTTTATTATGAATTTCAGATGAAAAAAAAAAAAAAATATAAGAAAATGTTTGTCTTCAAACCGGTGATCTCGGTCGCGAAACACTATCCCGACTCAATATTTTTTTCTTTTTTCAGAGCAAGCTAGGCAAGCGAGGGATAGAAAACCGCGTCTGTTCGCGGGCTGATGGACAAGAAAGTATTATGTGGGTAGTGCAGACCAAAATTATGAATTTCAGATGAAAAAACGTGATTTTACACTATGAAAATATTTGTCTTCATAACGCTGATCTCGGTCGCCAAACACTATACCGACTTAATTTTTTTTTCTTTTTTCAGAGCAAGCCAGGCAAGCGAGGGGTAGAAAGCCGCGCCTGTTCGCGGGCTGATGGACAAGAAAGTAATCTGAGGTAAGTGCAGTTTTTTTTTATAATTAATTTCAGATGAAAAAAATTGATTTTTACTAAGAAAATGTTTGCCTTCAAACCGGTGATCTCGGTCGCGAAACACTATCAGGACTATTTTTTTTTCTTTTTTCAGAGCAATCCAGGCAAGCGAGGGGTAGAGAGCCGCGTCTGTTCGCGGGCAGATGGACAAGAAAGTAATCTGAGGTAAGTGCATTTTTTTTTTTAATGAATTTCAGATGAAAAAAATTGATTTTTACTAAGAAAATGTTTGCCTTCAAACCGGTGATCTCGGTCGCGAAACACTATCAGGACTATTTTTTTTTCTTTTTTCAGAGCAATCCAGGCAAGCGAGGGGTAGAAAGCTGCGTCTGTTCGCGGGCAGATGGACAAGAAAGTAATCTGAGGTAAGTGCAGTTTTTTTTTTAATGAATTTCAGATGAAAAAAATTTATTTTTACTAAGAAAATGTTTGTCTTCAAACCGGTGATCTCGGTCGCGAAACACTATCCCGACTCAATATTTTTTTCTTTTTTCAGAGCAAGCCAGGCAAGCGAGGGGTAGAAAACCGCGTCTGTTCGCGGGCTGATGGACAAGAAAGTATTATGTGGGAAGTGCAGACCAAAATTATGAATTTCAGATGAAAAAACGTGATTTTATAATAAGAAAATATTTGTCTTCAAACCGCTGATCTCGGTCGCCAAACACTATACCGACTTAATTTTTTTTCTTTTTTCAGAGCAATCCAGGCAAGCGAGGGGTAGAAAGCCGCGTCTGTTCGCGGGCTGATGGACAAGAAAGTAATCTGAGGTAAGTGCAGTTTTTTTTTATAATGAATTTCAGATGAAAAAAATTGATTTTTACTAAGAAAATGTTTGCCTTCAAACCGGTGATCTCGGTCGCGAAACACTATCAGGACTATTTTTTTTTCTTTTTTCAGAGCAATCCAGGCAAGCGAGGGGTAGAGAGCCGCGTCTGTTCGCGGGCAGATGGACAAGAAAGTAATCTGAGGTAAGTGCAGTTTTTTTTTTTAATGAATTTCAGATGAAAAAAATTGATTTTTACTAAGAAAATGTTTGTCTTCAAACCGGTAATCTCGGTCGCGAAACACTATCCCGACTCAATATTTTTTTCTTTTTTCAGAGCAAGCCAGGCAAGCGAGGGGCAGAAAACCGCGTCTGTTCGCGGGCTGATGGACAAGAAAGTAATCTGAGGTAAGTGCAGTTTTTTTTTATAATGAATTTCAGATGAAAAAATTTGATTTTTCTAAGAAAATGTTTGTCTTCAAACCGGTGATCTCGGTCGCGAAACACTATCCCGACTCAATATTTTTTTCTTTTTTCAGAGCAAGCTAGGCAAGCGAGGGGTAGAAAACCGCGTCTGTTCGCGGGCTGATGGACAAGAAAGTATCATGTGGGAAGTGCAGACAAAAATTATGAATTTCAGATGAAAAAACGTCATTTTATAATAAGAAAATATTTGTCTTCAAACCGCTGATCTCGGTCGCAAAACACTATACCGACTTAATTTTTTTTTCTTTTTTCAGAGCAAGCCAGGCAAGCGAGGGGTAGAAAGCCGCGTCTGTTCGCGGGCTGATGGACAAGAAAGTAATCTGAGGTAAGTGCAGTTTTTTTTTTATAATGAATTTCAGATGAAAAAAATTGATTTTTACCAAGAAAATGTTTGTCTTCAAACCGGTGATCTCGGTCGCGAAACACTATCCCGATCATTTTTTTTTTCTGTTTTCAGAACTAACCAGGCAAGCGAGGGGTAGAAAGCCGCGCCTGTTCGCGGGCTGATGGACAAGAAAGTAATCTGAGTTAAGTGCAGTTTTTTTTTTATTATGAATTTCAGATGAAAAAAAAAAAAAAATATAAGAAAATGTTTGTCTTCAAACCGGTGATCTCGGTCGCGAAACACTATCCCGACTCAATTTTTTTATCTTTTTTCAGAGCAAGCCAGGCAAGCGAGGGGTAGAAAGCCGCGTCTGTTCGCGGGCTGATGGACAAGAAAGTAATCTGAGGTAAGTGCAGTTTTTTTTTTATAATGAATTTCAGATGAAAAAAAATGATTTTTACTAAGAAACTGTTTGCCTTCAAACCGGTGATCTCGGTCGCGAAACACACCCAACTTAACTTTTTTTTCTTTTTTCAGAGCAGGCCATGCAAGCGAAGGGTAGAAAGCTTCGCCTGTTCGTGGGCTGATGGATAAGAAAGTAATCTGTGGTAAGTGCAGACCAAAATTATGAATTTCAGATGAAAAAACGAGATTTTATGCTATGAAAATATTTGTCTTCATAACGCTGATCTCGGTCGCCAAACACTATACCGACTTAATTTTTTTTTCTTTTTTCAGAGCAAGCCAGGCAAGCGAGGGGTAGAAAGCCGCGCCTGTTCGCGGGCTGATGGACAAGAAAGTAATCTGAGGTAAGTGCAGTTTTTTTTTATAATGAATTTCAGATGAAAAAAAAATATTTTTACCAAGAAAATGTTTGTCTTCAAACCGGTGATCTCGGTCGCGAAATACTATCAGGACTATTATTTTTTCTTTTTTCAGAGCAATCCAGGCAAGCGAGGGGTAGAAAGCCGCGTCTGTTCGCGGGCAGATGGACAAGAAAGTAATCTGAGGTAAGTGCAGTTTTTTTTTTTAATGAATTTCAGATGAAAAAAATTGATTTTCACTAAGAAAATGTTTGCCTTCAAACCGGTGATCTCGGTCGCGAAACACTATCAGGACTATTTTTTTTTCTTTTTTCAGACCAATCCAGGCAAGCGAGGGGTAGAAAGCCGCGTCTGTTCGCGGGCAGATGGACAAGAAAGTAATCTGAGGTAAGTGCAGTTTTTTTTTTTAATGAATTTCAGATGAAAAAAATTGATTTTTACTAAGAAAATGGTTGTCTTCAAACCGGTGATCTCGGTCGCGAAACACTATCCCGACTCAATATTTTTTTCTTTTTTCAGAGCAAGCCAGGCAAGCGAGGGGAAGAAAACCGCGTCTGTTCGCGGGCTGATGGACAAGAAAGTAATCTGAGGTAAGTGCAGTTTTTTTTATAATGAATTTCAGATGAAAAAAAAATATTTTTACCAAGAAAATGTTTGTCTTCAAACCGGTGATCTCGGTCGCGAAACACTATCAGGACTATTATTTTTTCTTTTTTCAGAGCAATCCAGGCAAGCGAGGGGTAGAAAGCCGCGTCTGTTCGCGGACAGATGGACAAGAAAGTAATCTGAGGTAAGTGCAGTTTTTTTTTTTAATGAATTTCAGATGAAAAAAAATGATTTTTACTAAGAAAATGTTTGTCTTCAAACCGGTGATCTCGGTCGCGAAACACTATCCCGACTCAATATTTTTTTCTTTTTCAGAGCAAGCCAGGCAAGCGAGGGGTAGAAAACCGCGTCTGTTCGCGGGCTGATGGACAAGAAAGTATTATGTGGGAAGTGCAGACAAAAATTATGAATTTCAGATGAAAAAACGTGATTTTATAATAAGAAAATATTTGTCTTCAAACCGCTGATCTCGGTCGCCAAACACTATACCGAATTAATTTTTTTTTCTTTTTTCAGAGCAAGCCAGGCAAGCGAGGGGTAGAAAGCCGCGTCTGTTCGCGGGCTGATGGACAAGAAAGTAATCTGAGGTAAGTGCAGTTTTTTTTTTTAATGAATTTCAGATGAAAAAAAAAGATTTTTACTAAGAAAATGTTTGTCTTCAAACCAGTGATCTCGGTCTCGAAACACTATCCCGACTCAATATTTTTTTCTTTTTTCAGAGCAAGCCAGGCAAGCGAGGGGTAGAAAACCGCGTCTGTTCGCGGGCTGATGGACAAGAAAGTATTATGTGGGAAGTGCAGACCATAATTATGAATTTCAGATGAAAAAACGTGATTTTATAATAAGAAAATATTTGTCTTCAAACCACTGATCTCGGTCGCCAAACACTATACCGACTTAATTTTTTTTTCTTTTTTCAGAGCAAGCCAGGCAAGCGAGGGGTAGAAAGCCGCGTCTGTTCGCGGGCTGATGGACAAGAAAGTAATCTGAGGTAAGTGCAGTTTTTTTTTTATTATGAATTTCAGATGAAAAAAAAAAAAATATATAAGAAAATGTTTGTCTTCAAACCGGTGATCTCGGTCGCGAAACACTATCCCGACTCAATATTTTTTTCTTTTTTCAGAGCAAGCTAGGCAAGCGAGGGGTAGAAAACCGCGTCTGTTCGCGGGCTGATGGACAAGAAAGTATTATGTGGGTAGTGCAGACCAAAATTATGAATTTCAGATGAAAAAACGTGATTTTACACTATGAAAATATTTGTCTTCATAACGCTGATCTCGGTCGCCAAACACTATACCGACTTAATTTTTTTTTCTTTTTTCAGAGCAAGCCAGGCAAGCGAGGGGTAGAAAGCCGCGCCTGTTCGCGGGCTGATGGACAAGAAAGTAATCTGAGGTAAGTGCAGTTTTTTTTTATAATTAATTTCAGATGAAAAAAATTGATTTTTACTAAGAAAATGTTTGCCTTCAAACCGGTGATCTCGGTCGCGAAACACTATCAGGACTATTTTTTTTTCTTTTTTCAGAGCAATCCAGGCAAGCGAGGGGTAGAGAGCCGCGTCTGTTCGCGGGCAGATGGACAAGAAAGTAATCTGAGGTAAGTGCATTTTTTTTTTAATGAATTTCAGATGAAAAAAATTGATTTTTACTAAGAAAATGTTTGCCTTCAAACCGGTGATCTCGGTCGCGAAACACTATCAGGACTATTTTTTTTTTCTTTTTTCAGAGCAATCCAGGCAAGCGAGGGGTAGAAAGCTGCGTCTGTTCGCGGGCAGATGGACAAGAAAGTAATCTGAGGTAAGTGCAGTTTTTTTTTTAATGAATTTCAGATGAAAAAAAATTATTTTTACTAAGAAAATGTTTGTCTTCAAACCGGTGATCTCGGTCGCGAAACACTATCCCGACTCAATATTTTTTTCTTTTTTCAAAGCAAGCCAGGCAAGCGAGGGGTAGAAAGCCGCGTCTGTTCGCGCGCTGATGGACAAGAAAGTATTATGTGGGAAGTGCAGACCAAAATTATGAATTTCAGATGAAAAAACGTGATTTTATAATAAGAAAATATTTGTCTTCAAACCGCTGATCTCGGTCGCCAAACACTATACCGACTTAATTTTTTTTCTTTTTTCAGAGCAATCCAGGCAAGCGAGGGGTAGAAAGCCGCGTCTGTTCGCGGGCTGATGGACAAGAAAGTAATCTGAGGTAAGTGCAGTTTTTTTTTATAATGAATTTCAGATGAAAAAAATTGATTTTTACTAAGAAAATGTTTGCCTTCAAACCGGTGATCTCGGTCGCGAAACACTATCAGGACTATTTTTTTTTCTTTTTTCAGAGCAATCCAGGCAAGCGAGGGGTAGAGAGCCGCGTCTGTTCGCGGGCAGATGGACAAGAAAGTAATCTGAGGTAAGTGCAGTTTTTTTTTTTAATGAATTTCAGATGAAAAAAATTGATTTTTACTAAGAAAATGTTTGTCTTCAAACCGGTAATCTCGGTCGCGAAACACTATCCCGACTCAATATTTTTTTCTTTTTTCAGAGCAAGCCAGGCAAGCGAGGGGCAGAAAACCGCGTCTGTTCGCGGGCTGATGGACAAGAAAGTAATCTGAGGTAAGTGCAGTTTTTTTTTTTAATGAATTTCAGATGAAAAAAATTGATTTTTACTAAGAAAATGTTTGTCTTCAAACCGGTAATCTCGGTCGCGAAACACTATCCCGACTCAATATTTTTTTCTTTTTTCAGAGCAAGCCAGGCAAGCGAGGGGCAGAAAGCCGCGCCTGTTCGCGGGCTGATGGACAAGAAAGTAATCTGAGTTAAGTGCAGTTTTTTTTTTTATTATGAATTTCAGATGAAAAAAAAAAAAAAATTATAAGAAAATGTTTGTCTTCAAACCGGTGATCTCGGTCGCGAAACACTATCCCGACTCAATATTTTTTTCTTTTTTCAGAGCAAGCCAGGCAAGCGAGGGGCAGAAAACCGCGTCTGTTCGCGGGCTGATGGACAAGAAAGTAATCTGAGGTAAGTGCAGTTTTTTTTTATAATGAATTTCAGATGAAAAAATTTGATTTTTCTAAGAAAATGTTTGTCTTCAAACCGGTGATCTCGGTCGCGAAACACTATCCCGACTCAATATTTTTTTCTTTTTTCAGAGCAAGCTAGGCAAGCGAGGGGTAGAAAACCGCGTCTGTTCGCGGGCTGATGGACAAGAAAGTATTATGTGGGAAGTGCAGACCAAAATTATGAATTTCAGATGAAAAAACGTGATTTTATACTATGAAAATATTTGTCTTCATAACGCTGATCTCGGTCGCCAAACACTATACCTACTTAATTTTTTTTCTTTTTTCAGAGCAAGCCAGGCAAGCGAGGGGTAGAAAGCCGCGCCTGTTCGCGGGCTGATGGACAAGAAAGTAATCTGAGGTAAGTTCAGTTTTTTTTTATAATGAATTTCAGATGAAAAAAATTGATTTTTACTAAGAAAATGTTTGCCTTCAAACCGGTGATCTCGGTCGCGAAACACTATCAGGACAATTTTTTTTTTTTTTTTCAGAGCAATCCAGGCAAGCGAGCGGTAGAAAGCCGCGTCTGTTCGCGGGCAGATGGACAAGAAAGTAATCTGAGGTAAGTGCAGTTTTTTTTTTTAATGAATTTCAGATGAAAAAAAATGATTTTTACTAAGAAAATGTTTGTCTTCAAACCGGTGATCTCGGTCGCGAAACACTATCCCGACTCAATATTTTTTTCTTTTTTCAGAGCAAGCCAGGCAAGCGAGGGGCAGAAAACCGCGTCTGTTCGCGGGCTGATGGACAAGAAAGTAATCTGAGGTAAGTGCAGTTTTTTTTTATAATGAATTTCAGATGAAAAAAAAAAATTTTTACCAAGAAAATGTTTGTCTTCAAACCGGTGATCTCGGTCGCGAAACACTATCAGGACTATTTTTTTTTCTTTTTTCAGAGCAATCCAGGCAAGCGAGGGGTAGAAAGCCGCGTCTGTTCGCGGGCAGATGGACAAGAAAGTAATCTGAGGTAAGTGCAGTTTTTTTTTTTAATGAATTTCAGATGAAAAAAAATGATTTTTACTAAGAAAATATTTGTCTTCAAACCAGTGATCTCGGTCGCGAAACACTATCCCGACTCAATATTTTTTTCTTTTTTCAGAGCAAGCCAGGCAAGCGAGGGGTAGAAAACCGCGTCTGTTCGCGGGCTGATGGACAAGAAAGTATTATGTGGGAAGTGCAGACCAAAATTATGAATTTCAGATAAAAAAACGTGATTTTATAATAAGAAAATATTTGTCTTCAAACCGCTGATCTCGGTCGCCAAACACTATACCGACTTAATTTTTTTTTTCTTTTTTCAGAGCAAGCCAGGCAAGCGAGGGGTAGAAAACCGCGTCTGTTCGCGGGCTGATGGACAAGAAAGTATTATGTGGGAAGTGCAGACCAAAATTATGAATTTCAGATAAAAAAACGTGATTTTATAATAAGAAAATATTTGTCTTCAAACCGCTGATCTCGGTCGCCAAACACTATACCGACTTATTTTTTTTTTCTTTTTCCAGAGCAAGCCAGGCAAGCGAGGGGTAGAAAGCCGCGCCTGTTTGCAGGCTGATGGACAAGAAAGTAATCTGAGGTAAGTGCAGTTTTTTTTTATAATGAATTTCAGATGAAAAAAATTGATTTTTACTAAGAAAATGTTTGCCTTCAAACCGGTGATCTCGGTCGCGAAACACTATCAGGACTATTTTTTTTTCTTTTTTCAGAGCAATCCAGGCAAGCGAGGGGTAGAGAGCCGCGTCTGTTCGCGGGCAGATGGACAAGAAAGTAATCTGAGGTAAGTGCAGTTTTTTTTTTTAATGAATTTCAGATGAAAAAAATTGATTTTTACTAAGAAAATGTTTGTCTTCAAACCGGTGATCTCGGTCGAAAAACACTATCCCGACTCAATATTTTTTTCTTTTTTTAGAGCAAGCCAGGCAAGCGAGGGGCAGAAAACCGCGTCTGTTCGCGGGCTGATGGACAAGAAAGTAATCTGAGGTAAGTGCAGTTTTTTTTTTATAATGAATTTCAGATGAAAAAAAAATATTTTTACCAAGAAAATGTTTGTCTTCAAACCGGTGATCTCGGTCGCGAAACACTATCAGGACTATTTTTTTTTCTTTTTTCAGAGCAATCCAGGCAAGCGAGGGGTAGAAAGCCGCGTCTGTACGCGGGCAGATGGACATGAAAGTAATCTGAGGTAAGTGCAGTTTTCTTTTTTAATGAATTTCAGATGAAAAAAATTGATTTTTACTAAGAAAATGTTTGTCTTCAAACCGGTGATCTCGGTCGCGAAACACTATCCCGACTCAATATTTTTTTCTTTTTCAGAGCAAGCCAGGCAAGCGAGGGGTAGAAAGCCGCGTCTGTTCGCGGGCTGATGGACAAGAAAGTAATCTGAGGTAAGTGCAGTTTTTTTTTATAATGAATTTCAGATGAAAAAAATTGATTTTTCTAAGAAAATGTTTGTCTTCAAACCGGTGATCTCGGTCGCGAAACACTATCCCGACTCAATATTTTTTTCTTTTTCAGAGCAAGCCAGGCAAGCGAGGGGTAGAAAGCCGCGTCTGTTCGCGGGCTGATGGACAAGAAAGTAATCTGAGATAAGTGCAGTTTTTTTTTATAATGAATTTCAGATGAAAAAAAAATATTTTTCTAAGAAAATGTTTGTCTTCAAACCGGTGATCTCGGTCGCGAAACACTATCCCGACTCAATATTTTTTTCTTTTTCAGAGCAAGCCAGGCAAGCGAGGGGTAGAAAACCGCGTCTGTTCGCGGGCTGATGGACAAGAAAGTATTATGTGGGAAGTGCAGACAAAAATTATGAATTTCAGATGAAAAAACGTGATTTTATAATAAGAAAATATTTGTCTTCAAACCGCTGATCTCGGTCGCGAAACACTATCAGGACTATTTTTTTTTCTTTTTTCAGAGCAATCCAGGCAAGCGAGGGGTAGAAAGCCGCGTCTGTTCGCGGGCAGATGGACAAGAAAGTATCATGTGGGAAGTGCAGACAAAAATTATGAATTTCAGATGAAAAAACGTCATTTTATAATAAGAAAATATTTGTCTTCAAACCGCTGATCTCGGTCGCAAAACACTATACCGACTTAATTTTTTTTTCTTTTTTCAGAGCAAGCCAGGCAAGCGAGGGGTAGAAAGCCGCGTCTGTTCGCGGGCTGATGGACAAGAAAGTAATCTGAGGTAAGTGCAGTTTTTTTTTTATAATGAATTTCAGATGAAAAAAATTGATTTTTACCAAGAAAATGTTTGTCTTCAAACCGGTGATCTCGGTCGCGAAACACTATCCCGATCATTTTTTTTTTCTGTTTTCAGAACTAACCAGGCAAGCGAGGGGTAGAAAGCCGCGCCTGTTCGCGGGCTGATGGACAAGAAAGTAATCTGAGTTAAGTGCAGTTTTTTTTTTATTATGAATTTCAGATGAAAAAAAAAAAAAAATATAAGAAAATGTTTGTCTTCAAACCGGTGATCTCGGTCGCGAAACACTATCCCGACTCAATATTTTTTTCTTTTTTCAGAGCAAGCCAGGCAAGCGAGGGGCAGAAAACCGCGTCTGTTCGCGGGCTGATGGACAAGAAAGTAATCATAGGTATGTGCAGTTTTTTTTTTATAATGAATTTCAGATGAAAAAAAAATATTTTTACCAAGAAAATGTTTGTCTTCAAACCGGTGATCTCGGTCGCGAAACACTATCAGGACTATTTTTTTTTCTTTTTTCAGAGCAATCCAGGCAAGCGAGGGGTAGAAAGCCGCGTCTGTTCGCGGGCAGATGGACAAGAAAGTAATCTGAGGTAAGTGCAGTTTTTTTTTTTAATGAATTTGAGATGAAAAAAATTGATTTTTACTAAGAAAATGTTTGTCTTCAAACCGGTGATCTCGGTCGCGAAACACTATCCCGACTCAATATTTTTTTCTTTTTCAGAGCAAGCCAGGCAAGCGAGGGGTAGAAAACCGCGTCTGTTCGCGGGCTGATGGACAAGAAAGTATTATGTGGGAAGTGCAGACCAAAATTATGAATTTCAGATGAAAAAACGTCATTTTATAATAAGAAAATATTTGTCTTCAAACCGCTGATCTCGGTCGCAAAACACTATACCGACTTAATTTTTTTTTCTTTTTTCAGAGCAAGCCAGGCAAGCGAGGGGTAGAAAGCCGAGTCTGTTCGCGGGCTGATGGACAAGAAAGTAATCTGAGGTAAGTGCAGTTTTTTTTATAATGAATTTCAGATGAAAAAATTTGATTTTTCTAAGAAAATGTTTGTCTTTAAACCGGTGATGCAAGCGAGGGGTAGAAAGCCGCGCCTGTTCGCGGGCTGATGGACAAGAAAGTAATCTGAGTTAAGTGCAGTTTTTTTTTTATTATGAATTTCAGATGAAAAAAAAAAAGAAATTATAAGAAAATGTTTGTCTTCAAACCGGTGATCTCGGTCGCGAAACACTATCCCGACTCAATATTTTTTTCTTTTTTCAGAGCAAGCCAGGCAAGCGAGGGGCAGAAAGCCGCGCCTGTTCGCGGGCTGATGGACAAGAAAGTAATCTGAGTTAAGTGCAGTTTTTTTTTTATTATGAATTTCAGATGAAAAAAAAAAAAAAATATAAGAAAATGTTTGTCTTCAAACCGGTGATCTCGGTCGCGAAACACTATCCCGACTCAATATTTTTTTCTTTTTTCAGAGCAAGCCAGGCAAGCGAGGGGCAGAAAACCGCGTCTGTTCGCGGGCTGATGGACAAGAAAGTAATCTGAGGTAAGTTCAGTTTTTTTTTATAATGAATTTCAGATGAAAAAATTTGATTTTTCTAAGAAAATGTTTGTCTTCAAACCGGTGATCTCGGTCGCGAAACACTATCCCGACTCAATATTTTTTTCTTTTTTCAGAGCAAGCTAGGCAAGCGAGGGGCAGAAAACCGCGTCTGTTCGCGGGCTGATGGACAAGAAAGTAATCTGAGGTAAGTGCAGTTTTTTTTTATAATGAATTTCAGATGAAAAAAAAATATTTTTACCAAGAAAATGTTTGTCTTCAAACCGGTGATCTCGGTCGCGAAACACTATCAGGACTATTTTTTTTTCTTTTTTCAGAGCAATCCAGGCAAGCGAGGGGTAGAAAGCCGCGTCTGTTCGCGGGCAGATGGACAAGAAAGTAATCTGAGGTAAGTGCAGTTTTTTTTTTTAATGAATTTCAGATGAAAAAAAATGATTTTTACTAAGAAAATGTTTGCCTTCAAACCGGTGATCTCGGTCGCGAAACACTATCAAGACTATTTTTTTTTCTTTTTTCAGAGCAATCCAGGCAAGCGAGCGGTAGAAAGCCGCGTCTGTTCGCGGGCAGATGGACAAGAAAGTAATCTGAGGTAAGTGCAGTTTTTTTTTTTAATGAATTTCAGATGAAAAAAAATGATTTTTACTAAGAAAATGTTTGTCTTCAAACCGGTGATCGCGGTCGCGAAACACTATCCCGACTCAATATTTTTTTCTTTTTTCAGAGCAAGCCAGGCAAGCGAGGGGCAGAAAACCGCGTCTGTTCGCGGGCTGATGGACAAGAAAGTAATCTGAGGTAAGTGCAGTTTTTTTTTATAATGAATTTCAGATGAAAAAAAAATATTTTTACCAAGAAAATGTTTGTCTTCAAACCGGTGATCTCGGTCGCGAAACACTATCAGGACTATTTTTTTTTCTTTTTTCAGAGCAATCCAGGCAAGCGAGGGGTAGAAAGCCGCGTCTGTTCGCGGGCAGATGGACAAGAAAGTAATCTGAGGTAAGTGCAGTTTTTTTTTTTAATGAATTTCAGATGAAAAAAAATGATTTTTACTAAGAAAATGTTTGTCTTCAAACCAGTGATCTCGGTCGCGAAACACTATCCCTACTCAATATTTTTTTCTTTTTTCAGAGCAAGCCAGGCAAGCGAGGGGTAGAAAACCGCGTCTGTTCGCGGGCTGATGGACAAGAAAGTATTATGTGGGAAGTGCAGACCAAAATTATGAATTTCAGATGAAAAAACGTGATTTTATAATAAGAAAATATTTGTCTTCAAACCGCTGATCTCGGTCGCCAAACACTATACCGACTTAATTTTTTTTTTCTTTTTTCAGAGCAAGCCAGGCAAGCGAGGGGTAGAAAACCGCGTCTGTTCGCGGGCTGATGGACAAGAAAGTAATCTGAGGTAAGTTCAGTTTTTTTTTATAATGAATTTCAGATGAAAAAAATTGATTTTTACTAAGAAAATGTTTGCCTTCAAACCGGTGATCTCGGTCGCGAAACACTATCAGGACTATTTTTTTTTCTTTTTTCAGAGCAATCCAGGCAAGCGAGCGGTAGAAAGCCGCGTCTGTTCGCGGGCAGATGGACAAGAAAGTAATCTGAGGTAAGTGCAGTTTTTTTTTTTAATGAATTTCAGATGAAAAAAAATGATTTTTACTAAGAAAATGTTTGTCTTCAAACCGGTGATCTCGGTCGCGAAACACTATCCCGACTCAATATTTTTTTCTTTTTTCAGAGCAAGCCAGGCAAGCGAGGGGCAGAAAACCGCGTCTGTTCGCGGGCTGATGGACAAGAAAGTAATCTGAGGTAAGTGCAGTTTTTTTTTATAATGAATTTCAGATGAAAAAAAAATATTTTTACCAAGAAAATGTTTGTCTTCAAACCGGTGATCTCGGTCGCGAAACACTATCAGGACTATTTTTTTTTCTTTTTTCAGAGCAATCCAGGCAAGCGAGGGGTAGAAAGCCGCGTCTGTTCGCGGGCAGATGGACAAGAAAGTAATCTGAGGTAAGTGCAGTTTTTTTTTTTAATGAATTTCAGATGAAAAAAAATGATTTTTACTAAGAAAATGTTTGTCTTCAAACCAGTGATCTCGGTCGCGAAACACTATCCCGACTCAATATTTTTTTCTTTTTTCAGAGCAAGCCAGGCAAGCGAGGGGTAGAAAACCGCGTCTGTTCGCGGGCTGATGGACAAGAAAGTATTATGTGGGAAGTGCAGACCAAAATTATGAATTTCAGATAAAAAAACGTGATTTTATAATAAGAAAATATTTGTCTTCAAACCGCTGATCTCGGTCGCCAAACACTATACCGACTTAATTTTTGTTTTCTTTTTTCAGAGCAAGCCAGGCAAGCGAGGGGTAGAAAACCGCGTCTGTTCGCGGGCTGATGGACAAGAAAGTATTATGTGGGAAGTGCAGACCAAAATTATGAATTTCAGATAAAAAAACGTGATTTTATAATAAGAAAATATTTGTCTTCAAACCGCTGATCTCGGTCGCCAAACACTATACCGACTTAATTTTTTTTTTCTTTTTTCAGAGCAAGCCAGGCAAGCGAGGGGTAGAAAGCCGCGTCTGTTCGCGGGCTGATGGACAAGAAAGTAATCTGAGGTAAGTGCAGTTTTTTTTTTTATTATGAATTTCAGATGAAAAAAAAAAAAAAATATAAGAAAATGTTTGTCTTCAAACCGGTGATCTCGGTCGCGAAACACTATCCCGACTCAATATTTTTTTCTTTTTTCAGAGCAAGCTAGGCAAGCGAGGGGTAGAAAACCGCGTCTGTTCGCGGGCTGATGGACAAGAAAGTATTATGTGGGAAGTGCAGACCAAAATTATGAATTTCAGATGAAAAAACGTGATTTTATACTATGAAAATATTTGTCTTCATAACGCTGATCTCGGTCGCCAAACACTATACCGACTAATTTTTTTTTTCTTTTTTCAGAGCAAGCCAGGCAAGCGAGGGGTAGAAAGCCGCGCCTGTTCGCAGGCTGATGGACAAGAAAGTAATCTGAGGTAAGTGCAGTTTTTTTTTATAATGAATTTCAGATGAAAAAAATTGATTTTTACTAAGAAAATGTTTGCCTTCAAACCGGTGATCTCGGTCGCGAAACACTATCAGGACTATTTTTTTTTCTTTTTTCAGAGCAATCCAGGCAAGCGAGGGGTAGAGAGCCGCGTCTGTTCGCGGGCAGATGGACAAGAAAGTAATCTGAGGTAAGTGCAGTTTTTTTTTTTAATGAATTTCAGATGAAAAAAAATGATTTTTACTAAGAAAATGTTTGTCTTCAAACCGGTGATCTCGGTCGAAAAACACTATCCCGACTCAATATTTTTTTCTTTTTTTAGAGCAAGCCAGGCAAGCGAGGGGCAGAAAACCGCGTCTGTTCGCGGGCTGATGGACAAGAAAGTAATCTGAGGTAAGTGCAGTTTTTTTTTATAATGAATTTCAGATGAAAAAAATTGATTTTTACTAAGAAAATGTTTGCCTTCAAACCGGTGATCTCGGTCGCGAAACACTATCAGGACTATTTTTTTTTCTTTTTTCAGAGCAATCCAGGCAAGCGAGGGGTAGAGAGCCGCGTCTGTTCGCGGGCAGATGGACAAGAAAGTAATCTGAGGTAAGTGCAGTTTTTTTTTTTAATGAATTTCAGATGAAAAAAATTGATTTTTACTAAGAAAATGGTTGTCTTCAAACCGGTGATCTCGGTCGCGAAACACTATCCCGACTCAATATTTTTTTCTTTTTTCAGAGCAAGCCAGGCAAGCGAGGGGCAGAAAACCGCGTCTGTTCGCGGGCTGATGGACAAGAAAGTAATCTGAGGTAAGTGCAGTTTTTTTTTTTATAATGAATTTCAGATGAAAAAAAAATATTTTTACCAAGAAAATGTTTGTCTTCAAACCGGTGATCTCGGTCGCGAAACACTATCAGGACTATTTTTTTTTTCTTTTTTCAGAGCAATCCAGGCAAGCGAGGGGTAGAAATCCGCGTCTGTACGCGGGCAGATGGACATGAAAGTAATCTGAGGTAAGTGCAGTTTTCTTTTTTAATGAATTTCAGATGAAAAAAATTGATTTTTACTAAGAAAATGTTTGTCTTCAAACCGGTGATCTCGGTCGCGAAACACTATCCCGACTCAATATTTTTTTCTTTTTCAGAGCAAGCCAGGCAAGCGAGGGGTAGAAAGCCGCGTCTGTTCGCGGGCTGATGGACAAGAAAGTAATCTGAGATAAGTGCAGTTTTTTTTTATAATGAATTTCAGATGAAAAAAAAATATTTTTCTAAGAAAATGTTTGTCTTCAAACCGGTGATCTCGGTCGCGAAACACTATCCCGACTCAATATTTTTTTCTTTTTCAGAGCAAGCCAGGCAAGCGAGGGGTAGAAAACCGCGTCTGTTCGCGGGCTGATGGACAAGAAAGTATTATGTGGGAAGTGCAGACAAAAATTATGAATTTCAGATGAAAAAACGTGATTTTATAATAAGAAAATATTTGTCTTCAAACCGCTGATCTCGGTCGCGAAACACTATCAGGACTATTTTTTTTTCTTTTTTCAGAGCAATCCAGGCAAGCGAGGGGTAGAAAGCCGCGTCTGTTCGCGGGCAGATGGACAAGAAAGTATCATGTGGGAAGTGCAGACAAAAATTATGAATTTCAGATGAAAAAACGTCATTTTATAATAAGAAAATATTTGTCTTCAAACCGCTGATCTCGGTCGCAAAACACTATACCGACTTAATTTTTTTTTCTTTTTTCAGAGCAAGCCAGGCAAGCGAGGGGTAGAAAGCCACGTCTGTTCGCGGGCTGATGGACAAGAAAGTAATCTGAGGTAAGTGCAGTTTTTTTTTTATAATGAATTTCAGATGAAAAAAAATTATTTTTACCAAGAAAATGTTTGTCTTCAAACCGGTGATCTCGGTCGCGAAACACTATCCCGACTCAATATTTTTTTCTTTTTTCAGAGCAAGCCAGGCAAGCGAGGGGCAGAAAACCGCGTCTGTTCGCGGGCTGATGGACAAGAAAGTAATCATAGGTATGTGCAGTTTTTTTTTTTATAATGAATTTCAGATGAAAAAAAAATATTTTTACCAAGAAAATATTTGTCTTCAAACCGGTGATCTCGGTCGCGAAACACTATCAGGACTATTTTTTTTTCTTTTTTCAGAGCAATCCAGGCAAGCGAGGGGTAGAAAGCCGCGTCTGTTCGCGGGCAGATGGACAAGAAAGTAATCTGAGGTAAGTGCAGTTTTTTTTTTTAATGAATTTGAGATGAAAAAAATTGATTTTTACTAAGAAAATGTTTGTCTTCAAACCGGTGATCTCGGTCGCGAAACACTATCCCGACTCAATATTTTTTTCTTTTTCAGAGCAAGCCAGGCAAGCGAGGGGTAGAAAACCGCGTCTGTTCGCGGGCTGATGGACAAGAAAGTATTATGTGGGAAGTGCAGACCAAAATTATGAATTTCAGATGAAAAAACGTCATTTTATAATAAGAAAATATTTGTCTTCAAACCGCTGATCTCGGTCGCAAAACACTATACCGACTTAATTTTTTTTTCTTTTTTCAGAGCAAGCCAGGCAAGCGAGGGGTAGAAAGCCGCGTCTGTTCGCGGGCTGATGGACAAGAAAGTAATCTGAGGTAAGTGCAGTTTTTTTTTTATAATGAATTTCAGATGAAAAAAATTGATTTTTACCAAGAAAATGTTTGTCTTCAAACCGGTGATCTCGGTCGCGAAACACTATCCCGATCATTTTTTTTTTTCTTTTTTCAGAACTAACCAGGCAAGCGAGGGGTAGAAAGCCGCGCCTGTTCGCGGGCTGATGGACAAGAAAGTAATCTGAGTTAAGTGCAGTTTTTTTTTTATTATGAATTTCAGATGAAAAAAAAAAAAAAATTATAAGAAAATGTTTGTCTTCAAACCGGTGATCTCGGTCGCGAAACACTATCCCGACTCAATATTTTTTTCTTTTTTCAGAGCAAGCCAGGCAAGCGAGGGGCAGAAAGCCGCGCGTGTTGTCGGGCTGATGGACAAGAAAGTAATCTGAGTTAAGTGCAGTTTTTTTTTTTATTATGAATTTCAAATGAAAAAAAAAAAAAATTATAAGAAAATGTTTGTCTTCAAACCGGTGATCTCGGTCGCGAAACACTATCCCGACTCAATATTTTTTTCTTTTTTCAGAGCAAGCCAGGCAAGCGAGGGGCAGAAAACCGCGTCTGTTCGCGGGCTGATGGACAAGAAAGTAATCTGAGGTAAGTGCAGTTTTTTTTTATAATGAATTTCAGATGAAAAAAATTGATTTTTCTAAGAAAATGTTTGTCTTCAAACCGGTGATCTCGGTCGCGAAACACTATCCCGACTCAATATTTTTTTCTTTTTTCAGAGCAAGCTAGGCAAGCGAGGGGTAGAAAACCGCGTCTGTTCGCGGGCGTATGGACAAGAAAGTATTATGTGGGAAGTGCAGACCAAAATTATGAATTTCAGATGAAAAAACGTGATTTTATACTATGAAAATATTTGTCTTCATAACGCTGATCTCGGTCGCCAAACACTATACCTACTTAATTTTTTTTTCTTTTTTCAGAGCAAGCCAGGCAAGCGAGGGGTAGAAAGCCGCGCCTGTTCGCGGGCTGATGGACAAGAAAGTAATCTGAGGTAAGTTCAGTTTTTTTTTATAATGAATTTCAGATGAAAAAAATTGATTTTTACTAAGAAAATGTTTGCCTTCAAACCGGTGATCTCGGTCGCGAAACACTATCAGGACTATTTTTTTTTCTTTTTTCAGAGCAATCCAGGCAAGCGAGCGGTAGAAAGCCGCGTCTGTTCGCGGGCAGATGGACAAGAAAGTAATCTGAGGTAAGTGCAGTTTTTTTTTTTAATGAATTTCAGATGAAAAAAAATGATTTTTACTAAGAAAATGTTTGTCTTCAAACCGGTGATCTCGGTCGCGAAACACTATCCCGACTCAATATTTTTTTCTTTTTTCAGAGCAAGCCAGGCAAGCGAGGGGCAGAAAACCGCGTCTGTTCGCGGGCTGATGGACAAGAAAGTAATCTGAGGTAAGTGCAGTTTTTTTTTATAATGAATTTCAGATGAAAAAAAAATATTTTTACCAAGAAAATGTTTGTCTTCAAACCGGTGATCTCGGTCGCGAAACACTATCAGGACTATTTTTTTTTCTTTTTTCAGAGCAATCCAGGCAAGCGAGGGGTAGAAAGCCGCGTCTGTTCGCGGGCAGATGGACAAGAAAGTAATCTGAGGTAAGTGTAGTTTTTTTTTTTAATGAATTTCAGATGAAAAAAAATGATTTTTACTAAGAAAATGTTTGTCTTCAAACCAGTGATCTCGGTCGCGAAACACTATCCCGACTCAATATTTTTTTCTTTTTTCAGAGCAAGCCAGGCAAGCGAGGGGTAGAAAACCGCGTCTGTTCGCGGGCTGATGGACAAGAAAGTATTATGTGGGAAGTGCAGACCAAAATTATGAATTTCAGATAAAAAAACGTGATTTTATAATAAGAAAATATTTGTCTTCAAACCGCTGATCTCGGTCGCCAAACACTATACCGACTTAATTTTTTTTTTCTTTTTTCAGAGCAAGCCAGGCAAGCGAGGGGTAGAAAACAGCGTCTGTTCGCGGGCTGATGGACAAGAAAGTATTATGTGGGAAGTGCAGACCAAAATTATGAATTTCAGATAAAAAAACGTGATTTTATAATAAGAAAATATTTGTCTTCAAACCGCTGATCTCGGTCGCCAAACACTATACCGACTTAATTTTTTTTTCTTTTTTCAGAGCAAGCCAGGCAAGCGAGGGGTAGAAAGCCGCGTCTGTTCGCGGGCTGATGGACAAGAAAGTAATCTGAGGTAAGTGCAGTTTTTTTTTTTATTATGAATTTCAGATGAAAAAAAAAAAAATATAAGAAAATGTTTGTCTTCAAACCGGTGATCTCGGTCGCGAAACACTATCCCGACTCAATATTTTTTTCTTTTTTCAGAGCAAGCTAGGCAAGCGAGGGGTAGAAAACCGCGTCTGTTCGCGGGCTGATGGACAAGAAAGTATTATGTGGGAAGTGCAGACCAAAATTATGAATTTAAGATGAAAAAACGTGATTTTATACTATGAAAATATTTGTCTTCATAACGCTGATCTCGGTCGCCAAACACTATACCGACTTATTTTTTTTTTCTTTTTTCAGAGCAAGCCAGGCAAGCGAGGGGTAGAAAGCCGCGCCTGTTCGCAGGCTGATGGACAAGAAAGTAATCTGAGGTAAGTGCAGTTTTTTTTTATAATGAATTTCAGATGAAAAAAATTGATTTTTACTAAGAAAATGTTTGCCTTCAAACCGGTGATCTCGGTCGCGAAACACTATCAGGACTATTTTTTTTTCTTTTTTCAGAGCAATCCAGGCAAGCGAGGGGTAGAGAGCCGCGTCTGTTCGCGGGCAGATGGACAAGAAAGTAATCTGAGGTAAGTGCAGTTTTTTTTTTTAATGAATTTCAGATGAAAAAAATTGATTTTTACTAAGAAAATGTTTGTCTTCAAACCGGTGATCTCGGTCGAAAAACACTATCCCGACTCAATATTTTTTTCTTTTTTTAGAGCAAGCCAGGCAAGCGAGGGGCAGAAAACCGCGTCTGTTCGCGGGCTGATGGACAAGAAAGTAATCTGAGGTAAGTGCAGTTTTTTTTTTATAATGAATTTCAGATGAAAAAAAAATATTTTTACCAAGAAAATGTTTGTCTTCAAACCGGTGATCTCGGTCGCGAAACACTATCAGGACTATTTTTTTTTCTTTTTTCAGAGCAATCCAGGCAAGCGAGGGGTAGAAAGCCGCGTCTGTACGCGGGCAGATGGACATGAAAGTAATCTGAGGTATGTGCAGTTTTCTTTTTTAATGAATTTCAGATGAAAAAAATTGATTTTTACTAAGAAAATGTTTGTCTTCAAACCGGTGATCTCGGTCGCGAAACACTATCCCGACTCAATATTTTTTTCTTTTTCAGAGCAAGCCAGGCAAGCGAGGGGTAGAAAGCCGCGTCTGTTCGCGGGCTGATGGACAAGAAAATAATCTGAGATAAGTGCAGTTTTTTTTTATAATGAATTTCAGATGAAAAAAAATGATTTTTCTAAGAAAATGTTTGTCTTCAAACCGGTGATCTCGGTCGCGAAACACTATCCCGACTCAATATTTTTTTCTTTTTCAGAGCAAGCCAGGCAAGCGAGGGGTAGAAAGCCGCGTCTGTTCGCGGGCTGATGGACAAGAAAGTAATCTGAGATAAGTGCAGTTTTTTTTTATAATGAATTTCAGATGAAAAAAAAATATTTTTCTAAGAAAATGTTTGTCTTCAAACCGGTGATCTCGGTCGCGAAACACTATCCCGACTCAATATTTTTTTCTTTTTCAGAGCAAGCCAGGCAAGCGAGGGGTAGAAAACCGCGTCTGTTCGCGGGCTGATGGACAAGAAAGTATTATGTGGGAAGTGCAGACAAAAATTATGAATTTCAGATGAAAAAACGTGATTTTATAATAAGAAAATATTTGTCTTCAAACCGCTGATCTCGGTCGCGAAACACTATCAGGACTATTTTTTTTTCTTTTTTCAGAGCAATCCAGGCAAGCGAGGGGTAGAAAGCCGCGTCTGTTCGCGGGCAGATGGACAAGAAAGTATCATGTGGGAAGTGCAGACAAAAATTATGAATTTCAGATGAAAAAACGTCATTTTATAATAAGAAAATATTTGTCTTCAAACCGCTGATCTCGGTCGCAAAACACTATACCGACTTAATTTTTTTTTCTTTTTTCAGAGCAAGCCAGGCAAGCGAGGGGTAGAAAGCCGCGTCTGTTCGCGGGCTGATGGACAAGAAAGTAATCTGAGGTAAGTGCAGTTTTTTTTTTATAATGAATTTCAGATGAAAAAAAATGATTTTTACCAAGAAAATGTTTGTCTTCAAACCGGTGATCTCGGTCGCGAAACACTATCCCGATCATTTTTTTTTTCTGTTTTCAGAACTAACCAGGCAAGCGAGGGGTAGAAAGCCGCGCCTGTTCGCGGGCTGATGGACAAGAAAGTAATCTGAGTTAAGTGCAGTTTTTTTTTTATTATGAATTTCAGATGAAAAAAAAAAAAAAATTATAAGAAAATGTTTGTCTTCAAACCGGTGATCTCGGTCGCGAAACACTATCCCGACTCAATATTTTTTTCTTTTTTCAGAGCAAGCCAGGCAAGCGAGGGGCAGAAAACCGCGTCTGTTCGCGGGCTGATGGACAAGAAAGTAATCATAGGTATGTGCAGTTTTTTTTTTATAATGAATTTTAGATGAAAAAAAAATATTTTTACCAAGAAAATGTTTGTCTTCAAACCGGTGATCTCGGTCGCGAAACACTATCAGGACTATTTTTTTTTCTTTTTTCAGAGCAATCCAGGCAAGCGAGGGGTAGAAAAGCCGCGTCTGTTTGCGGGCAGATGGACAAGAAAGTAATCTGAGTTAAGTGCCGTTTTTTTTTTATTATGAATTTCAGATGAAAAAAAAAAAAAAATTATAAGAAAACGTTTGTCTTCAAACCGGTGATCTCGGTCGCGAAACACTATCCCGACTCAATATTTTTTCTTTTTTCAGAGCAAGCCAGGCAAGCGAGGGGCAGAAAACCGCGTCTGTTCGCGGGCTGATGGACAAGAAAGTAATCATAGGTATGTGCAGTTTTTTTTTTATAATGAATTTCAGATGAAAAAAAAATATTTTTACCAAGAAAATGTTTGTCTTCAAACCGGTGATCTCGGTCGCGAAACACTATCCCGATCATTTTTTTTTTCTGTTTTCAGAACTAACCAGGCAAGCGAGGGGTAGAAAGCCGCGCCTGTTCGCGGGCTGATGGACAAGAAAGTAATCTGAGTTAAGTGCAGTTTTTTTTTTATTATAAATTTCAGATGAAAAAAAAAAAAAATTATAAGAAAATGTTTGTCTTCAAACCGGTGATCTCGGTCGCGAAACACTATCCCGACTCAATATTTTTTTCTTTTTTCAGAGCAAGCCAGGCAAGCGAGGGGCAGAAAACCGCGTCTGTTCGCGGGCTGATGGACAAGAAAGTAATCATAGGTATGTGCAGTTTTTTTTTTATAATGAATTTCAGATGAAAAAAAAATATTTTTACCAAGAAAATGTTTGTCTTCAAACCGGTGATCTCGGTCGCGAAACACTATCAGGACTATTTTTTTTTCTTTTTTCAGAGCAATCCAGGCAAGCGAGGGGTAGAAAGCCGCGTCTGTTCGCGGGCAGATGGACAAGAAAGTAATCTGAGGTAAGTGCAGTTTTTTTTTTTAATGAATTTGAGATGAAAAAAATTGATTTTTACTAAGAAAATGTTTGTCTTCAAACCGGTGATCTCGGTCGCGAAACACTATCCCGACTCAATATTTTTTTCTTTTTCAGAGCAAGCCAGGCAAGCGAGGGGTAGAAAGCCGCGTCTGTTCGCGGGCAGATGGACAAGAAAGTAATCTGAGGTAAGTGCAGTTTTTTTTTTATAATGAATTTCAGATGAAAAAAAAATATTTTTACCAAGAAAATGTTTGTCTTCAAACCGGTGATCTCGGTCGCGAAACACTATCAGGACTATTTTTTTTTCTTTTTTCAGAGCAATCCAGGCAAGCGAGGGGTAGAAAGCCGCGTCTGTACGCGGGCAGATGGACATGAAAGTAATCTGAGGTAAGTGCAGTTTTTTTTTTTAATGAATTTGAGATGAAAAAAATTGATTTTTACTAAGAAAATGTTTGTCTTCAAACCGGTGATCTCGGTCGCGAAACACTATCCCGACTCAATATTTTTTTCTTTTTCAGAGCAAGCCAGGCAAGCGAGGGGTAGAAAGCCGCGTCTGTTCGCGGGCTGATGGACAAGAAAGTAATCTGAGATAAGTGCAGTTTTTTTTTATAATGAATTTCAGATGAAAAAAAATGATTTTTCTAAGAAAATGTTTGTCTTCAAACCGGTGATCTCGGTCGCGAAACACTATCCCGACTCAATATTTTTTTCTTTTTCAGAGCAAGCCAGGCAAGCGAGGGGTAGAAAGCCGCGTCTGTTCGCGGGCAGATGGACAAGAAAGTAATCTGAGGTAAGTGCAGTTTTTTTTTTATAATGAATTTCAGATGAAAAAAAAATATTTTTACCAAGAAAATGTTTGTCTTCAAACCGGTGATCTCGGTCGCGAAACACTATCAGGACTATTTTTTTTTCTTTTTTCAGAGCAATCCAGGCAAGCGAGGGGTAGAAAGCCGCGTCTGTACGCGGGCAGATGGACATGAAAGTAATCTGAGGTAAGTGCAGTTTTCTTTTTTAATGAATTTCAGATGAAAAAAATTGATTTTTACTAAGAAAATGTTTGTCTTCAAACCGGTGATCTCGGTCGCGAAACACTATCCCGACTCAATATTTTTTTCTTTTTCAGAGCAAGCCAGGCAAGCGAGGGGTAGAAAGCCGCGTCTGTTCGCGGGCTGATGGACAAGAAAATAATCTGAGATAAGTGAAGTTTTTTTTTATAATGAATTTCAGATGAAAAAAATTGATTTTTCTAAGAAAATGTTTGTCTTCAAACCGGTGATCTCGGTCGCGAAACACTATCCCGACTCAATATTTTTTTCTTTTTCAGAGCAAGCCAGGCAAGCGAGGGGTAGAAAGCCGCGTCTGTTCGCGGGCTGATGGACAAGAAAGTAATCTGAGATAAGTGCAGTTTTTTTTTATAATGAATTTCAGATGAAAAAAAAATATTTTTCTAAGAAAATGTTTGTCTTCAAACCGGTGATCTCGGTCGCGAAACACTATCCCGACTCAATATTTTTTTCTTTTTCAGAGCAAGCCAGGCAAGCGAGGGGTAGAAAACCGCGTCTGTTCGCGGGCTGATGGACAAGAAAGTATTATGTGGGAAGTGCAGACAAAAATTATGAATTTCAGATGAAAAAACGTGATTTTATAATAAGAAAATATTTGTCTTCAAACCGCTGATCTCGGTCGCGAAACACTATCAGGACTATTTTTTTTTCTTTTTTCAGAGCAATCCAGGCAAGCGAGGGGTAGAAAGCCGCGTCTGTTCGCGGGCAGATGGACAAGAAAGTATCATGTGGGAAGTGCAGACAAAAATTATGAATTTCAGATGAAAAAACGTCATTTTATAATAAGAAAATATTTGTCTTCAAACCGCTGATCTCGGTCGCAAAACACTATACCGACTTAATTTTTTTTTCTTTTTTCAGAGCAAGCCAGGCAAGCGAGGGGTAGAAAGCCGCGTCTGTTCGCGGGCTGATGGACAAGAAAGTAATCTGAGGTAAGTGCAGTTTTTTTTTTATAATGAATTTCAGATGAAAAAAAATGATTTTTACCAAGAAAATGTTTGTCTTCAAACCGGTGATCTCGGTCGCGAAACACTATCCCGATCATTTTTTTTTTCTGTTTTCAGAACTAACCAGGCAAGCGAGGGGTAGAAAGCCGCGCCTGTTCGCGGGCTGATGGACAAGAAAGTAATCTGAGGTAAGTGCAGTTTTTTTTTTATTATGAATTTCAGATGAAAAAAAAAAAAAAATTATAAGAAAATGTTTGTCTTCAAACCGGTGATCTCGGTCGCGAAACACTATCCCGACTCAATATTTTTTTCTTTTTTCAGAGCAAGCCAGGCAAGCGAGGGGCAGAAAGCCGCGTCTGTTCGCGGGCTGATGGACAAGAAAGTAATCATAGGTATGTGCAGTTTTTTTTTTATAATGAATTTCAGATGAAAAAAAAATATTTTTACCAAGAAAATGTTTGTCTTCAAACCGGTGATCTCGGTCGCGAAACACTATCAGGACTATTTTTTTTTCTTTTTTCAGAGCAATCCAGGCAAGCGAGGGGTAGAAAAGCCGCGTCTGTTTGCGGGCAGATGGACAAGAAAGTAATCTGAGTTAAGTGCCGTTTTTTTTTTATTATGAATTTCAGATGAAAAAAAAAAAAAAATTATAAGAAAACGTTTGTCTTCAAACCGGTGATCTCGGTCGCGAAACACTATCCCGACTCAATATTTTTTTCTTTTTTCAGAGCAAGCCAGGCAAGCGAGGGGCAGAAAACCGCGTCTGTTCGCGGGCTGATGGACAAGAAAGTAATCATAGGTATGTGCAGTTTTTTTTTTATAATGAATTTCAGATGAAAAAAAAATATTTTTACCAAGAAAATGTTTGTCTTCAAACCGGTGATCTCGGTCGCGAAACACTATCCCGATCATTTTTTTTTTCTGTTTTCAGAACTAACCAGGCAAGCGAGGGGTAGAAAGCCGCGCCTGTTCGCGGGCTGATGGACAAGAAAGTAATCTGAGTTAAGTGCAGTTTTTTTTTTATAATGAATTTCAGATGAAAAAAAAATATTTTTACCAAGAAAATGTTTGTCTTCAAACCGGTGATCTCGGTCGCGAAACACTATCAGGACTATTTTTTTTTCTTTTTTCAGAGCAATCCAGGCAAGCGAGGGGTAGAAAGCCGCGTCTGTTCGCGGGCAGATGGACAAGAAAGTAATCTGAGGTAAGTGCAGTTTTTTTTTTTAATGAATTTGAGATGAAAAAAATTGATTTTTACTAAGAAAATGTTTGTCTTCAAACCGGTGATCTCGGTCGCGAAACACTATCCCGACTCAATATTTTTTTCTTTTTCAGAGCAAGCCAGGCAAGCGAGGGGTAGAAAGCCGCGTCTGTTCGCGGGCTGATGGACAAGAAAGTAATCTGAGATAAGTGCAGTTTTTTTTTATAATGAATTTCAGATGAAAAAAAATGATTTTTCTAAGAAAATGTTTGTCTTCAAACCGGTGATCTCGGTCGCGAAACACTATCAGGACTATTTTTTTTTCTTTTTTCAGAGCAATCCAGGCAAGCGAGGGGTAGAAAGCCGCGTCTGTTCGCGGGCAGATGGACAAGAAAGTAATCTGAGGTAAGTGCAGTTTTTTTTTTTAATGAATTTGAGATGAAAAATATTGATTTTTACTAAGAAAATGTTTGTCTTCAAACCGGTGATCTCGGTCGCGAAACACTATCCCGACTCAATATTTTTTTCTTTTTCAGAGCAAGCCAGGCAAGCGAGGGGTAGAAAACCGCGTCTGTTCGCGGGCTGATGGACAAGAAAGTATTATGTGGGAAGTGCAGACCAAAATTATGAATTTCAGATGAAAAAACGTCATTTGAAAATATTTGTCTTCAAACCGCTGATCTCGGTCGCAAAACACTATACCGACTTAATTTTTTTTTCTTTTTTCAGAGCAAGCCAGGCAAGCGAGGGGTAGAAAGCCGCGTCTGTTCGCGGGCTGATGGACAAGAAAGTAATCTGAGGTAAGTGCAGTTTTTTTTTTATAATGAATTTCAGATGAAAAAAATTGATTTTTACCAAGAAAATGTTTGTCTTCAAACCGGTGATCTCGGTCGCGAAACACTATCCCGATCATTTTTTTTTTCTTTTTTCAGAACTAACCAGGCAAGCGAGGGGTAGAAAGCCGTGCCTGTTCGCGGGCTGATGGACAAGAAAGTAATCTGAGTTAAGTGCAGTTTTTTTTTATTATGAATTTCAGATGAAAAAAAAAAAAAAATTATAAGAAAATGTTTGTCTTCAAACCGGTGATCTCGGTCGCGAAACACTATCCCGACTCAATATTTTTTTCTTTTTTCAGAGCAAGCCAGGCAAGCGAGGGGCAGAAAGCCGCGCCTGTTCGCGGGCTGATGGACAAGAAAGTAATCTGAGTTAAGTGCAGTTTTTTTTTTTATTATGAATTTCAGATGAAAAAAAAAAAAAATTATAAGAAAATGTTTGTCTTCAAACCGGTGATCTCGGTCGCGAAACACTATCCCGACTCAATATTTTTTTCTTTTTTCAGAGCAAGCCAGGCAAGCGAGGGGCAGAAAACCGCGTCTGTTCGCGGGCTGATGGACAAGAAAGTAATCTGAGGTAAGTGCAGTTTTTTTTTATAATGAATTTCAGATGAAAAAAATTGATTTTTCTAAGAAAATGTTTGTCTTCAAACCGGTGATCTCGGTCGCGAAACACTATCCCGACTCAATATTTTTTTCTTTTTCAGAGCAAGCCAGGCAAGCGAGGGGTAGAAAACCGCGTCTGTTCGCGGGCAGATGGACAAGAAAGTAATCTGAGGTAAGTGCAGTTTTTTTTTTTAATGAATTTGAGATGAAAAAAATTGATTTTTACTAAGAAAATGTTTGTCTTCAAACCGGTGATCTCGGTCGCGAAACACTATCCCGACTCAATATTTTTTTCTTTTTCAGAGCAAGCCAGGCAAGCGAGGGGTAGAAAACCGCGTCTGTTCGCGGGCTGATGGACAAGAAAGTATTATGTGGGAAGTGCAGACCAAAAATATGAATTTCAGATGAAAAAACGTGATTTTATACTAAGAAAATATTTGTCTTCAAACCGCTGATCTCGGTCGCAAAACACTATACCGACTTAATTTTTTTTTCTTTTTTCAGAGCAAGCCAGGCAAGCGAGGGGTAGAAAGCTTCGCCTGTTCGTGGGCTGATGGATAAGAAAGTAATCTGTGGTAAGTGCAGACCAAAATTATGAATATCAGATGAAAAAACGTGATTTTATACTAAGAAAATATTTGTCTTCAAACCGCTGATCTCGGTCGCAAAACACTATACCGACTTAATTTTTTTTTCTTTTTTCAGAGCAAGCCAGGCAAGCGAGGGGTAGAAAGCCGCGGCTGTTCGCGGGCTGATGGACAAGAAAGTAATCTGAGGTAAGTGCAGTTTTTTTTTTATAATGAATTTCAGATGAAAAAAATTGATTTTTACCAAGAAAATGTTTGTCTTCAAACCGGTGATCTCGGTCGCGAAACACTATCCCGATCATTTTTTTTTTCTTTTTTCAGAACTAACCAGGCAAGCGAGGGGTAGAAAGCTGCGCCTGTTCGCGGGCTGATGGACAAGAAAGTAAGCTGAGTTTAGTGCAGTTTTTTTTTTATTATGAATTTCAGATGAAAAAAAAAAAAAAAATATAAGAAAATGTTTGTCTTCAAACCGGTGATCTCGGTCGCGAAACACTATCCCGACTCAATATTTTTTTCTTTTTCAGAGCAAGCCAGGCAAGCGAGGGGTAGAAAGCCGCGTCTGTTCGCGGGCTGATGGACAAGAAAGTAATCTGAGATAAGTGCAGTTTTTTTTTATAATGAATTTCAGATGAAAAAAAAATATTTTTCTAAGAAAATGTTTGTCTTCAAACCGCTGATCTCGGTCGCGAAACACTATCAGGACTATTTTTTTTTTCTTTTTTCAGAGCAATCCAGGCAAGCGAGGGGTAGAAAGCCGCGTCTGTTCGCGGGCAGATGGACAAGAAAGTATCATGTGGGAAGTGCAGACAAAAATTATGAATTTCAGATGAAAAAACGTCATTTTATAATAAGAAAATATTTGTCTTCAAACCGGTGATCTCGGTCGCGAAACACTATCCCGATCATTTTTTTTTTCTGTTTTCAGAACTAACCAGGCAAGCGAGGGGTAGAAAGCCGCGCCTGTTCACGGGCTGATGGACAAGAAAGTAATCTGAGTTAAGTGCAGTTTTTTTTTTATTATGAATTTCAGATGAAAAAAAAAAAAAAATTATAAGAAAATGTTTGTCTTCAAACCGGTGATCTCGGTCGCGAAACACTATCCCGACTCAATATTTTTTTCTTTTTTCAGAGCAAGCCAGGCAAGCAAGGGGCAGAAAACCGCGTCTGTTCGCGGGCTGATGGACAAGAAAGTAATCATAGGTATGTGCAGTTTTTTTTTTATAATGAATTTCAGATGAAAAAAAAATATTTTTACCAAGAAAATGTTTGTCTTCAAACCGGTGATCTCGGTCGCGAAACACTATCAGGACTATTTTTTTTTCTTTTTTCAGAGCAATCCAGGCAAGCGAGGGGTAGAAAGCCGCGTCTGTTCGCGGGCAGATGGACAAGAAAGTAATCTGAGGTAAGTGCAGTTTTTTTTTTTAATGAATTTGAGATGAAAAAAATTGATTTTTACTAAGAAAATGTTTGTCTTCAAACCGGTGATCTCGGTCGCGAAACACTATCCCGACTCAATATTTTTTTCTTTTTCAGAGCAAGCCAGGCAAGCGAGGGGTAGAAAACCGCGTCTGTTCGCGGGCTGATGGACAAGAAAGTATTATGTGGGAAGTGCAGACCAAAATTATGAATTTCAGATGAAAAAACGTCATTTTATAATAAGAAAATATTTGTCTTCAAACCGCTGATCTCGGTCGCAAAACACTATACCGACTTAATTTTTTTTTCTTTTTTCAGAGCAAGCCAGGCAAGCGAGGGGTAGAAAGCCGCGTCTGTTCGCGGGCTGATGGACAAGAAAGTAATCTGAGGTAAGTGCAGTTCTTTTTTTATAATGAATTTCAGATGAAAAAAATTGATTTTTACCAAGAAAATGTTTGTCTTCAAACCGGTGATCTCGGTCGCGAAACACTATCCAGATCATTTTTTTTTTCTTTTTTCAGAACTAACCAGGCAAGCGAGGGGTAGAAAGCCGCGCCTGTTCGCGGGCTGATGGACAAGAAAGTAATCTGAGTTAAGTGCAGTTTTTTTTTTATTATGAATTTCAGATGAAAAAAAAAAAAAAATTATAAGAAAATGTTTGTCTTCAAACCGGTGATCTCGGTCGCGAAACACTATCCCGACTCAATATTTTTTTCTTTTTTCAGAGCAAGCCAGGCAAGCGAGGGGCAGAAAGCCGCGCCTGTTCGCGGGCTGATGGACAAGAAAGTAATCTGAGTTAAGTGCAGTTTTTTTTTTATTATGAATTTCAGATGAAAAAAAAAAAAAAATATAAGAAAATGTTTGTCTTCAAACCGGTGATCTCGGTCGCGAAACACTATCCCGACTCAATATTTTTTTCTTTTTTCAGAGCAAGCCAGGCAAGCGAGGGGCAGAAAACCGCGTCTGTTCGCGGGCTGATGGACAAGAAAGTAATCTGAGGTAAGTGCAGTTTTTTTTTATAATGAATTTCAGATGAAAAAAATTGATTTTTCTAAGAAAATGTTTGTCTTCAAACCGGTGATCTCGGTCGCGAAACACTATCCCGACTCAATATTTTTTTCTTTTTCAGAGCAAGCCAGGCAAGCGAGGGGTAGAAAGCCGCGTCTGTTCGCGGGCAGATGGACAAGAAAGTAATCTGAGGTAAGTGCAGTTTTTTTTTTTAAATGAATTTGAGATGAAAAAATCTGATTTTTACTAAGAAAATGTTTGTCTTCAAACCGGTGATCTCGGTCGCGAAACACTATCCCGACTCAATATTTTTTTCTTTTTCAGAGCAAGCCAGGCAAGCGAGGGGTAGAAAACCGCGTCTGTTCGCGGGCTGATGGACAAGAAAGTATTATGTGGGAAGTGCAGACCAAAATTATGAATTTCAGATGAAAAAACGTCATTTTATAATAAGAAAATATTTGTCTTCAAACCGCTGATCTCGGTCGCAAAACACTATACCGACTTAATTTTTTTTTCTTTTTTCAGAGCAAGCCAGGCAAGCGAGGGGTAGAAAGCCGCGTCTGTTCGCGGGCTGATGGACAAGAAAGTAATCTGAGGTAAGTGCAGTTTTTTTTTTATAATGAATTTCAGATGAAAAAAATTGATTTTTACCAAGAAAATGTTTGTCTTCAAACCGGTGATCTCGGTCGCGAAACACTATCCCGATCATTTTTTTTTTCTTTTTTCAGAACTAACCAGGCAAGCGAGGGGTAGAAAGCCGCGCCTGTTCGCGGGCTGATGGACAAGAAAGTAATCTGAGTTAAGTGCAGTTTTTTTTTTATTATGAATTTCAGATGAAAAAAAAAAAAAAATTATAAGAAAATGTTTGTCTTCAAACCGGTGATCTCGGTCGCGAAACACTATCCCGACTCAATATTTTTTTCTTTTTTCAGAGCAAGCCAGGCAAGCGAGGGGCAGAAAGCCGCGCCTGTTCGCGGGCTGATGGACAAGAAAGTAATCTGAGTTAAGTGCAGTTTTTTTTTTATTATGAATTTCAGATGAAAAAAAAAAAAAAAAATATAAGAAAATGTTTGTCTTCAAACCGGTGATCTCGGTCGCGAAACACTATCCCGACTCAATATTTTTTTCTTTTTCAGAGCAAGCCAGGCAAGCGAGGGGTAGAAAACCGCGTCTATTCGCGGGCTGATGGACAAGAAAGTATTATGTGGGAAGTGCAGACCAAAATTATGAATTTCAGATGAAAAAACGTGATTTTATACTATGAAAATATTTGTCTTCATAACGCTGATCTCGGTCGCCAAACACTATACCTACTTAATTTTTTTTTCTTTTTTCAGAGCAAGCCAGGCAAGCGAGGGGTAGAAAGCCGCGCCTGTTCGCGGGCTGATGGACAAGAAAGTAATCTGAGGTAAGTTCAGTTTTTTTTTATAATGAATTTCAGATGAAAAAAAATGATTTTTACTAAGAAAATGTTTGCCTTCAAACCGGTGATCTCGGTCGCGAAACACTATCAGGACTATTTTTTTTTCTTTTTTCAGAGCAATCCAGGCAAGCGAGCGGTAGAAAGCCGCGTCTGTTCGCGGGCAGATGGACAAGAAAGTAATCTGAGGTAAGTGCAGTTTTTTTTTTTAATGAATTTCAGATGAAAAAAAATGATTTTTACTAAGAAAATGTTTGTCTTCAAACCGGTGATCTCGGTCGCGAAACACTATCCCGACTCAATATTTTTTTCTTTTTTCAGAGCAAGCCAGGCAAGCGAGGGGCAGAAAACCGCGTCTGTTCGCGGGCTGATGGACAAGAAAGTAATCTGAGGTAAGTGCAGTTTTTTTTTATAATGAATTTCAGATGAAAAAAAAATATTTTTACCAAGAAAATGTTTGTCTTCAAACCGGTGATCTCGGTCGCGAAACACTATCAGGACTATTTTTTTTTCTTTTTTCAGAGCAATCCAGGCAAGCGAGGAGTAGAAAGCCGCGTCTGTTCGCGGGCAGATGGACAAGAAAGTAATCTGAGGTAAGTGCAGTTTTTTTTTTTTAATGAATTTGAGATGAAAAAAAATGATTTTTACTAAGAAAATGTTTGTCTTCAAACCGGTGATCTCGGTCGCGAAACACTATCCCGACTCAATATTTTTTTCTTTTTTCAGAGCAAGCCAGGCAAGCGAGGGGTAGAAAACCGCGTCTGTTCGCGGGCTGATGGACAAGAAAGTATTATGTGGGAAGTGCAGACCAAAATTATGAATTTCAGATAAAAAAACGTGATTTTATAATAAGAAAATATTTGTCTTCAAACCGCTGATCTCGGTCGCCAAACACTATACCGACTTAATTTTTTTTTTCTTTTTTCAGAGCAAGCCAGGCAAGCGAGGTGTAGAAAACCGCGTCTGTTCGCGGGCTGATGGACAAGAAAGTATTATGTGGGAAGTGCAGACCAAAATTATGAATTTCAGATAAAAAAACGTGATTTTATAATAAGAAAATATTTGTCTTCAAACCGCTGATCTCGGTCGCCAAACACTATACCGACTTAATTTTTTTTTTCTTTTTTCAGAGCAAGCCAGGCAAGCGAGGGGTAGAAAACCGCGTCTGTTCGCGGGCTGATGGACAAGAAAGTATTATGTGGGAAGTGCAGACGAAAATTATGAATTTCAGATAAAAAAACGTGATTTTATAATAAGAAAATATTTGTCTTCAAACCGCTGATCTCGGTCGCCAAACACTATACCGACTTAATTTTTTTTTCTTTTTTCAGAGCAAGCCAGGCAAGCGAGGGGTAGAAAGCCGCGTCTGTTCGCGGGCTGATGGACAAGAAAGTAATCTGAGGTAAGTGCAGTTTTTTTTTTTATTATGAATTTCAGATGAAAAAAAAAAAAAAATAAGAAAATGTTTGTCTTCAAACCGGTGATCTCGGTCGCGAAACACTATCCCGACTCAATATTTTTTTCTTTTTTCAGAGCAAGCTAGGCAAGCGAGGGGTAGAAAACCGCGTCTGTTCGCGGGCTGATGGACAAGAAAGTATTATGTGGGAAGTGCAGACCAAAATTATGAATTTCAGATGAAAAAACGTGATTTTATACTATGAAAATATTTGTCTTCATAACGCTGATCTCGGTCGCCAAACACTATACCGACTTATTTTTTTTTTTCTTTTTTCAGAGCAAGCCAGGCAAGCGAGGGGTAGAAAGCCGCGCCTGTTCGCAGGCTGATGGACAAGAAAGTAATCTGAGGTAAGTGCAGTTTTTTTTTATAATGAATTTCAGATGAAAAAAATTGATTTTTACTAAGAAAATGTTTGCCTTCAAACCGGTGACCTCGGTCGCGAAACACTATCAGGACTATTTTTTTTTCTTTTTTCAGAGCAATCCAGGCAAGCGAGGGGTAGAGAGCCGCGTCTGTTCGCGGGCAGATTGACAAGAAAGTAATCTGAGGTAAGTGCAGTTTTTTTTTTAATGAATTTCAGATGAAAAAAATTGATTTTTACTAAGAAAATGTTTGTCTTCAAACCGGTGATCTCGGTCGAAAAACACTATCCCGACTCAATATTTTTTTCTTTTTTTAGAGCAAGCCAGGCAAGCGAGGGGCAGAAAACCGTGTCTGTTCGCGGGCTGATGGACAAGAAAGTAATCTGAGGTAAGTGCAGTTTTTTTTTATAATGAATTTCAGATGAAAAAAATTGATTTTTACTAAGAAAATGTTTGTCTTCAAACCGGTGATCTCGGTCGAAAAACACTATCCCGACTCAATATTTTTTTCTTTTTTTAGAGCAAGCCAGGCAAGCGAGGGGCAGAAAACCGCGTCTGTTCGCGGGCTGATGGACAAGAAAGTAATCTGAGGTAAGTGCAGTTTTTTTTTTTAATGAATTTGAGATGAAAAAAATTGATTTTTACTAAGAAAATGTTTGTCTTCAAACCGGTGATCTCGGTCGCGAAACACTATCCCGACTCAAAATTTTTTTTTTTTTCAGAGCAAGCCAGGCAAGCTAGGGGTAGAAAACCGCGTCTGTTCGCGGGCTGATGGACAAGAAAGTATTATGTGGGAAGTGCAGACCAAAATTATGAATTTCAGATGAAAAAAACGTCATTTGAAAATATTTGTCTTCAAACCGCTGATCTCGGTCGCAAAACACTATACCGACTTAATTTTTTTTTCTTTTTTCAGAGCAAGCCAGGCAAGCGAGGGGTAGAAAGCCGCGTCTGTTCGCGGGCTGATGGACAAGAAAGTAATCTGAGGTAAGTGCAGTTTTTTTTTTAATGAATTTCAGATGAAAAAAATTGATTTTTACTAAGAAAATGTTTGTCTTCAAACCGGTGATCTCGGTCGAAAAACACTATCCCGACTCAATATTTTTTTCTTTTTTTAGAGCAAGCCAGGCAAGCGAGGGGCAGAAAACCGTGTCTGTTCGCGGGCTGATGGACAAGAAAGTAATCTGAGGTAAGTGCAGTTTTTTTTTATAATGAATTTCAGATGAAAAAAATTGATTTTTACTAAGAAAATGTTTGCCTTCAAACCGGTGATCTCGGTCGCGAAACACTATCAGGACTATTTTTTTTTCTTTTTTCAGAGCAATCCAGGCAAGCGAGGGGTAGAGAGCCGCGTCTGTTCGCGGGCAGATGGACAAGAAAGTAATCTGAGGTAAGTGCAGTTTTTTTTTTTAATGAATTTGAGATGAAAAAAATTGATTTTTACTAAGAAAATGTTTGTCTTCAAACCGGTGATCTCGGTCGCGAAACACTATCCCGACTCAAAATTTTTTTTTTTTTCAGAGCAAGCCAGGCAAGCTAGGGGTAGAAAACCGCGTCTGTTCGCGGGCTGATGGACAAGAAAGTAATCTGAGGTAAGTGAAGTTTTTTTTTTTAATGAATTTGAGATGAAAAAAATTGATTTTTACTAAGAAAATGTTTGTCTTCAAACCGGTGATCTCGGTCGCGAAACACTATCCCGACTCAAAATTTTTTTTTTTTTCAGAGCAAGCCAGGCAAGCTAGGGGTAGAAAACCGCGTCTGTTCGCGGGCTGATGGACAAGAAAGTATTATGTGGGAAGTGCAGACCAAAATTATGAATTTCAGATGAAAAAACGTCATTTGAAAATATTTGTCTTCAAACCGCTGATCTCGGTCGCAAAACACTATACCGACTTAATTTTTTTTTCTTTTTTCAGAGCAAGCCAGGCAAGCGAGGGGTAGAAAGCCGCGTCTGTTCGCGGGCTGATGGACAAGAAAGTAATCTGAGGTAAGTGCAGTTTTTTTTTTATAATGAATTTCAGATGAAAAAAATTGATTTTTACCAAGAAAATGTTTGTCTTCAAACCGGTGATCTCGGTCGCGAAACACTATCCCGATCATTTTTTTTTTCTTTTTTCAGAACTAACCAGGCAAGCGAGGGGTAGAAAGCCGTGCCTGTTCGCGGGCTGATGGACAAGAAAGTAATCTGAGTTAAGTGCAGTTTTTTTTTTATTATGAATTTCAGATGAAAAAAAAAAAAAAATTATAAGAAAATGTTTGTCTTCAAACCGGTGATCTCGGTCGCGAAACACTATCCCGACTCAATATTTTTTTCTTTTTTCAGAGCAAGCCAGGCAAGCGAGGGGCAGAAAGCCGCGCCTGTTCGCGGGCTGATGGACAAGAAAGTAATCTGAGTTAAGTGCAGTTTTTTTTTTTATTATGAATTTCAGATGAAAAAAAAAAAAAAATTATAAGAAAATGTTTGTCTTCAAACCGGTGATCTCGGTCGCGAAACACTATCCCGACTCAATATTTTTTTCTTTTTTCAGAGCAAGCCAGGCAAGCGAGGGGCAGAAAACCGCGTCTGTTCGCGGGCTGATGGACAAGAAAGTAATCTGAGGTAAGTGCAGTTTTTTTTTATAATGAATTTCAGATGAAAAAAATTGATTTTTCTAAGAAAATGTTTGTCTTCAAACCGGTGATCTCGGTCGCGAAACACTATCCCGACTCAATATTTTTTTCTTTTTCAGAGCAAGCCAGGCAAGCGAGGGGTAGAAAACCGCGTCTGTTCGCGGGCAGATGGACAAGAAAGTAATCTGAGGTAAGTGCAGTTTTTTTTTTTAATGAATTTGAGATGAAAAAAATTGATTTTTACTAAGAAAATGTTTGTCTTCAAACCGGTGATCTCGGTCGCGAAACACTATCCCGACTCAATATTTTTTTCTTTTTCAGAGCAAGCCAGGCAAGCGAGGGGTAGAAAACCGCGTCTGTTCGCGGGCTGATGGACAAGAAAGTATTATGTGGGAAGTGCAGACCAAAATTATGAATTTCAGATGAAAAAACGTGATTTTATACTAAGAAAATATTTGTCTTCAAACCGCTGATCTCGGTCGCAAAACACTATACCGACTTAATTTTTTTTTCTTTTTTCAGAGCAAGCCAGGCAAGCGAGGGGTAGAAAGCTTCGCCTGTTCGTGGGCTGATGGATAAGAAAGTAATCTGTGGTAAGTGCAGACCAAAATTATGAATATCAGATGAAAAAACGTGATTTTATACTAAGAAAATATTTGTCTTCAAACCGCTGATCTCGGTCGCAAAACACTATACCGACTTAATTTTTTTTTCTTTTTTCAGAGCAAGCCAGGCAAGCGAGGGGTAGAAAGCCGCGTCTGTTCGCGGGCTGATGGACAAGAAAGTAATCTGAGGTAAGTGCAGTTTTTTTTTTATAATGAATTTCAGATGAAAAAAATTGATTTTTACCAAGAAAATGTTTGTCTTCAAACCGGTGATCTCGGTCGCGAAACACTATCCCGATCATTTTTTTTTTCTTTTTTCAGAACTAACCAGGCAAGCGAGGGGTAGAAAGCCGCGCATGTTCGCGGGCTGATGGACAAGAAAGTAATCTGAGTTAAGTGCAGTTTTTTTTTTATTATGAATTTCAGATGAAAAAAAAAAAAAAATTATAAGAAAATGTTTGTCTTCAAACCGGTGATCTCGGTCGCGAAACACTATCCCGACTCAATATTTTTTTCTTTTTCAGAGCAAGCCAGGCAAGCGAGGGGTAGAAAGCCGCGTCTGTTCGCGGGCTGATGGACAAGAAAGTAATCTGAGATAAGTGCAGTTTTTTTTTATAATGAATTTCAGATGAAAAAAAAATATTTTTCTAAGAAAATGTTTGTCTTCAAACCGGTGATCTCGGTCGCGAAACACTATCCCGACTCAATATTTTTTTCTTTTTCAGAGCAAGCCAGGCAAGCGAGGGGTAGAAAACCGCGTCTGTTCGCGGGCTGATGGACAAGAAAGTATTATGTGGGAAGTGCAGACAAAAATTATGAATTTCAGATGAAAAAACGTGATTTTATAATAAGAAAATATTTGTCTTCAAACCGCTGATCTCGGTCGCGAAACACTATCAGGACTATTTTTTTTTTCTTTTTTCAGAGCAATCCAGGCAAGCGAGGGGTAGAAAGCCGCGTCTGTTCGCGGGCAGATGGACAAGAAAGTATCATGTGGGAAGTGCAGACAAAAATTATGAATTTCAGATGAAAAAACGTCATTTTATAATAAGAAAATATTTGTCTTCAAACCGCTGATCTCGGTCGCAAAACACTATACCGACTTAATTTTTTTTTCTTTTTTCAGAGCAAGCCAGGCAAGCGAGGGGTAGAAAGCCGCGTCTGTTCGCGGGCTGATGGACAAGAAAGTAATCTGAGGTAAGTGCAGTTTTTTTTTTATAATGAATTTCAGATGAAAAAAATTGATTTTTACCAAGAAAATGTTTGTCTTCAAACCGGTGATCTCGGTCGCGAAACACTATCCCGATCATTTTTTTTTTCTGTTTTCAGAACTAACCAGGCAAGCGAGGGGTAGAAAGCCGCGCCTGTTCACGGGCTGATGGACAAGAAAGTAATCTGAGTTAAGTGCAGTTTTTTTTTTATTATGAATTTCAGATGAAAAAAAAAAAAATTATAAGAAAATGTTTGTCTTCAAACCGGTGATCTCGGTCGCGAAACACTATCCCGACTCAATATTTTTTTCTTTTTTCAGAGCAAGCCAGGCAAGCAAGGGGCAGAAAACCGCGTCTGTTCGCGGGCTGATGGACAAGAAAGTAATCATAGGTATGTGCAGTTTTTTTTTTATAATGAATTTCAGATGAAAAAAAAATATTTTTACCAAGAAAATGTTTGTCTTCAAACCGGTGATCTCGGTCGCGAAACACTATCAGGACTATTTTTTTTTCTTTTTTCAGAGCAATCCAGGCAAGCGAGGGGTAGAAAGCCGCGTCTGTTCGCGGGCAGATGGACAAGAAAGTAATCTGAGGTAAGTGCAGTTTTTTTTTTTAATGAATTTGAGATGAAAAAAATTGATTTTTACTAAGAAAATGTTTGTCTTCAAACCGGTGATCTCGGTCGCGAAACACTATCCCGACTAAATATTTTTTTCTTTTTCAGAGCAAGCCAGGCAAGCGAGGGGTAGAAAACCGCGTCTGTTCGCGGGCTGATGGACAAGAAAGTATTATGTGGGAAGTGCAGACCAAAATTATGAATTTCAGATGAAAAAACGTCATTTTATAATAAGAAAATATTTGTCTTCAAACCGCTGATCTCGGTCGCAAAACACTATACCGACTTAATTTTTTTTTCTTTTTTCAGAGCAAGCCAGGCAAGCGAGGGGTAGAAAGCCGCGTCTGTTCGCGGGCTGATGGACAAGAAAGTAATCTGAGGTAAGTGCAGTTTTTTTTTTATAATGAATTTCAGATGAAAAAAATTGATTTTTACCAAGAAAATGTTTGTCTTCAAACCGGTGATCTCGGTCGCGAAACACTATCCAGATCATTTTTTTTTTCTTTTTTCAGAACTAACCAGGCAAGCGAGGGGTAGAAAGCCGCGCCTGTTCGCGGGCTGATGGACAAGAAAGTAATCTGAGTTAAGTGCAGTTTTTTTTTTATTATGAATTTCAGATGAAAAAAAAAAAAAAATTATAAGAAAATGTTTGTCTTCAAACCGGTGATCTCGGTCGCGAAACACTATCCCGACTCAATATTTTTTTCTTTTTTCAGAGCAAGCCAGGCAAGCGAGGGGCAGAAAGCCGCGCCTGTTCGCGGGCTGATGGACAAGAAAGTAATCTGAGTTAAGTGCAGTTTTTTTTTTATTATGAATTTCAGATGAAAAAAAAAAAAAAATATAAGAAAATGTTTGTCTTCAAACCGGTGATCTCGGTCGCGAAACACTATCCCGACTCAATATTTTTTTCTTTTTTCAGAGCAAGCCAGGCAAGCGAGGGGCAGAAAACCGCGTCTGTTCGCGGGCTGATGGACAAGAAAGTAATCTGAGGTAAGTGCAGTTTTTTTTTATAATGAATTTCAGATGAAAAAAATTGATTTTTCTAAGAAAATGTTTGTCTTCAAACCGGTGATCTCGGTCGCGAAACACTATCCCGACTCAATATTTTTTTCTTTTTCAGAGCAAGCCAGGCAAGCGAGGGGTAGAAAGCCGCGTCTGTTCGCGGGCAGATGGACAAGAAAGTAATCTGAGGTAAGTGCAGTTTTTTTTTTTAAATGAATTTGAGATGAAAAAATCTGATTTTTACTAAGAAAATGTTTGTCTTCAAACCGGTGATCTCGGTCGCGAAACACTATCCCGACTCAATATTTTTTTCTTTTTCAGAGCAAGCCAGGCAAGCGAGGGGTAGAAAACCGCGTCTGTTCGCGGGCTGATGGACAAGAAAGTATTATGTGGGAAGTGCAGACCAAAATTATGAATTTCAGATGAAAAAACGTCATTTTATAATAAGAAAATATTTGTCTTCAAACCGCTGATCTCGGTCGCAAAACACTATACCGACTTAATTTTTTTTTCTTTTTTCAGAGCAAGCCAGGCAAGCGAGGGGTAGAAAGCCGCGTCTGTTCGCGGGCTGATGGACAAGAAAGTAATCTGAGGTAAGTGCAGTTTTTTTTTTATAATGAATTTCAGATGAAAAAAAATGATTTTTACCAAGAAAATGTTTGTCTTCAAACCGGTGATCTCGGTCGCGAAACACTATCCCGATCATTTTTTTTTTCTTTTTTCAGAACTAACCAGGCAAGCGAGGGGTAGAAAGCCGCGCCTGTTCGCGGGCTGATGGACAAGAAAGTAATCTGAGTTAAGTGCAGTTTTTTTTTTATTATGAATTTCAGATGAAAAAAAAAAAAAAATTATAAGAAAATGTTTGTCTTCAAACCGGTGATCTCGGTCGCGAAACACTATCCCGACTCAATATTTTTTTCTTTTTTCAGATCTAGCCAGGCAAGCGAGGGGCAGAAAGCCGCGCCTGTTCGCGGGCTGATGGACAAGAAAGTAATCTGAGTTAAGTGCAGTTTTTTTTTTATTATGAATTTCAGATGAAAAAAAAAAAAAAATATAAGAAAATGTTTGTCTTCAAACCGGTGATCTCGGTCGCGAAACACTATCCCGACTCAATATTTTTTTCTTTTTCAGAGCAAGCCGGGCAAGCGAGGGGTAGAAAACCGCGTCTGTTCGCGGGCAGATGGACAAGAAAGTAATCTGAGGTAAGTGCAGTTTTTTTTTTTAATGAATTTGAGATGAAAAAAATTGATTTTTACTAAGAAAATGTTTGTCTTCAAACCGGTGATCTCGGTCGCGAAACACTATCCCGACTCAATATTTTTTTCTTTTTCAGAGCAAGCCAGGCAAGCGAGGGGTAGAAAACCGCGTCTGTTCGCGGGCTGATGGACAAGAAAGTATTATGTGGGAAGTGCAGACCAAAATAATGAATTTCAGATGAAAAAACGTGATTTTATACTATGAAAATATTTGTCTTCATAACGCTGATCTCGGTCGCCAAACACTATACCTACTTAATTTTTTTTTCTTTTTTCAGAGCAAGCCAGGCAAGCGAGGGGTAGAAAGCCGCGCCTGTTCGCAGGCTGATGGACAAGAAAGTAATCTGAGGTAAGTTCAGTTTTTTTTTATAATGAATTTCAGATGAAAAAAAATGATTTTTACTAAGAAAATGTTTGCCTTCAAACCGGTGATCTCGGTCGCGAAACACTATCAGGACTATTTTTTTTTCTTTTTTCAGAGCAATCCAGGCAAGCGAGCGGTAGAAAGCCGCGTCTGTTCGCGGGCAGATGGACAAGAAAGTAATCTGAGGTAAGTGCAGTTTTTTTTTTTAATGAATTTCAGATGAAAAAAAATGATTTTTACTAAGAAAATGTTTGTCTTCAAACCGGTGATCTCGGTCGCGAAACACTATCCCGACTCAATATTTTTTTCTTTTTTCAGAGCAAGCCAGGCAAGCGAGGGGCAGAAAACCGCGTCTGTTCGCGGGCTGATGGACAAGAAAGTAATCTGAGGTAAGTGCAGTTTTTTTTTATAATGAATTTCAGATGAAAAAAAAATATTTTTACCAAGAAAATGTTTGTCTTCAAACCGGTGATCTCGGTCGCGAAACACTATCAGGACTATTTTTTTTTCTTTTTTCAGAGCAATCCAGGCAAGCGAGGGGTAGAAAGCCGCGTCTGTTCGCGGGCTGATGGACAAGAAAGTAATCTGAGGTAAGTGCAGTTTTTTTTTTTAATGAATTTGAGATGAAAAAAAATGATTTTTACTAAGAAAATGTTTGTCTTCAAACCGGTGATCTCGGTCGCGAAACACTATCCCGACTCAATATTTTTTTCTTTTTTCAGAGCAAGCCAGGCAAGCGAGGGGTAGAAAACCGCGTCTGTTCGCGGGCTGATGGACAAGAAAGTATTATGTGGGAAGTGCAGACCAAAATTATGAATTTCAGATAAAAAAACGTGATTTTATAATAAGAAAATATTTGTCTTCAAACCGCTGATCTCGGTCGCCAAACACTATACCGACTTAATTTTTTTTTTCTTTTTTCAGAGCAAGCCAGGCAAGCGAGGGGTAGAAAACCGCGTCTGTTCGCGGGCTGATGGACAAGAAAGTATTATGTGGGAAGTGCAGACCAAAATTATGAATTTCAGATAAAAAAACGTGATTTTATAATAAGAAAATATTTGTCTTCAAACCGCTGATCTCGGTCGCCAAACACTATACCGACTTAATTTTTTTTTTCTTTTTTCAGAGCAAGCCAGGCAAGCGAGGGGTAGAAAACCGCGTCTGTTCGCGGGCTGATGGACAAGAAAGTATTATGTGGGAAGTGCAGACGAAAATTATGAATTTCAGATAAAAAAACGTGATTTTATAATAAGAAAATATTTGTCTTCAAACCGCTGATCTCGGTCGCCAAACACTATACCGACTTAATTTTTTTTTCTTTTTTCAGAGCAAGCCAGGCAAGCGAGGGGTAGAAAGCCGCGTCTGTTCGCGGGCTGATGGACAAGAAAGTAATCTGAGGTAAGTGCAGTTTTTTTTTTTATTATGAATTTCAGATGAAAAAAAAAAAAAAAATAAGAAATGTTTGTCTTCAAACCGGTGATCTCGGTCGCGAAACACTATCCCGACTCAATATTTTTTTCTTTTTTCAGAGCAAGCCAGGCAAGCGAGGGGAAGAAAACCGCGTCTGTTCGCGGGCTGATGGACAAGAAAGTATTATGTGGGAAGTGCAGACCAAAATTATGAATTTCAGATGAAAAAACGTGATTTTATACTATGAAAATATTTGTCTTCATAACGCTGATCTCGGTCGCCAAACACTATACCGACTTATTTTTTTTTTCTTTTTTCAGAGCAAGCCAGGCAAGCGAGGGGTAGAAAGCCGCGCCTGTTCGCAGGCTGATGGACAAGAAAGTAATCTGAGGTAAGTGCAGTTTTTTTTTATAATGAATTTCAGATGAAAAAAATTGATTTTTACTAAGAAAATGTTTGCCTTCAAACCGGTGATCTCGGTCGCGAAACACTATCAGGACTATTTTTTTTTCTTTTTTCAGAGCAATCCAGGCAAGCGAGGGGTAGAGAGCCGCGTCTGTTCGCGGGCAGATTGACAAGAAAGTAATCTGAGGTAAGTGCAGTTTTTTTTTTTAAATGAATTTGAGATGAAAAAATCTGATTTTTACTAAGAAAATGTTTGTCTTCAAACCGGTGATCTCGGTCGCGAAACACTATCCCGACTCAATATTTTTTTCTTTTTCAGAGCAAGCCAGGCAAGCGAGGGGTAGAAAACCGCGTCTGTTCGCGGGCTGATGGACAAGAAAGTATTATGTGGGAAGTGCAGACCAAAATTATGAATTTCAGATGAAAAAACGTCATTTTATAATAAGAAAATATTTGTCTTCAAACCGCTGATCTCGGTCGCAAAACACTATACCGACTTAATTTTTTTTTCTTTTTTCAGAGCAAGCCAGGCAAGCGAGGGGTAGAAAGCCGCGTCTGTTCGCGGGCTGATGGACAAGAAAGTAATCTGAGGTAAGTGCAGTTTTTTTTTTATAATGAATTTCAGATGAAAAAAATTGATTTTTACCAAGAAAATGTTTGTCTTCAAACCGGTGATCTCGGTCGCGAAACACTATCCCGATCATTTTTTTTTTCTTTTTTCAGAACTAACCAGGCAAGCGAGGGGTAGAAAGCCGCGCCTGTTCGCGGGCTGATGGACAAGAAAGTAATCTGAGTTAAGTGCAGTTTTTTTTTTATTATGAATTTCAGATGAAAAAAAAAAAAAAATTATAAGAAAATGTTTGTCTTCAAACCGGTGATCTCGGTCGCGAAACACTATCCCGACTCAATATTTTTTTCTTTTTTCAGAGCAAGCCAGGCAAGCGAGGGGCAGAAAGCCGCGCCTGTTCGCGGGCTGATGGACAAGAAAGTAATCTGAGTTAAGTGCAGTTTTTTTTTTATTATGAATTTCAGATGAAAAAAAAAAAAAAATATAAGAAAATGTTTGTCTTCAAACCGGTGATCTCGGTCGCGAAACACTATCCCGACTCAATATTTTTTTCTTTTTCAGAGCAAGCCAGGCAAGCGAGGGGTAGAAAACCGCGTCTGTTCGCGGGCAGATGGACAAGAAAGTAATCTGAGGTAAGTGCAGTTTTTTTTTTTAATGAATTTGAGATGAAAAAAATTGATTTTTACTAAGAAAATGTTTGTCTTCAAACCGGTGATCTCGGTCGCGAAACACTATCCCGACTCAATATTTTTTTCTTTTTCAGAGCAAGCCAGGCAAGCGAGGGGTAGAAAACCGCGTCTGTTCGCGGGCTGATGGACAAGAAAGTATTATGTGGGAAGTGCAGACCAAAATAATGAATTTCAGATGAAAAAACGTGATTTTATACTATGAAAATATTTGTCTTCATAACGCTGATCTCGGTCGCCAAACACTATACCTACTTAATTTTTTTTTCTTTTTTCAGAGCAAGCCAGGCAAGCGAGGGGTAGAAAGCCGCGACTGTTCGCAGGCTGATGGACAAGAAAGTAATCTGAGGTAAGTTCAGTTTTTTTTTATAATGAATTTCAGATGAAAAAAAATGATTTTTACTAAGAAAATGTTTGCCTTCAAACCGGTGATCTCGGTCGCGAAACACTATCAGGACTATTTTTTTTTCTTTTTTCAGAGCAATCCAGGCAAGCGAGCGGTAGAAAGCCGCGTCTGTTCGCGGGCAGATGGACAAGAAAGTAATCTGAGGTAAGTGCAGTTTTTTTTTTTAATGAATTTCAGATGAAAAAAAATGATTTTTACTAAGAAAATGTTTGTCTTCAAACCGGTGATCTCGGTCGCGAAACACTATCACGACTCAATATTTTTTTATTTTTTCAGAGCAAGCCAGGCAAGCGAGGGGCAGAAAACCGCGTCTGTTCGCGGGCTGATGGACAAGAAAGTAATCTGAGGTAAGTGCAGTTTTTTTTTATAATGAATTTCAGATGAAAAAAAAATATTTTTACCAAGAAAATGTTTGTCTTCAAACCGGTGATCTCGGTCGCGAAACACTATCAGGACTATTTTTTTTTCTTTTTTCAGAGCAATCCAGGCAAGCGAGGGGTAGAAAGCCGCGTCTGTTCGCGGGCAGATGGACAAGAAAGTAATCTGAGGTAAGTGCAGTTTTTTTTTTTAATGAATTTGAGATGAAAAAAAATGATTTTTACTAAGAAAATGTTTGTCTTCAAACCGGTGATCTCGGTCGCGAAACACTATCCCGACTCAATATTTTTTTCTTTTTTCAGAGCAAGCCAGGCAAGCGAGGGGTAGAAAACCGCGTCTGTTCGCGGGCTGATGGACAAGAAAGTATTATGTGGGAAGTGCAGACCAAAATTATGAATTTCAGATAAAAAAACGTGATTTTATAATAAGAAAATATTTGTCTTCAAACCGCTGATCTCGGTCGCCAAACACTATACCGACTTAATTTTTTTTTTCTTTTTTCAGAGCAAGCCAGGCAAGCGAGGGGTAGAAAACCGCGTCTGTTCGCGGGCTGATGGACAAGAAAGTATTATGTGGGAAGTGCAGACCAAAATTATGAATTTCAGATAAAAAAACGTGATTTTATAATAAGAAAATATTTGTCTTCAAACCGCTGATCTCGGTCGCCAAACACTATACCGACTTAATTTTTTTTTTCTTTTTTCAGAGCAAGCCAGGCAAGCGAGGGGTAGAAAACCGCGTCTGTTCGCGGGCTGATGGACAAGAAAGTATTATGTGGGAAGTGCAGACGAAAATTATGAATTTCAGATAAAAAAACGTGATTTTATAATAAGAAAATATTTGTCTTCAAACCGCTGATCTCGGTCGCCAAACACTATACCGACTTAATTTTTTTTTCTTTTTTCAGAGCAAGCCAGGCAAGCGAGGGGTAGAAAGCCGCGTCTGTTCGCGGGCTGATGGACAAGAAAGTAATCTGAGGTAAGTGCAGTTTTTTTTTTTATTATGAATTTCAGATGAAAAAAAAAAAAAAAATAAGAAATGTTTGTCTTCAAACCGGTGATCTCGGTCGCGAAACACTATCCCGACTCAATATTTTTTTCTTTTTTCAGAGCAAGCTAGGCAAGCGAGGGGTAGAAAACCGCGTCTGTTCGCGGGCTGATGGACAAGAAAGTATTATGTGGGAAGTGCAGACCAAAATTATGAATTTCAGATGAAAAAACGTGATTTTATACTATGAAAATATTTGTCTTCATAACGCTGATCTCGGTCGCCAAACACTATACCGACTTATTTTTTTTTTCTTTTTTCAGAGCAAGCCAGGCAAGCGAGGGGTAGAAAGCCGCGCCTGTTCGCAGGCTGATGGACAAGAAAGTAATCTGAGGTAAGTGCAGTTTTTTTTTATAATGAATTTCAGATGAAAAAAATTGATTTTTACTAAGAAAATGTTTGCCTTCAAACCGGTGATCTCGGTCGCGAAACACTATCAGGACTATTTTTTTTTCTTTTTTCAGAGCAATCCAGGCAAGCGAGGGGTAGAGAGCCGCGTCTGTTCGCGGGCAGATTGACAAGAAAGTAATCTGAGGTAAGTGCAGTTTTTTTTTTAATGAATTTCAGATGAAAAAAATTGATTTTTACTAAGAAAATGTTTGTCTTCAAACCGGTGATCTCGGTCGAAAAACACTATCCCGACTCAATATTTTTTTCTTTTTTTAGAGCAAGCCAGGCAAGCGAGGGGCAGAAAACCGTGTCTGTTCGCGGGCTGATGGACAAGAAAGTAATCTGAGGTAAGTGCAGTTTTTTTTTATAATGAATTTCAGATGAAAAAAATTGATTTTTACTAAGAAAATGTTTGCCTTCAAACCGGTGATCTCGGTCGCGAAACACTATCAGGACTATTTTTTTTTCTTTTTTCAGAGCAATCCAGGCAAGCGAGGGGTAGAGAGCCGTGTCTGTTCGCGGGCAGATGGACAAGAAAGTAATCTGAGGTAAGTGCAGTTTTTTTTTTTAATGAATTTCAGATGAAAAAAATTGATTTTTACTAAGAAAATGTTTGTCTTCAAACCGGTGATCTCGGTCGAAAAACACTATCCCGACTCAATATTTTTTTCTTTTTTTAGAGCAAGCCAGGCAAGCGAGGGGCAGAAAACCGCGTCTGTTCGCGGGCAGATGGACAAGAAAGTAATCTGAGGTAAGTGCAGTTTTTTTTTTATAATGAATTTCAGATGAAAAAAAAATATTATTACCAATAAAATGTTTGTCTACAAACCGGTGATCTCGGTCGCGAAACACTATCAGGACTATTTTTTTTTCTTTTTTCAGAGCAATCCAGGCAAGCGAGGGGTAGAAAGCCGCGTCTGTACGCGGGCAGATGGACATGAAAGTAATCTGAGGTAAGTGCAGTTTTCTTTTTTAATGAATTTCAGATGAAAAAAATTGATTTTTACTAAGAAAATGTTTGTCTTCAAACCGGTGATCTCGGTCGCGAAACACTATCCCGACTCAATATTTTTTTCTTTTTCAGAGCAAGCCAGGCAAGCGAGGGGTAGAAAGCCGCGTCTGTTCGCGGGCTGATGGACAAGAAAGTAATCTGAGATAAGTGCAGTTTTTTTTTATAATGAATTTCAGATGAAAAAAATTGATTTTTCTAAGAAAATGTTTGTCTTCAAACCGGTGATCTCGGTCGCGAAACACTATCCCGACTCAATATTTTTTTCTTTTTTTAGAGCAAGCCAGGCAAGCGAGGGGCAGAAAACCGCGTCTGTTCGCGGGCTGATGGACAAGAAAGTAATCTGAGGTAAGTGCAGTTTTTTTTTTATAATGAATTTCAGATGAAAAAAAAATATTATTACCAAGAAAATGTTTGTCTTCAAACCGGTGATCTCGGTCGCGAAACACTATCAGGACTATTTTTTTTTCTTTTTTCAGAGCAATCCAGGCAAGCGAGGGGTAGAAAGCCGCGTCTGTACGCGGGCAGATGGACATGAAAGTAATCTGAGGTAAGTGCAGTTTTCTTTTTTAATGAATTTCAGATGAAAAAAATTGATTTTTACTAAGAAAATGTTTGTCTTCAAACCGGTGATCTCGGTCGCGAAACACTATCCCGACTCAATATTTTTTTCTTTTTCAGAGCAAGCCAGGCAAGCGAGGGGTAGAAAGCCGCGTCTGTTCGCGGGCTGATGGACAAGAAAGTAATCTGAGGTAAGTGCAGTTTTTTTTTATAATGAATTTCAGATGAAAAAAATTAATTTTTCTAAGAAAATGTTTGTCTTCAAACCGGTGATCTCGGTCGCGAAACACTATCCCGACTCAAAATTTTTTTTTTCTTTTTCAGAGCAAGCCAGACAAGCGAGGGGTAGAAAGCCGCGTCTGTTCGCGGGCTGATGGACAAGAAAGTAATCTGAGATAAGTGCAGTTTTTTTTTATAATGAATTTCAGATGAAAAAAAAATATTTTTCTAAGAAAATGTTTGTCTTCAAACCGGTGATCTCGGTCGCGAAACACTATCCCGACTCAATATTTTTTTCTTTTTCAGAGCAAGCCAGGCAAGCGAGGGGTAGAAAACCGCGTCTGTTCGCGGGCTGATGGACAAGAAAGTATTATGTGGGAAGTGCAGTCAAAAATTATGAATTTCAGATGAAAAAACTTTATTTTATAATAAGAAAATATTTGTCTTCAAACCGCTGATCTCGGTCGCGAAACACTATCAGGACTATTTTTTTTTCTTTTTTCAGAGCAATCCAGGCAAGCGAGGGGTAGAAAGCCGCGTCTGTTCGCGGGCAGATGGACAAGAAAGTATCATGTGGGAAGTGCAGACAAAAATTATGAATTTCAGATGAAAAAACGTCATTTTATAATAAGAAAATATTTGTCTTCAAACCGCTGATCTCGGTCGCAAAACACTATACCGACTTAATTTTTTTTTCTTTTTTCAGAGCAAGCCAGGCAAGCGAGGGGTAGAAAGCCGCGTCTGTTCGCGGGCTGATGGACAAGAAAGTAATCTGAGGTAAGTGCAGTTTTTTTTTATAATGAATTTCAGATGAAAAAAATTGATTTTTACCAAGAAAATGTTTGTCTTCAAACCGGTGATCTCGGTCGCGAAACACTATCCCGATAATTTTTTTTTTTCTGTTTTCAGAACTAACCAGGCAAGCGAGGGGTAGAAAGCCGCGCCTGTTCGCGGGCTGATGGACAAGAAAGTAATCTGAGTTAAGTGCAGTTTTTTTTTTATTATGAATTTCAGATGAAAAAAAAAAAAAAATTATAAGAAAATGTTTGTCTTCAAACCGGTGATCTCGGTCGCGAAACACTATCCCGACTCAATATTTTTTTCTTTTTTCAGAGCAAGCCAGGCAAGCGAGGGGCAGAAAACCGCGTCTGTTCGCGGGCTGATGGACAAGAAAGTAATCTGAGGTAAGTGCAGTTTTTTTTTATAATGAATTTCAGATGAAAAAAATTGATTTTTACTAAGAAAATGTTTGCCTTCAAACCGGTGATCTCGGTCGCGAAACACTATCAGGACTATTTTTTTTTCTTTTTTCAGAGCAATCCAGGCAAGCGAGGGGTAGAGAGCCGCGTCTGTTCGCGGGCTGATGGACAAGAAAGTAATCTGAGTTAAGTGCAGTTTTTTTTTTATTATGAATTTCAGATGAAAAAAAAAAAAAAATTATAAGAAAATGTTTGTCTTCAAACCGGTGATCTCGGTCGCGAAACACTATCCCGACTCAATATTTTTTTCTTTTTTCAGAGCAAGCCAGGCAAGCGAGGGGCAGAAAACCGCGTCTGTTCGCGGGCTGATGGACAAGAAAGTAATCTGAGGTAAGTGCAGTTTTTTTTTATAATGAATTTCAGATGAAAAAAATTGATTTTTACCAAGAAAATGTTTGTCTTCAAACCGGTGATCTCGGTCGCGAAACACTATCCCGATCATTTTTTTTTTCTGTTTTCAGAACTAACCAGGCAAGCGAGGTGTAGAAAACCGCGTCTGTTCGCGGGCTGATGGACAAGAAAGTATTATGTGGGAAGTGCAGACCAAAATTATGAATTTCAGATGAAAAAACGTGATTTTATACTATGAAAATATTTGTCTTCATAACGCTGATCTCGGTCGCCAAACACTATACCGACTTATTTTTTTTTTCTTTTTTCAGAGCAAGCCAGGCAAGCGAGGGGTAGAAAGCCGCGCCTGTTCGCAGGCTGATGGACAAGAAAGTAATCTGAGGTAAGTGCAGTTTTTTTTTATAATGAATTTCAGATGAAAAAAATTGATTTTTACTAAGAAAATGTTTGCCTTCAAACCGGTGATCTCGGTCGCGAAACACTATCAGGACTATTTTTTTTTCTTTTTTCAGAGCAATCCAGGCAAGCGAGGGGTAGAGAGCCGCGTCTGTTCGCGGGCAGATTGACAAGAAAGTAATCTGAGGTAAGTGCAGTTTTTTTTTTAATGAATTTCAGATGAAAAAAATTGATTTTTACTAAGAAAATGTTTGTCTTCAAACCGGTGATCTCGGTCGAAAAACACTATCCCGACTCAATATTTTTTTCTTTTTTTAGAGCAAGCCAGGCAAGCGAGGGGCAGAAAACCGTGTCTGTTCGCGGGCTGATGGACAAGAAAGTAATCTGAGGTAAGTGCAGTTTTTTTTTATAATGAATTTCAGATGAAAAAAATTGATTTTTACTAAGAAAATGTTTGCCTTCAAACCGGTGATCTCGGTCGCGAAACACTATCAGGACTATTTTTTTTTCTTTTTTCAGAGCAATCCAGGCAAGCGAGGGGTAGAGAGCCGCGTCTGTTCGCGGGCAGATTGACAAGAAAGTAATCTGAGGTAAGTGCAGTTTTTTTTTTAATGAATTTCAGATGAAAAAAATTGATTTTTACTAAGAAAATGTTTGTCTTCAAACCGGTGATCTCGGTCGCGAAACACTATCCCGATCATTTTTTTTTTCTTTTTTCAGAACTAACCAGGCAAGCGAGGGGTAGAAAGCCGCGCCTGTTCGCGGGCTGATGGACAAGAAAGTAATCTGAGTTAAGTGCAGTTTTTTTTTTATTATGAATTTCAGATGAAAAAAAAAAAAAAATTATAAGAAAATGTTTGTCTTCAAACCGGTGATCTCGGTCGCGAAACACTATCCCGACTCAATATTTTTTTCTTTTTTCAGAGCAAGCCAGGCAAGCGAGGGGCAGAAAGCCGCGCCTGTTCGCGGGCTGATGGACAAGAAAGTAATCTGAGTTAAGTGCAGTTTTTTTTTTATTATGAATTTCAGATGAAAAAAAAAAAAAATATATAAGAAAATGTTTGTCTTCAAACCGGTGATCTCGGTCGCGAAACACTATCCCGACTCAATATTTTTTTCTTTTTCAGAGCAAGCCGGGCAAGCGAGGGGTAGAAAACCGCGTCTGTTCGCGGGCAGATGGACAAGAAAGTAATCTGAGGTAAGTGCAGTTTTTTTTTTTAATGAATTTGAGATGAAAAAAATTGATTTTTACTAAGAAAATGTTTGTCTTCAAACCGGTGATCTCGGTCGCGAAACACTATCCCGACTCAATATTTTTTTCTTTTTCAGAGCAAGCCAGGCAAGCGAGGGGTAGAAAACCGCGTCTGTTCGCGGGCTGATGGACAAGAAAGTATTATGTGGGAAGTGCAGACCAAAATAATGAATTTCAGATGAAAAAACTTGATTTTATACTATGAAAATATTTGTCTTCATAACGCTGATCTCGGTCGCCAAACACTATACCTACTTAATTTTTTTTTCTTTTTTCAGAGCAAGCCAGGCAAGCGAGGGGTAGAAAGCCGCGCCTGTTCGCAGGCTGATGGACAAGAAAGTAATCTGAGGTAAGTTCAGTTTTTTTTTATAATGAATTTCAGATGAAAAAAAATGATTTTTACTAAGAAAATGTTTGCCTTCAAACCGGTGATCTCGGTCGCGAAACACTATCAGGACTATTTTTTTTTCTTTTTTCAGAGCAATCCAGGCAAGCGAGCGGTAGAAAGCCGCGTCTGTTCGCGGGCAGATGGACAAGAAAGTAATCTGAGGTAAGTGCAGTTTTTTTTTTTAATGAATTTCAGATGAAAAAAAATGATTTTTACTAAGAAAATGTTTGTCTTCAAACCGGTGATCTCGGTCGCGAAACACTATCCCGACTCAATATTTTTTTCTTTTTTCAGAGCAAGCCAGGCAAGCGAGGGGCAGAAAACCGCGTCTGTTCGCGGGCTGATGGACAAGAAAGTAATCTGAGGTAAGTGCAGTTTTTTTTTATAATGAATTTCAGATGAAAAAAAAATATTTTTACCAAGAAAATGTTTGTCTTCAAACCGGTGATCTCGGTCGCGAAACACTATCAGGACTATTTTTTTTTCTTTTTTCAGAGCAATCCAGGCAAGCGAGGGGTAGAAAGCCGCGTCTGTTCGCGGGCAGATGGACAAGAAAGTAATCTGAGGTAAGTGCAGTTTTTTTTTTTAATGAATTTGAGATGAAAAAAAATGATTTTTACTAAGAAAATGTTTGTCTTCAAACCGGTGATCTCGGTCGCGAAACACTATCCCGACTCAATATTTTTTTCTTTTTTCAGAGCAAGCCAGGCAAGCGAGGGGTAGAAAACCGCGTCTGTTCGCGGGCTGATGGACAAGAAAGTATTATGTGGGAAGTGCAGACCAAAATTATGAATTTCAGATAAAAAAACGTGATTTTATAATAAGAAAATATTTGTCTTCAAACCGCTGATCTCGGTCGCCAAACACTATACCGACTTAATTTTTTTTTTCTTTTTTCAGAGCAAGCCAGGCAAGCGAGGGGTAGAAAACCGCGTCTGTTCGCGGGCTGATGGACAAGAAAGTATTATGTGGGAAGTGCAGACCAAAATTATGAATTTCAGATAAAAAAACGTGATTTTATAATAAGAAAATATTTGTCTTCAAACCGCTGATCTCGGTCGCCAAACACTATACCGACTTAATTTTTTTTTTCTTTTTTCAGAGCAAGCCAGGCAAGCGAGGGGTAGAAAACCGCGTCTGTTCGCGGGCTGATGGACAAGAAAGTATTATGTGGGAAGTGCAGACGAAAATTATGAATTTCAGATAAAAAAACGTGATTTTATAATAAGAAAATATTTGTCTTCAAACCGCTGATCTCGGTCGCCAAACACTATACCGACTTAATTTTTTTTTCTTTTTTCAGAGCAAGCCAGGCAAGCGAGGGGTAGAAAACCGCGTCTGTTCGCGGGCTGATGGACAAGAAAGTAATCTGAGGTAAGTGCAGTTTTTTTTTTTATTATGAATTTCAGATTAAAAAAAAAAAAAAAATAAGAAATGTTTGTCTTCAAACCGGTGATCTCGGTCGCGAAACACTATCCCGACTCAATATTTTTTTCTTTTTTCAGAGCAAGCTAGGCAAGCGAGGGGTAGAAAACCGCGTCTGTTCGCGGGCTGATGGACAAGAAAGTATTATGTGGGAAGTGCAGACCAAAATTATGAATTTCAGATGAAAAAACGTGATTTTATACTATGAAAATATTTGTCTTCATAACGCTGATCTCGGTCGCCAAACACTATACCGACTTATTTTTTTTTTCTTTTTTCAGAGCAAGCCAGGCAAGCGAGGGGTAGAAAGCCGCGCCTGTTCGCAGGCTGATGGACAAGAAAGTAATCTGAGGTAAGTGCAGTTTTTTTTTATAATGAATTTCAGATGAAAAAAATTGATTTTTACTAAGAAAATGTTTGCCTTCAAACCGGTGATCTCGGTCGCGAAACACTATCAGGACTATTTTTTTTTCTTTTTTCAGAGCAATCCAGGCAAGCGAGGGGTAGAGAGCCGCGTCTGTTCGCGGGCAGATTGACAAGAAAGTAATCTGAGGTAAGTGCAGTTTTTTTTTTAATGAATTTCAGATGAAAAAAATTGATTTTTACTAAGAAAATGTTTGTCTTCAAACCGGTGATCTCGGTCGAAAAACACTATCCCGACTCAATATTTTTTTCTTTTTTTAGAGCAAGCCAGGCAAGCGAGGGGCAGAAAACCGTGTCTGTTCGCGGGCTGATGGACAAGAAAGTAATCTGAGGTAAGTGCAGTTTTTTTTTATAATGAATTTCAGATGAAAAAAATTGATTTTTACTAAGAAAATGTTTGCCTTCAAACCGGTGATCTCGGTCGCGAAACACTATCAGGACTATTTTTTTTTCTTTTTTCAGAGCAATCCAGGCAAGCGAGGGGTAGAGAGCCGTGTCTGTTCGCGGGCAGATGGACAAGAAAGTAATCTGAGGTAAGTGCAGTTTTTTTTTTTAATGAATTTCAGATGAAAAAAATTGATTTTTACTAAGAAAATGTTTGTCTTCAAACCGGTGATCTCGGTCGAAAAACACTATCCCGACTCAATATTTTTTTCTTTTTTTAGAGCAAGCCAGGCAAGCGAGGGGCAGAAAACCGTGTCTGTTCGCGGGCTGATGGACAAGAAAGTAATCTGAGGTAAGTGCAGTTTTTTTTTATAATGAATTTCAGATGAAAAAAATTGATTTTTACTAAGAAAATGTTTGCCTTCAAACCGGTGATCTCGGTCGCGAAACACTATCAGGACTATTTTTTTTTCTTTTTTCAGAGCAATCCAGGCAAGCGAGCGGTAGAAAGCCGCGTCTGTTCGCGGGCAGATGGACAAGAAAGTAATCTGAGGTAAGTGCAGTTTTTTTTTTTAATGAATTTCAGATGAAAAAAAATGATTTTTACTAAGAAAATGTTTGTCTTCAAACCGGTGATCTCGGTCGCGAAACACTATCCCGACTCAATATTTTTTTCTTTTTTCAGAGCAAGCCAGGCAAGCGAGGGGTAGAAAACCGCGTCTGTTCGCGGGCTGATGGACAAGAAAGTAATCTGAGGTAAGTGCAGTTTTTTTTTATAATGAATTTCAGATGAAAAAAAAATATTTTTACCAAGAAAATGTTTGTCTTCAAACCGGTGATCTCGGTCGCGAAACACTATCAGGACTATTTTTTTTTCTTTTTTCAGAGCAATCCAGGCAAGCGAGGGGTAGAAAGCCGCGTCTGTTCGCGGGCAGATGGACAAGAAAGTAATCTGAGGTAAGTGCAGTTTTTTTTTTTAATGAATTTGAGATGAAAAAAAATGATTTTTACTAAGAAAATGTTTGTCTTCAAACCGGTGATCTCGGTCGCGAAACACTATCCCGACTCAATATTTTTTTCTTTTTTCAGAGCAAGCCAGGCAAGCGAGGGGTAGAAAACCGCGTCTGTTCGCGGGCTGATGGACAAGAAAGTATTATGTGGGAAGTGCAGACCAAAATTATGAATTTCAGATAAAAAAACGTGATTTTATAATAAGAAAATATTTGTCTTCAAACCGCTGATCTCGGTCGCCAAACACTATACCGACTTAATTTTTTTTTTCTTTTTTCAGAGCAAGCCAGGCAAGCGAGGGGTAGAAAACCGCGTCTGTTCGCGGGCTGATGGACAAGAAAGTATTATGTGGGAAGTGCAGACCAAAATTATGAATTTCAGATAAAAAAACGTGATTTTATAATAAGAAAATATTTGTCTTCAAACCGCTGATCTCGGTCGCCAAACACTATACCGACTTAATTTTTTTTTTCTTTTTTCAGAGCAAGCCAGGCAAGCGAGGGGTAGAAAACCGCGTCTGTTCGCGGGCTGATGGACAAGAAAGTATTATGTGGGAAGTGCAGACGAAAATTATGAATTTCAGATAAAAAAACGTGATTTTATAATAAGAAAATATTTGTCTTCAAACCGCTGATCTCGGTCGCCAAACACTATACCGTCTTAATTTTTTTTTCTTTTTTCAGAGCAAGCCAGGCAAGCGAGGGGTAGAAAGCCGCGTCTGTTCGCGGGCTGATGGACAAGAAAGTAATCTGAGGTAAGTGCAGTTTTTTTTTTTATTATGAATTTCAGATGAAAAAAAAAAAAAAAATAAGAAATGTTTGTCTTCAAACCGGTGATCTCGGTCGCGAAACACTATCCCGACTCAATATTTTTTTCTTTTTTCAGAGCAAGCTAGGCAAGCGAGGGGTAGAAAACCGCGTCTGTTCGCGGGCTGATGGACAAGAAAGTATTATGTGGGAAGTGCAGACCAAAATTATGAATTTCAGATGAAAAAACGTGATTTTATACTATGAAAATATTTGTCTTCATAACGCTGATCTCGGTCGCCAAACACTATACCGACTTATTTTTTTTTTCTTTTTTCAGAGCAAGCCAGGCAAGCGAGGGGTAGAAAGCCGCGACTGTTCGCAGGCTGATGGACAAGAAAGTAATCTGAGGTAAGTGCAGTTTTTTTTTATAATGAATTTCAGATGAAAAAAATTGATTTTTACTAAGAAAATGTTTGCCTTCAAACCGGTGATCTCGGTCGCGAAACACTATCAGGACTATTTTTTTTTCTTTTTTAAGAGCAATCCAGGCAAGCGAGGGGTAGAGAGCCGCGTCTGTTCGCGGGCAGATTGACAAGAAAGTAATCTGAGGTAAGTGCAGTTTTTTTTTTAATGAATTTCAGATGAAAAAAATTGATTTTTACTAAGAAAATGTTTGTCTTCAAACCGGTGATCTCGGTCGAAAAACACTATCCCGACTCAATATTTTTTTCTTTTTTTAGAGCAAGCCAGGCAAGCGAGGGGCAGAAAACCGTGTCTGTTCGCGGGCTGATGGACAAGAAAGTAATCTGAGGTAAGTGCAGTTTTTTTTTATAATGAATTTCAGATGAAAAAAATTGATTTTTACTAAGAAAATGTTTGCCTTCAAACCGGTGATCTCGGTCGCGAAACACTATCAGGACTATTTTTTTTTCTTTTTTCAGAGCAATCCAGGCAAGCGAGGGGTAGAGAGCCGTGTCTGTTCGCGGGCAGATGGACAAGAAAGTAATCTGAGGTAAGTGCAGTTTTTTTTTATAATGAATTTCAGATGAAAAAAATTGATTTTTACTAAGAAAATGTTTGTCTTCAAACCGGTGATCTCGGTCGAAAAACACTATCCCGACTCAATATTTTTTTCTTTTTTTAGAGCAAGCCAGGCAAGCGAGGGGCAGAAAACCGCGTCTGTTCGCGGGCTGATGGACAAGAAAGTAATCTGAGGTAAGTGCAGTTTTTTTTTTATAATGAATTTCAGATGAAAAAAAAATATTATTACCAAGAAAATGTTTGTCTTCAAACCGGTGATCTCGGTCGCGAAACACTATCAGGACTATTTTTTTTTCTTTTTTCAGAGCAATCCAGGCAAGCGAGGGGTAGAAAGCCGCGTCTGTACGCGGGCAGATGGACATGAAAGTAATCTGAGGTAAGTGCAGTTTTCTTTTTTAATGAATTTCAGATGAAAAAAATTGATTTTTACTAAGAAAATGTTTGTCTTCAAACCGGTGATCTCGGTCGCGAAACACTATCCCGACTCAATATTTTTTTCTTTTTCAGAGCAAGCCAGGCAAGCGAGGGGTAGAAAGCCGCGTCTGTTCGCGGGCTGATGGACAAGAAAGTAATCTGAGATAAGTGCAGTTTTTTTTTATAATGAATTTCAGATGAAAAAAATTGATTTTTCTAAGAAAATGTTTGTCTTCAAACCGGTGATCTCGGTCGCGAAACACTATCCCGACTCAATATTTTTTTCTTTTTTTAGAGCAAGCCAGGCAAGCGAGGGGCAGAAAACCGCGTCTGTTCGCGGGCTGATGGACAAGAAAGTAATCTGAGGTAAGTGCAGTTTTTTTTTTATAATGAATTTCAGATGAAAAAAAAATATTATTACCAAGAAAATGTTTGTCTTCAAACCGGTGATCTCGGTCGCGAAACACTATCAGGACTATTTTTTTTTCTTTTTTCAGAGCAATCCAGGCAAGCGAGGGGTAGAAAGCCGCGTCTGTACGCGGGCAGATGGACATGAAAGTAATCTGAGGTAAGTGCAGTTTTCTTTTTTAATGAATTTCAGATGAAAAAAATTGATTTTTACTAAGAAAATGTTTGTCTTCAAACCGGTGATCTCGGTCGCGAAACACTATCCCGACTCAATATTTTTTTCTTTTTCAGAGCAAGCCAGGCAAGCGAGGGGTAGAAAGCCGCGTCTGTTCGCGGGCTGATGGACAAGAAAGTAATCTGAGATAAGTGCAGTTTTTTTTTATAATGAATTTCAGATGAAAAAAATTAATTTTTCTAAGAAAATGTTTGTCTTCAAACCGGTGATCTCGGTCGCGAAACACTATCCCGACTCAAAATTTTTTTTTTCTTTTTCAGAGCAAGCCAGACAAGCGAGGGGTAGAAAGCCGCGTCTGTTCGCGGGCTGATGGACAAGAAAGTAATCTGAGATAAGTGCAGTTTTTTTTTATAATGAATTTCAGATGAAAAAAAAATATTTTTCTAAGAAAATGTTTGTCTTCAAACCGGTGATCTCGGTCGCGAAACACTATCCCGACTCAATATTTTTTTCTTTTTCAGAGCAAGCCAGGCAAGCGAGGGGTAGAAAACCGCGTCTGTTCGCGGGCTGATGGACAAGAAAGTATTATGTGGGAAGTGCAGACAAAAATTATGAATTTCAGATGAAAAAACGTGATTTTATAATAAGAAAATATTTGTCTTCAAACCGCTGATCTCGGTCGCGAAACACTATCAGGACTATTTTTTTTTCTTTTTTCAGAGCAATCCAGGCAAGCGAGGGGTAGAAAGCCGCGTCTGTTCGCGGGCAGATGGACAAGAAAGTATCATGTGGGAAGTGCAGACAAAAATTATGAATTTCAGATGAAAAAACGTCATTTTATAATAAGAAAATATTTGTCTTCAAACCGCTGATCTCGGTCGCAAAACACTATACCGACTTAATTTTTTTTTCTTTTTTCAGAGCAAGCCAGGCAAGCGAGGGGTAGAAAGCCGCGTCTGTTCGCGGGCTGATGGACAAGAAAGTAATCTGAGGTAAGTGCAGTTTTTTTTTATAATGAATTTCAGATGAAAAAAATTGATTTTTACCAAGAAAATGTTTGTCTTCAAACCGGTGATCTCGGTCGCGAAACACTATCCCGATCATTTTTTTTTTCTTTTTTCAGAACTAACCAGGCAAGCGAGGGGTAGAAAGCCGTGCCTGTTCGCGGGCTGATGGACAAGAAAGTAATCTGAGTTAAGTGCAGTTTTTTTTTTATTATGAATTTCAGATGAAAAAAAAAAAAAAATTATAAGAAAATGTTTGTCTTCAAACCGGTGATCTCGGTCGCGAAACACTATCCCGACTCAATATTTTTTTCTTTTTTCAGAGCAAGCCAGGCAAGCGAGGGGCAGAAAACCGCGTCTGTTCGCGGGCTGATGGACAAGAAAGTAATCATAGGTATGTGCAGTTTTTTTTTTATAATGAATTTCAGATGAAAAAAAAATATTTTTACCAAGAAAATGTTTGTCTTCAAACCGGTGATCTCGGTCGCGAAACACTATCAGGACTATTTTTTTTTCTTTTTTCAGAGCAATCCAGGCAAGCGAGGGGTAGAAAGCCGCGTCTGTTCGCGGGCAGATGGACAAGAAAGTAATCTGAGGTAAGTGCAGTTTTTTTTTTTAATGAATTTGAGATGAAAAAAATTGATTTTTACTAAGAAAATGTTTGTCTTCAAACCGGTGATCTCGGTCGCGAAACACTATCCCGACTCAATATTTTTTTCTTTTTCAGAGCAAGCCAGGCAAGCGAGGGGTAGAAAGCCGCGTCTGTTCGCGGGCTGATGGACAAGAAAGTAATCTGAGATAAGTGCAGTTTTTTTTTATAATGAATTTCAGATGAAAAAAATTGATTTTTCTAAGAAAATGTTTGTCTTCAAACCGGTGATCTCGGTCGCGAAACACTATCCCGACTCAATATTTTTTTCTTTTTCAGAGCAAGCCAGGCAAGCGAGGGGTAGAAAGCCGCGTCTGTTCGCGGGCTGATGGACAAGAAAGTAATCTGAGATAAGTGCAGTTTTTTTTTATAATGAATTTCAGATGAAAAAAAAATATTTTTCTAAGAAAATGTTTGCCTTCAAACCGGTGATCTCGGTCGCGAAACACTATCCCGAATCAATATTTTTTTCTTTTTCAGAGCAAGCCAGGCAAGCGAGGGGTAGAAAGCCGCGTCTGTACGCGGGCAGATGGACAAGAAAGTAATCTGAGGTAAGTGCAGTTTTTTTTTTATTATGAATTTCAGATGAAAAAAAAAAAAAAATTATAAGAAATTGTTTGTCTTCAAACCGGTGATCTCGGTCGCGAAACACTATCCCGACTCAATATTTTTTTCTTTTTTCAGAGCAAGCCAGGCAAGCGAGGGGCAGAAAGCCGCGCCTGTTCGCGGGCTGATGGACAAGAAAGTAATCTGAGTTAAGTGCAGTTTTTTTTTTATTATGAATTTCAGATGAAAAAAAAAAAAAAAATATAAGAAAATGTTTGTCTTCAAACCGGTGATCTCGGTCGCGAAACACTATCCCGACTCAATATTTTTTTCTTTTTTCAGAGCAAGCCAGGCAAGCGAGGGGCAGAAAACCGCGTCTGTTCGCGGGCTGATGGACAAGAAAGTAATCTGAGGTAAGTGCAGTTTTTTTTTATAATGAATTTCAGATGAAAAAAATTGATTTTTCTAAGAAAATGTTTGTCTTCAAACCGGTGATCTCGGTCGCGAAACACTATCCCGACTCAATATTTTTTTCTTTTTCAGAGCAAGCCAGGCAAGCGAGGGGTAGAAAACCGCGTCTGTTCGCGGGCAGATGGACAAGAAAGTAATCTGAGGTAAGTGCAGTTTTTTTTTTAATGAATTTGAGATGAAAAAAATTGATTTTTACTAAGAAAATGTTTGTCTTCAAACCGGTGATCTCGGTCGCGAAACACTATCCCGACTCAATATTTTTTTCTTTTTCAGAGCAAGCCAGGCAAGCGAGGGGTAGAAAACCGCGTCTGTTCGCGGGCTGATGGACAAGAAAGTATTATGTGGGAAGTGCAGACCAAAATTATGAATTTCAGATGAAAAAACGTGATTTTATACTATGAAAATATTTGTCTTCATAACGCTGATCTCGGTCGCCAAACACTATACCTACTTAATTTTTTTTTCTTTTTTCAGAGCAAGCCAGGCAAGCGAGGGGTAGAAAGCCGCGCCTGTTCGCGGGCTGATGGACAAGAAAGTAATCTGATGTTAGTTCAGTTTTTTTTTATAATGAATTTCAGATGAAAAAAATTGATTTTTACCAAGAAAATGTTTGCCTTCAAACCGGTGATCTCGGTCGCGAAACACTATCAGGACTATTTTTTTTTCTTTTTTCAGAGCAATCCAGGCAAGCGAGCGGTAGAAAGCCGCGTCTGTTCGCGGGCAGATGGACAAGAAAGTAATCTGAGGTAAGTGCAGTTTTTTTTTTTAATGAATTTCAGATGAAAAAAAATGATTTTTACTAAGAAAATGTTTGTCTTCAAACCGGTGATCTCGGTCGCGAAACACTATCCCGACTCAATATTTTTTTCTTTTTTCAGAGCAAGCCAGGCAAGCGAGGGGCAGAAAACCGCGTCTGTTCGCGGGCTGATGGACAAGAAAGTAATCTGAGGTAAGTGCAGTTTTTTTTTATAATGAATTTCAGATGAAAAAAAAATATTTTTACCAAGAAAATGTTTGTCTTCAAACCGGTGATCTCGGTCGCGAAACACTATCAGGACTATTTTTTTTTCTTTTTTCAGAGCAATCCAGGCAAGCGAGGGGTAGAAAGCCGCGTCTGTTCGCGGGCAGATGGACAAGAAAGTAATCTGAGGTAAGTGCAGTTTTTTTTTTTAATGAATTTGAGATGAAAAAAAATGATTTTTACTAAGAAAATGTTTGTCTTCAAACCGGTGATCTCGGTCGCGAAACACTATCCCGACTCAAAATTTTTTTCTTTTTTCAGAGCAAGCCAGGCAAGCGAGGGGTAGAAAACCGCGTCTGTTCGCGGGCTGATGGACAAGAAAGTATTATGTGGGAAGTGCAGACCAAAATTATGAATTTCAGATAAAAAAACGTGATTTTATAATAAGAAAATATTTGTCTTCAAACCGCTGATCTCGGTCGCCAAACACTATACCGACTTAATTTTTTTTTTCTTTTTTCAGAGCAAGCCAGGCAAGCGAGGGGTAGAAAACCGCGTCTGTTCGCGGGCTGATGGACAAGAAAGTATTATGTGGGAAGTGCAGACCAAAATTATGAATTTCAGATAAAAAAACGTGATTTTATAATAAGAAAATATTTGTCTTCAAACCGCTGATCTCGGTCGCGAAACACTATACCGACTTATTTTTTTTTTCTTTTTTCAGAGCAAGCCAGGCAAGCGAGGGGTAGAAAGCCGCGTCTGTTCGCGGGCTGATGGACAAGAAAGTAATCTGAGGTAAGTGCAGTTTTTTTTTTTATTATGAATTTCAGATGAAAAAAAAAAAAAATATAAGAAAATGTTTGTCTTCAAACCGGTGATCTCGGTCGCGAAACACTATCCCGACTCAATATTTTTTTCTTTTTTCAGAGCAAGCTAGGCAAGCGAGGGGTAGAAAACCGCGTCTGTTCGCGGGCTGATGGACAAGAAAGTATTATGTGGGAAGTGCAGACCAAAATTATGAATTTCAGATGAAAAAACGTGATTTTATACTATGAAAATATTTGTCTTCATAACGCTGATCTCGGTCGCCAAACACTATACCGACTTATTTTTTTTTTCTTTTTTCAGAGCAAGCCAGGCAAGCGAGGGGTAGAAAGCCGCGCCTGTTCGCAGGCTGATGGACAAGAAAGTAATCTGAGGTAAGTGCAGTTTTTTTTTATAATGAATTTCAGATGAAAAAAATTGATTTTTACTAAGAAAATGTTTGCCTTCAAACCGGTGATCTCGGTCGCGAAACACTATCAGGACTATTTTTTTTTCTTTTTTCAGAGCAATCCAGGCAAGCGAGGGGTAGAGAGCCGCGTCTGTTCGCGGGCAGATTGACAAGAAAGTAATCTGAGGTAAGTGCAGTTTTTTTTTTTAATGAATTTCAGATGAAAAAAATTTATTTTTACTAAGAAAATGTTTGTCTTCAAACCGGTGATCTCGGTCGAAAAACACTATCCCGACTCAATATTTTTTTCTTTTTTTAGAGCAAGCCAGGCAAGCGAGGGGCAGAAAACCGTGTCTGTTCGCGGGCTGATGGACAAGAAAGTAATCTGAGGTAAGTGCAGTTTTTTTTTATAATGAATTTCAGATGAAAAAAATTGATTTTTACTAAGAAAATGTTTGCCTTCAAACCGGTGATCTCGGTCGCGAAACACTATCAGGACTATTTTTTTTTCTTTTTTCAGAGCAATCCAGGCAAGCGAGGGGTAGAGAGCCGCGTCTGTTCGCGGGCAGATGGACAAGAAAGTAATCTGAGGTAAGTGCAGTTTTTTTTTTTAATGAATTTCAGATGAAAAAAATTGATTTTTCTAAGAAAATGTTTGTCTTCAAACCGGTGATCTCGGTCGCGAAACACTATCCCGACTCAATATTTTTTTCTTTTTTCAGAGCAAGCCAGGCAAGCGAGGGGCAGAAAACCGCGTCTGTTCGCGGGCTGATGGACAAGAAAGTAATCTGAGGTAAGTGCAGTTTTTTTTTATAATGAATTTCAGATGAAAAAAATTGATTTTTCTAAGAAAATGTTTGTCTTCAAACCGGTGATCTCGGTCGCGAAACACTATCCCGACTCAATATTTTTTTCTTTTTTTAGAGCAAGCCAGGCAAGCGAGGGGCAGAAAACCGTGTCTGTTCGCGGGCTGATGGACAAGAAAGTAATCTGAGGTAAGTGCAGTTTTTTTTTATAATGAATTTCAGATGAAAAAAATTGATTTTTACTAAGAAAATGTTTGCCTTCAAACCGGTGATCTCGGTCGCGAAACACTATCAGGACTATTTTTTTTTCTTTTTTCAGAGCAATCCAGGCAAGCGAGGGGTAGAGAGCCGCGTCTGTTCGCGGGCAGATGGACAAGAAAGTAATCTGAGGTAAGTGCAGTTTTTTTTTTTAATGAATTTCAGATGAAAAAAATTGATTTTTACTAAGAAAATGTTTGTCTTCAAACCGGTGATCTCGGTCGAAAAACACTATCCCGACTCAATATTTTTTTCTTTTTTTAGAGCAAGCCAGGCAAGCGAGGGGCAGAAAACCGCGTCTGTTCGCGGGCTGATGGACAAGAAAGTAATCTGAGGTAAGTGCAGTTTTTTTTTTATAATGAATTTCAGATGAAAAAAAATTATTTTTACCAAGAAAATGTTTGTCTTCAAACCGGTGATCTCGGTCGCGAAACACTATCAGGACTATTTTTTTTTCTTTTTTCAGAGCAATCCAGGCAAGCGAGGGGTAGAGAGCCGCGTCTGTTCGCGGGCAGATTGACAAGAAAGTAATCTGAGGTAAGTGCAGTTTTTTTTTTTAATGAATTTCAGATGAAAAAAAATTTTTTTTACTAAGAAAATGTTTGTCTTCAAACCGGTGATCTCGGTCGAAAAACACTATCCCGACTCAATATTTTTTTCTTTTTTTAGAGCAAGCCAGGCAAGCGAGGGGCAGAAAACCGTGTCTGTTCGCGGGCTGATGGACAAGAAAGTAATCTGAGGTAAGTGCAGTTTTTTTTTATAATGAATTTCAGATGAAAAAAAAATATTTTTACCAAGAAAATGTTTGTCTTCAAACCGGTGATCTCGGTCGCAAAACACTATCAGGACTATTTTTTTTTCTTTTTTCAGAGCAATCCAGGCAAGCGAGGGGTAGAAAGCCGCGTCTGTTCGCGGGCAGATGGACAAGAAAGTAATCTGAGGTAAGTGCAGTTTTTTTTTTTAATGAATTTGAGATGAAAAAAAATGATTTTTACTAAGAAAATGTTTGTCTTCAAACCGGTGATCTCGGTCGCGAAACACTATCCCGACTCAATTTTTTTGTCTTTTTTCAGAGCAAGCCAGGCAAGCGAGGGGTAGAAAACCGCGTCTGTTCGCGGGCTGATGGACAAGAAAGTATTATGTGGGAAGTGCAGACCAAAATTATGAATTTCAGATAAAAAAACGTGATTTTATAATAAGAAAATATTTGTCTTCAAACCGCTGATCTCGGTCGCCAAACACTATACCGACTTAATTTTTTTTTTCTTTTTTCAGAGCAAGCCAGGCAAGCGAGGGGTAGAAAACCGCGTCTGTTCGCGGGCTGATGGACAAGAAAGTATTATGTGGGAAGTGCAGACCAAAATTATGAATTTCAGATAAAAAAACGTGATTTTATAATAAGAAAATATTTGTCTTCAAACCGCTGATCTCGGTCGCCAAACACTATACCGACTTAATTTTTTTTTCTTTTTTCAGAGCAAGCCAGGCAAGCGAGGGGTAGAAAGCCGCGTCTGTTCGCGGGCTGATGGACAAGAAAGTAATCTGAGGTAAGTGCAGTTTTTTTTTTTATTATGAATTTCAGATGAAAAAAAAAAAAATATAAGAAAATGTTTGTCTTCAAACCGGTGATCTCGGTCGCGAAACACTATCCCGACTCAATATTTTTTTCTTTTTGCAGAGCAAGCTAGGCAAGCGAGGGGTAGAAAACCGCGTCTGTTCGCGGGCTGATGGACAAGAAAGTAATATGTGGGAAGTGCAGACCAAAATTATGAATTTCAGATGAAAAAACGTGATTTTATACTATGAAAATATTTGTCTTCATAACGCTGATCTCGGTCGCCAAACACTATACCGACTTATTTTTTTTTTCTTTTTTCAGAGCAAGCCAGGCAAGCGAGGGGTAGAAAGCCGCGCCTGTTCGCAGGCTGATGGACAAGAAAGTAATCTGAGGTAAGTGCAGTTTTTTTTTATAATGAATTTCAGATGAAAAAAATTGATTTTTACTAAGAAAATGTTTGTCTTCAAACCGGTGATCTCGGTCGAAAAACACTATCCCGACTCAATATTTTTTTCTTTTTTTAGAGCAAGCCAGGCAAGCGAGGGGCAGAAAACCGTGTCTGTTCGCGGGCTGATGGACAAGAAAGTAATCTGAGGTAAGTGCAGTTTTTTTTTATAATGAATTTCAGATGAAAAAAATTGATTTTTACTAAGAAAATGTTTGCCTTCAAACCGGTGATCTCGGTCGCGAAACACTATCAGGACTATTTTTTTTTCTTTTTTCAGAGCAATCCAGGCAAGCGAGGGGTAGAGAGCCGCGTCTGTTCGCGGGCAGATTGACAAGAAAGTAATCTGAGGTAAGTGCAGTTTTTTTTTTTAATGAATTTCAGATGAAAAAAATTGATTTTTACTAAGAAAATGTTTGTCTTCAAACCGGTGATCTCGGTCGCGAAACACTATCCCGACTCAATATTTTTTTCTTTTTTCAGAGCAAGCCAGGCAAGCGAGGGGTAGAAAACCGCGTCTGTTCGCGGGCTGATGGACAAGAAAGTATTATGTGGGAAGTGCAGACCAAAATTATGAATTTCAGATAAAAAAACGTGATTTTATAATAAGAAAATATTTGTCTTCAAACCGCTGATCTCGGTCGCCAAACACTATACCGACTTAATTTTTTTTTTCTTTTTTCAGAGCAAGCCAGGCAAGCGAGGGGTAGAAAGCCGCGTCTGTTCGCGGGCTGATGGACAAGAAAGTAATCTGAGGTAAGTGCAGTTTTTTTTTATAATGAATTTCAGATGAAAAAAAAAAAAAAATTATAAGAAAATGTTTGTCTTCAAACCGGTGATCTCGGTCGCGAAACACTATCCCGACTCAATTTTTTTTTCTTTTTTCAGAGCAAGCCAGGCAAGCGAGGGGCAGAAAACCGCGTCTGTTCGCGGGCTGATGGACAAGAAAGTAATCTGAGGTAAGTGCAGTTTTTTTTTATAATGAATTTCAGATGAAAAAAATTGATTTTTCTAAGAAAATGTTTGTCTTCAAACCGGTGATCTCGGTCGCGAAACACTATCCCGACTCAATATTTTTTTCTTTTTTCAGAGCAAGCCAGGCAAGCGAGGGGCAGAAAACCGCGTCTGTTCGCGGGCTGATGGACAAGAAAGTAATCTGAGGTAAGTGCAGTTTTTTTTTTATAATGAATTTCAGATGAAAAAAAAATATTTTTACCAAGAAAATGTTTGTCTTCAAACCGGTGATCTCGGTCGCGAAACACTATCAGGACTATTTTTTTTTCTTTTTTCAGAGCAAGCCAGGCAAGCGAGGGGCAGAAAACCGCGTCTGTTCGCGGGCTGATGGACAAGAAAGTAATCTGAGGTAAGTGCAGTTTTTTTTTATAATGAATTTCAGATGAAAAAAATTGATTTTTCTAAGAAAATGTTTGTCTTCAAACCGGTGATCTCGGTCGCGAAACACTATCCCGACTCAATATTTTTTTCTTTTTCAGAGCAAGCCAGGCAAGCGAGGGGTAGAAAACCGCGTCTGTTCGCGGGCAGATGGACAAGAAAGTAATCTGAGGTAAGTGCAGTTTTTTTTTTTAATGAATTTGAGATGAAAAAAATTGCGTTTTACTAAGAAAATGTTTGTCTTCAAACCGGTGATCTCGGTCGCGAAACACTATCCCGACTCAATATTTTTTTCTTTTTCAGAGCAAGCCAGGCAAGCGAGGGGTAGAAAACCGCGTCTGTTCGCGGGCTGATGGACAAGAAAGTATTATGTGGGAAGTGCAGACCAAAATTATGAATTTCAGATGAAAAAACGTCATTTTATAATAAGAAAATATTTGTCTTCAAACCGCTGATCTCGGTCGCAAAACACTATACCGACTTAATTTTTTTTTCTTTTTTCAGAGCAAGCCAGGCAAGCGAGGGGTAGAAAGCCGCGTCTGTTCGCGGGCTGATGGACAAGAAAGTAATCTGAGGTAAGTGCAGTTTTTTTTTTATAATGAATTTCAGATGAAAAAAATTGATTTTTACCAAGAAAATGTTTGTCTTCAAACCGGTGATCTCGGTCGCGAAACACTATCAGGACTATTTTTTTTTCTTTTTTCAGAGCAATCCAGGCAAGCGAGGGGTAGAAAGCCGCGTCTGTACGCGGGCAGATGGACATGAAAGTAATCTGAGGTAAGTGCAGTTTTCTTTTTTAATGAATTTCAGATGAAAAAAATTGATTTTTACTAAGAAAATGTTTGTCTTCAAACCGGTGATCTCGGTCGCGAAACACTATCCCGACTCAATATTATTTTCTTTTTCAGAGCAAGCCAGGCAAGCGAGGGGTAGAAAGCCGCGTCTGTTCGCGGGCTGATGGACAAGAAAGTAATCTGAGATAAGTGCAGTTTTTTTTTATAATGAATTTCAGATGAAAAAAAATGATTTTTCTAAGAAAATGTTTGTCTTCAAACCGGTGATCTCGGTCGCGAAACACTATCCCGACTCAATATTTTTTTCTTTTTCAGAGCAAGCCAGGCAAGCGAGGGGTAGAAAGCCGCGTCTGTTCGCGGGCTGATGGACAAGAAAGTAATCTGAGATAAGTGCAGTTTTTTTTTATAATGAATTTCAGATGAAAAAAAAATATTTTTCTAAGAAAATGTTTGTCTTCAAACCGGTGATCTCGGTCGCGAAACACTATCCCGACTCAATATTTTTTTCTTTTTCAGAGCAAGCCAGGCAAGCGAGGGGTAGAAAACCGCGTCTGTTCGCGGGCTGATGGACAAGAAAGTATTATGTGGGAAGTGCAGACAAAAATTATGAATTTCAGATGAAAAAACGTGATTATATAATAAGAAAATATTTGTCTTCAAACCGCTGATCTCGGTCGCGAAACACTATCAGGACTATTTTTTTTTCTTTTTTCAGAGCAATCCAGGCAAGCGAGGGGTAGAAAGCCGCGTCTGTTTGCGGGCAGATGGACAAGAAAGTATCATGTGGGAAGTGCAGACAAAAATTATGAATTTCAGATGAAAAAACGTCATTTTATAATAAGAAAATATTTGTCTTCAAACCGCTGATCTCGGTCGCAAAACACTATACCGACTTAATTTTTTTTTCTTTTTTCAGAGCAAGCCAGGCAAGCGAGGGGTAGAAAGCCGCGTCTGTTCGCGGGCTGATGGACAAGAAAGTAATCTGAGGTAAGTGCAGTTTTTTTTTATAATGAATTTCAGATGAAAAAAATTGATTTTTTTAAGAAAATGTTTGTCTTCAAACCGGTGATCTCGGTCGCGAAACACTATCCCGACTCAATATTTTTTTCTTTTTCAGAGCAAGCCAGGCAAGCGAGGGGTAGAAAACCGCGTCTGTTCGCGGGCTGATGGACAAGAAAGTATTATGTGGGAAGTGCAGACAAAAATTATGAATTTCAGATGAAAAAACGTGATTTTATAATAAGAAAATATTTGTCTTCAAACCGCTGATCTCGGTCGCGAAACACTATCAGGACTATTTTTTTTTCTTTTTTCAGAGCAATCCAGGCAAGCGAGGGGTAGAAAGCCGCGTCTGTTTGCGGGCAGATGGACAAGAAAGTATCATGTGGGAAGTGCAGACAAAAATTATGAATTTCAGATGAAAAAACGTCATTTTATAATAAGAAAATGTTTGTCTTCAAACCGGTGATCTCGGTCGCGAAACACTATCCCGATCATTATTTTTTTCTGTTTTCAGAACTAACCAGGCAAGCGAGGGGTAGAAAGCCGCGCCTGTTCGCGGGCTGATGGACAAGAAAGTAATCTGTGTTAAGTGCAGTTTTTTTTTTATTATGAATTTCAGATGAAAAAAAAAAAAAAATTATAAGAAAATGTTTGTCTTCAAACCGGTGATCTCGGTCGCGAAACACTATCCCGACTCAATATTTTTTTCTTTTTTCAGAGCAAGCCAGGCAAGCGAGGGGCAGAAAACCGCGTCTGTTCGCGGGCTGATGGACAAGAAAGTAATCATAGGTATGTGCAGTTTTTTTTTTATAATGAATTTCAGATGAAAAAAAAATATTTTTACCAAGAAAATGTTTGTCTTCAAACCGGTGATCTCGGTCGCGAAACACTATCAGGACTATTTTTTTTTATTTTTTAAGAGCAATCCAGGCAAGCGAGGGGTAGAAAGCCGCGTCTGTTCGCGGGCAGATGGACAAGAAAGTAATCTGAGGTAAGTGCAGTTTTTTTTTTTAATGAATTTGAGATGAAAAAAATTGATTTTTACTAAGAAAATGTTTGTCTTCAAACCGGTGATCTCGGTCGCGAAACACTATCCCGACTCAATATTTTTTTCTTTTTCAGAGCAAGCCAGGCAAGCGAGGGGTAGAAAGCCGCGTCTGTTCGCGGGCAGATGGACATGAAAGTAATCTGAGATAAGTGCAGTTTTTTTTTATAATGAATTTCAGATGAAAAAAATTGATTTTTCTAAGAAAATGTTTGTCTTCAAACCGGTGATCTCGGTCGCGAAACACTATCCCGACTCAATATTTTTTTCTTTTTCAGAGCAAGCCAGGCAAGCGAGGGGTAGAAAGCCGCGTCTCTTCGCGGGCTGATGGACAAGAAAGTAATCTGAGATAAGTGCAGTTTTTTTTTATAATGAATTTCAGATGAAAAAAAAAAATTTTTCTAAGAAAATGTTTGTCTTCAAACCGGTGATCTCGGTCGCGAAACACTATCCCGACTCAATATTTTTTTCTTTTTCAGAGCAAGCCAGGCAAGCGAGGGGTAGAAAACCGCGTCTGTTCGCGGGCTGATGGACAAGAAAGTATTATGTGGGAAGTGCAGACAAAAATTATGAATTTCAGATGAAAAAACGTGATTTTATAATAAGAAAATATTTGTCTTCAAACCGCTGATCTCGGTCGCGAAACACTATCAGGACTATTTGTTTTTCTTTTTTCAGAGCAATCCAGGCAAGCGAGGGGTAGAAAGCCGCGTCTGTTCGCGGGCAGATGGACAAGAAAGTATCATGTGGGAAGTGCAGACAAAAATTATGAATTTCCGATGAAAAAACGTCATTTTATAATAAGAAAATATTTGTCTTCAAACCGCTGATCTCGGTCGCGAAACACTATCAGGACTATTTTTTTTTCTTTTTTCAGAGCAAGCCAGGCAAGCGAGGGGTAGAAAGCCGCGTCTGTTCGCGGGCTGATGGACAAGAAAGTAATCTGAGGTAAGTGCAGTTTTTTTTTTATTATGAATTTCAGATGAAAAAAATTGATTTTTACCAAGAAAATGTTTGTCTTCAAACCGGTGATCTCGGTCGCGAAACACTATCCCGATCATTTTTTTTTCTTTTTACAGAACTAACCAGGCAAGCGAGGGGTAGAAAACCGCGTCTGTTCGCGGGCTGATGGACAAGAAAGTAATCTGAGGTAAGTGCAGTTTTTTTTTATTATGAATTTCAGATGAAAAAAAAAAAAAAATTATAAGAAAATGTTTGTCTTCAAACCGGTGATCTCGGTCGCGAAACACTATCCCGACTCAATTTTTTTTTTTTTTTTCAGAGCAAGCCAGGCAAGCGAGGGGCAGAAAACCGCGTCTGTTCGCGGGCTGATGGACAAGAAAGTAATCTGAGGTAAGTGCAGTTTTTTTTTATAATGAATTTCAGATGAAAAAAATTGATTTTTCTAAGAAAATGTTTGTCTTCAAACCGGTGATCTCGGTCGCGAAACACTATCCCGACTCAATATTTTTTTCTTTTTTCAGAGCAAGCCAGGCAAGCGAGGGGCAGAAAACCGCGTCTGTTCGCGGGCTGATGGACAAGAAAGTAATCTGAGGTAAGTGCAGTTTTTTTTTTATAATGAATTTCAGATGAAAAAAAAATATTTTTACCAAGAAAATGTTTGTCTTCAAACCGGTGATCTCGGTCGCGAAAAACTATCAGGACTATTTTTTTTTCTTTTTTCAGAGCAAGCCAGGCAAGCGAGGGATAGAAAACCGCGTCTGTTCGCGGGCTGATGGACAAGAAAGTAATCTGAGGTAAGTGCAGTTTTTTTTTATAATGAATTTCAGATGAAAAAAATTGATTTTTCTAAGAAAATGTTTGTCTTCAAACCGGTGATCTCGGTCGCGAAACACTATCCCGACTCAATATTTTTTTCTTTTTCAGAGCAAGCCAGGCAAGCGAGGGGTAGAAAACCGCGTCTGTTCGCGGGCAGATGGACAAGAAAGTAATCTGAGGTAAGTGCAGTTTTTTTTTTTAATGAATTTGAGATGAAAAAAATTGCGTTTTACTAAGAAAATGTTTGTCTTCAAACCGGTGATCTCGGTCGCGAAACACTATCCCGACTCAATATTTTTTTCTTTTTCAGAGCAAGCCAGGCAAGCGAGGGGTAGAAAACCGCGTCTGTTCGCGGGCTGATGGACAAGAAAGTATTATGTGGGAAGTGCAGACCAAAATTATGAATTTCAGATGAAAAAACGTCATTTTATAATAAGAAAATATTTGTCTTCAAACCGCTGATCTCGGTCGCAAAACACTATACCGACTTAATTTTTTTTTCTTTTTTCAGAGCAAGCCAGGCAAGCGTGTGGTAGAAAGCCGCGTCTGTTCGCGGGCTGATGGACAAGAAAGTAATCTGAGGTAAGTGCAGTTTTTTTTTTATTATGAATTTCAGATGAAAAAAATTGATTTTTACCAAGAAAATGTTTGTCTTCAAACCGGTGATCTCGGTCGCGAAACACTATCCCGATCATTTTTTTTTTCTGTTTTCAGAACTAACCAGGCAAGCGAGGGGTAGAAAGCCGCGCCTGTTCGCGGGCTGATGGACAAGAAAGTAATCTGAGTTAAGTGCAGTTTTTTTTTTATTATGAATTTCAGATGAAAAAAAAATAAAATTATACGATAATGTTTGTCTTCAAACCGGTGATCTCGGTCGCGAAACACTATCAGGACTATTTTTTTTTTCTTTTTTCAGAGCAATCCAGGCAAGCGAGGGGTAGAAAGCCGCGTCTGTACGCGGGCAGATGGACATGAAAGTAATCTGAGGTAAGTGCAGTTTTCTTTTTTAATGAATTTCAGATGAAAAAAATTGATTTTTACTAAGAAAATGTTTGTCTTCAAACCGGTGATCTCGGTCGCGAAACACTATCCCGACTCAATATTATTTTCTTTTTCAGAGCAAGCCAGGCAAGCGAGGGGTAGAAAGCCGCGTCTGTTCGCGGGCTGATGGACAAGAAAGTAATCTGAGATAAGTGCAGTTTTTTTTTATAATGAATTTCAGATGAAAAAAAATGATTTTTCTAAGAAAATGTTTGTCTTCAAACCGGTGATCTCGGTCGCGAAACACTATCCCGACTCAATATTTTTTTCTTTTTCAGAGCAAGCCAGGCAAGCGAGGGGTAGAAAGCCGCGTCTGTTCGCGGGCTGATGGACAAGAAAGTAATCTGAGATAAGTGCAGTTTTTTTTTATAATGAATTTCAGATGAAAAAAAAATATTTTTCTAAGAAAATGTTTGTCTTCAAACCGGTGATCTCGGTCGCAAAACACTATACCGACTTAATTTTTTTTTCTTTTTTCAGAGCAAGCCAGGCAAGCGAGGGGTAGAAAGCCGCGTCTGTTCGCGGGCTGATGGACAAGAAAGTAATCTGAGGTAAGTGCAGTTTTTTTTTATAATGAATTTCAGATGAAAAAAATTGATTTTTACCAAGAAAATGTTTGTCTTCAAACCGGTGATCTCGGTCGCGAAACACTATCCCGATCATTTTTTTTTTCTGTTTTCAGAACTAACCAGGCAAGCGAGGGGTAGAAAGCCGCGCCTGTTCGCGGGCTGATGGACAAGAAAGTAATCTGAGTTAAGTGCAGTTTTTTTTTTATTATGAATTTCAGATGAAAAAAAAAAAAAAATTATAAGAAAATGTTTGTCTTCAAACCGGTGATCTCGGTCGCGAAACACTATCCCGACTCAATATTTTTTTCTTTTTTCAGAGCAAGCCAGGCAAGCGAGGGGCAGAAAACCGCGTCTGTTCGCGGGCTGATGGACAAGAAAGTAATCATAGGTATGTGCAGTTTTTTTTTTATAATGAATTTCAGATGAAAAAAAAATATTTTTACCAAGAAAATGTTTGTCTTCAAACCGGTGATCTCGGTCGCGAAACACTATCAGGACTATTTTTTTTTCTTTTTTCAGAGCAATCCAGGCAAGCGAGGGGTAGAAAGCCGCGTCTGTTCGCGGGCAGATGGACAAGAAAGTAATCTGAGGTAAGTGCAGTTTTTTTTTTTAATGAATTTGAGATGAAAAAAATTGATTTTTACTAAGAAAATGTTTGTCTTCAAACCGGTGATCTCGGTCGCGAAACACTATCCCGACTCAATATTTTTTTCTTTTTCAGAGCAAGCCAGGCAAGCGAGGGGTAGAAAGCCGCGTCTGTTCGCGGGCTGATGGACAAGAAAGTAATCTGAGATAAGTGCAGTTTTTTTTTATAATGAATTTCAGATGAAAAAAATTGATTTTTCTAAGAAAATGTTTGTCTTCAAACCGGTGATCTCGGTCGCGAAACACTATCCCGACTCAATATTTTTTTCTTTTTCAGAGCAAGCCAGGCAAGCGAGGGGTAGAAAGCCGCGTCTGTTCGCGGGCTGATGGACAAGAAAGTAATCTGAGATAAGTGCAGTTTTTTTTTATAATGAATTTCAGATGAAAAAAAAATATTTTTCTAAGAAAATGTTTGCCTTCAAACCGGTGATCTCGGTCGCGAAACACTATCCCGAATCAATATTTTTTTCTTTTTCAGAGCAAGCCAGGCAAGCGAGGGGTAGAAAGCCGCGTCTGTACGCGGGCAGATGGACAAGAAAGTAATCTGAGGTAAGTGCAGTTTTTTTTTTATTATGAATTTCAGATGAAAAAAAAAAAAAAATTATAAGAAATTGTTTGTCTTCAAACCGGTGATCTCGGTCGCGAAACACTATCCCGACTCAATATTTTTTTCTTTTTTCAGAGCAAGCCAGGCAAGCGAGGGGCAGAAAGCCGCGCCTGTTCGCGGGCTGATGGACAAGAAAGTAATCTGAGTTAAGTGCAGTTTTTTTTTTATTATGAATTTCAGATGAAAAAAAAAAAAAAAATATAAGAAAATGTTTGTCTTCAAACCGGTGATCTCGGTCGCGAAACACTATCCCGACTCAATATTTTTTTCTTTTTTCAGAGCAAGCCAGGCAAGCGAGGGGCAGAAAACCGCGTCTGTTCGCGGGCTGATGGACAAGAAAGTAATCTGAGGTAAGTGCAGTTTTTTTTTATAATGAATTTCAGATGAAAAAAATTGATTTTTCTAAGAAAATGTTTGTCTTCAAACCGGTGATCTCGGTCGCGAAACACTATCCCGACTCAATATTTTTTTCTTTTTCAGAGCAAGCCAGGCAAGCGAGGGGTAGAAAACCGCGTCTGTTCGCGGGCAGATGGACAAGAAAGTAATCTGAGGTAAGTGCAGTTTTTTTTTTAATGAATTTGAGATGAAAAAAATTGATTTTTACTAAGAAAATGTTTGTCTTCAAACCGGTGATCTCGGTCGCGAAACACTATCCCGACTCAATATTTTTTTCTTTTTCAGAGCAAGCCAGGCAAGCGAGGGGTAGAAAACCGCGTCTGTTCGCGGGCTGATGGACAAGAAAGTATTATGTGGGAAGTGCAGACCAAAATTATGAATTTCAGATGAAAAAACGTGATTTTATACTATGAAAATATTTGTCTTCATAACGCTGATCTCGGTCGCGAAACACTATCCCTACTTAATTTTTTTTTCTTTTTTCAGAGCAAGCCAGGCAAGCGAGGGGTAGAAAGCCGCGTCTGTTCGCGGGCTGATGGACAAGAAAGTAATCTGAGGTAAGTTCAGTTTTTTTTTATAATGAATTTTAGATGAAAAATATTGATTTTTACTAAGAAAATGTTTGTCTTCAAACCGGTGATCTCGGTCGCGAAACACTATCAGGACTATTTTTTTTTCTTTTTTCAGAGCAATCCAGGCAAGCGAGCGGTAGAAAGCCGCGTCTGTTCGCGGGCAGATGGACAAGAAAGTAATCTGAGGTAAGTGCAGTTTTTTTTTTTAATGAATTTCAGATGAAAAAAAATGATTTTTACTAAGAAAATGTTTGTCTTCAAACCGGTGATCTCGGTCGCGAAACACTATCCCGACTCAATATTTTTTTCTTTTTTCAGAGCAAGCCAGGCAAGCGAGGGGCAGAAAACCGCGTCTGTTCGCGGGCTGATGGACAAGAAAGTAATCTGAGGTAAGTGCAGTTTTTTTTTATAATGAATTTCAGATGAAAAAAAAATATTTTTACCAAGAAAATGTTTGTCTTCAAACCGGTGATCTCGGTCGCGAAACACTATCAGGACTATTTTTTTTTCTTTTTTCAGAGCAATCCAGGCAAGCGAGGGGTAGAAAGCCGCGTCTGTTCGCGGGCTGATGGACAAGAAAGTAATCTGAGGTAAGTGCAGTTTTTTTTTTTAATGAATTTGAGATGAAAAAAAATGATTTTTACTAAGAAAATGTTTGTCTTCAAACCGGTGATCTCGGTCGCGAAACACTATCCCGACTCAAAATTTTTTTCTTTTTTCAGAGCAAGCCAGGCAAGCGAGGGGTAGAAAACCGCGTCTGTTCGCGGGCTGATGGACAAGAAAGTATTATGTGGGAAGTGCAGACCAAAATTATGAATTTCAGATAAAAAAACGTGATTTTATAATAAGAAAATATTTGTCTTCAAACCGCTGATCTCGGTCGCCAAACACTATACCGACTTAATTTTTTTTTTCTTTTTTCAGAGCAAGCCAGGCAAGCGAGGGGTAGAAAACCGCGTCTGTTCGCGGGCTGATGGACAAGAAAGTATTATGTGGGAAGTGCAGACCAAAATTATGAATTTCAGATAAAAAAACGTGATTTTATAATAAGAAAATATTTGTCTTCAAACCGCTGATCTCGGTCGCCAAACACTATACCGACTTAATTTTTTTTTCTTTTTTCAGAGCAAGCCAGGCAAGCGAGGGGTAGAAAGCCGCGTCTGTTCGCGGGCTGATGGACAAGAAAGTAATCTGAGGTAAGTGCAGTTTTTTTTTTTATTATGAATTTCAGATGAAAAAAAAAAAAAATATAAGAAAATGTTTGTCTTCAAACCGGTGATCTCGGTCGCGAAACACTATCCCGACTCAATATTTTTTTCTTTTTTCAGAGCAAGCTAGGCAAGCGAGGGGTAGAAAACCGCGTCTGTTCGCGGGCTGATGGACAAGAAAGTATTATGTGGGAAGTGCAGACCAAAATTATGAATTTCAGATGAAAAAACGTGATTTTATACTATGAAAATATTTGTCTTCATAACGCTGATCTCGGTCGCCAAACACTATACCGACTTATTTTTTTTTTCTTTTTTCAGAGCAAGCCAGGCAAGCGAGGGGTAGAAAGCCGCGCCTGTTCGCAGGCTGATGGACAAGAAAGTAATCTGAGGTAAGTGCAGTTTTTTTTTATAATGAATTTCAGATGAAAAAAATTGATTTTTACTAAGAAAATGTTTGCCTTCAAACCGGTGATCTCGGTCGCGAAACACTATCAGGACTATTTTTTTTTCTTTTTTCAGAGCAATCCAGGCAAGCGAGGGGTAGAGAGCCGCGTCTGTTCGCGGGCAGATTGACAAGAAAGTAATCTGAGGTAAGTGCAGTTTTTTTTTTTAATGAATTTCAGATGAAAAAAATTTATTTTTACTAAGAAAATGTTTGTCTTCAAACCGGTGATCTCGGTCGAAAAACACTATCCCGACTCAATATTTTTTTCTTTTTTTAGAGCAAGCCAGGCAAGCGAGGGGCAGAAAACCGTGTCTGTTCGCGGGCTGATGGACAAGAAAGTAATCTGAGGTAAGTGCAGTTTTTTTTTATAATGAATTTCAGATGAAAAAAATTGATTTTTACTAAGAAAATGTTTGCCTTCAAACCGGTGATCTCGGTCGCGAAACACTATCAGGACTATTTTTTTTTCTTTTTTCAGAGCAATCCAGGCAAGCGAGGGGTAGAGAGCCGCGTCTGTTCGCGGGCAGATGGACAAGAAAGTAATCTGAGGTAAGTGCAGTTTTTTTTTTTAATGAATTTCAGATGAAAAAAATTGATTTTTCTAAGAAAATGTTTGTCTTCAAACCGGTGATCTCGGTCGCGAAACACTATCCCGACTCAATATTTTTTTCTTTTTTCAGAGCAAGCCAGGCAAGCGAGGGGCAGAAAACCGCGTCTGTTCGCGGGCTGATGGACAAGAAAGTAATCTGAGGTAAGTGCAGTTTTTTTTTATAATGAATTTCAGATGAAAAAAATTGATTTTTCTAAGAAAATGTTTGTCTTCAAACCGGTGATCTCGGTCGCGAAACACTATCCCGACTCAATATTTTTTTCTTTTTTTAGAGCAAGCCAGGCAAGCGAGGGGCAGAAAACCGTGTCTGTTCGCGGGCTGATGGACAAGAAAGTAATCTGAGGTAAGTGCAGTTTTTTTTTATAATGAATTTCAGATGAAAAAAATTGATTTTTACTAAGAAAATGTTTGCCTTCAAACCGGTGATCTCGGTCGCGAAACACTATCAGGACTATTTTTTTTTCTTTTTTCAGAGCAATCCAGGCAAGCGAGGGGTAGAGAGCCGCGTCTGTTCGCGGGCAGATGGACAAGAAAGTAATCTGAGGTAAGTGCAGTTTTTTTTTTTAATGAATTTCAGATGAAAAAAATTGATTTTTACTAAGAAAATGTTTGTCTTCAAACCGGTGATCTCGGTCGAAAAACACTATCCCGACTCAATATTTTTTTCTTTTTTTAGAGCAAGCCAGGCAAGCGAGGGGCAGAAAACCGCGTCTGTTCGCGGGCTGATGGACAAGAAAGTAATCTGAGGTAAGTGCAGTTTTTTTTTTATAATGAATTTCAGATGAAAAAAAAATATTTTTACCAAGAAAATGTTTGTCTTCAAACCGGTGATCTCGGTCGCGAAACACTATCAGGACTATTTTTTTTTCTTTTTTCAGAGCAATCCAGGCAAGCGAGGGGTAGAGAGCCGCGTCTGTTCGCGGGCAGATTGACAAGAAAGTAATCTGAGGTAAGTGCAGTTTTTTTTTTTAATGAATTTCAGATGAAAAAAAATTTTTTTTACTAAGAAAATGTTTGTCTTCAAACCGGTGATCTCGGTCGAAAAACACTATCCCGACTCAATATTTTTTTCTTTTTTTAGAGCAAGCCAGGCAAGCGAGGGGCAGAAAACCGTGTCTGTTCGCGGGCTGATGGACAAGAAAGTAATCTGAGGTAAGTGCAGTTTTTTTTTATAATGAATTTCAGATGAAAAAAAAATATTTTTACCAAGAAAATGTTTGTCTTCAAACCGGTGATCTCGGTCGCGAAACACTATCAGGACTATTTTTTTTTCTTTTTTCAGAGCAATCCAGGCAAGCGAGGGGTAGAAAGCCGCGTCTGTTCGCGGGCAGATGGACAAGAAAGTAATCTGAGGTAAGTGCAGTTTTTTTTTTTAATGAATTTGAGATGAAAAAAAATGATTTTTACTAAGAAAATGTTTGTCTTCAAACCGGTGATCTCGGTCGCGAAACACTATCCCGACTCAATTTTTTTGTCTTTTTTCAGAGCAAGCCAGGCAAGCGAGGGGTAGAAAACCGCGTCTGTTCGCGGGCTGATGGACAAGAAAGTATTATGTGGGAAGTGCAGACCAAAATTATGAATTTCAGATAAAAAAACGTGATTTTATAATAAGAAAATATTTGTCTTCAAACCGCTGATCTCGGTCGCCAAACACTATACCGACTTAATTTTTTTTTTCTTTTTTCAGAGCAAGCCAGGCAAGCGAGGGGTAGAAAGCCGCGTCTGTTCGCGGGCTGATGGACAAGAAAGTATTATGTGGGAAGTGCAGACCAAAATTATGAATTTCAGATAAAAAAACGTGATTTTATAATAAGAAAATATTTGTCTTCAAACCGCTGATCTCGGTCGCCAAACACTATACCGACTTAATTTTTTTTTCTTTTTTCAGAGCAAGCCAGGCAAGCGAGGGGTAGAAAGCCGCGTCTGTTCGCGGGCTGATGGACAAGAAAGTAATCTGAGGTAAGTGCAGTTTTTTTTTTTATTATGAATTTCAGATGAAAAAAAAAAAAATATAAGAAAATGTTTGTCTTCAAACCGGTGATCTCGGTCGCGAAACACTATCCCGACTCAATATTTTTTTCTGTTTTCAGAGCAAGCCAGGCAAGCGAGGGGTAGAAAACCGCGTCTGTTCGCGGGCTGATGGACAAGAAAGTATTATGTGGGAAGTGCAGACCAAAATTATGAATTTCAGATGAAAAAACGTGATTTTATACTATGAAAATATTTGTCTTCATAACGCTGATCTCGGTCGCCAAACACTATACCGACTTATTTTTTTTTTCTTTTTTCAGAGCAAGCCAGGCAAGCGAGGGGTAGAAAGCCGCGCCTGTTCGCAGGCTGATGGACAAGAAAGTAATCTGAGGTAAGTGCAGTTTTTTTTTATAATGAATTTCAGATGAAAAAAATTGATTTTTACTAAGAAAATGTTTGTCTTCAAACCGGTGATCTCGGTCGAAAAACACTATCCCGACTCAATATTTTTTTCTTTTTTTAGAGCAAGCCAGGCAAGCGAGGGGCAGAAAACCGTGTCTGTTCGCGGGCTGATGGACAAGAAAGTAATCTGAGGTAAGTGCAGTTTTTTTTTATAATGAATTTCAGATGAAAAAAATTGATTTTTACTAAGAAAATGTTTGCCTTCAAACCGGTGATCTCGGTCGCGAAACACTATCAGGACTATTTTTTTTTCTTTTTTCAGAGCAATCCAGGCAAGCGAGGGGTAGAGAGCCGCGTCTGTTCGCGGGCAGATGGACAAGAAAGTAATCTGAGGTAAGTGCAGTTTTTTTTTTTAATGAATTTCAGATGAAAAAAATTGATTTTTACTAAGAAAATGTTTGTCTTCAAACCGGTGATCTCGGTCGCGAAACACTATCCCGACTCAATATTTTTTTCTTTTTTCAGAGCAAGCCAGGCAAGCGAGGGGTAGAAAACCGCGTCTGTTCGCGGGCTGATGGACAAGAAAGTATTATGTGGGAAGTGCAGACCAAAATTATGAATTTCAGATAAAAAAACGTGATTTTATAATAAGAAAATATTTGTCTTCAAACCGCTGATCTCGGTCGCCAAACACTATACCGACTTAATTTTTTTTTTCTTTTTTCAGAGCAAGCCAGGCAAGCGAGGGGTAGAAAACCGCGTCTGTTCGCGGGCTGATGGACAAGAAAGTAATCTGAGGTAAGTGCAGTTTTTTTTTATAATGAATTTCAGATGAAAAAAAAAATTAATAAGAAAATGTTTGTCTTCAAACCGGTGATCTCGGTCGCGAAACACTATCCCGACTCAATATTTTTTTCTTTTTTCAGAGCAAGCCAGGCAAGCGAGGGGAAGAAAACCGCGTCTGTTCGCGGGCTGATGGACAAGAAAGTAATCTGAGGTAAGTGCAGTTTTTTTTTATAATGAATTTCAGATGAAAAAAATTGATTTTTCTAAGAAAATGTTTGTCTTCAAACCGGTGATCTCGGTCGCGAAACACTATCCCGACTCAATATTTTTTTCTTTTTTCAGAGCAAGCCAGGCAAGCGAGGGGCAGAAAACCGCGTCTGTTCGCGGGCTGATGGACAAGAAAGTAATCTGAGGTAAGTGCAGTTTTTTTTTTATAATGAATTTCAGATGAAAAAAAAATATTTTTACCAAGAAAATGTTTGTCTTCAAACCGGTGATCTCGGTCGCGAAACACTATCAGGACTATTTTTTTTTCTTTTTTCAGAGCAAGCCAGGCAAGCGAGGGGCAGAAAACCGCGTCTGTTCGCGGGCTGATGGACAAGAAAGTAATCTGAGGTAAGTGCAGTTTTTTTTTATAATGAATTTCAGATGAAAAAAATTGATTTTTCTAAGAAAATGTTTGTCTTCAAACCGGTGATCTCGGTCGCGAAACACTATCCCGACTCAATATTTTTTTCTTTTTCAGAGCAAGCCAGGCAAGCGAGGGGTAGAAAACCGCGTCTGTTCGCGGGCAGATGGACAAGAAAGTAATCTGAGGTAAGTGCAGTTTTTTTTTTTAATGAATTTGAGATGAAAAAAATTGCGTTTTACTAAGAAAATGTTTGTCTTCAAACCGGTGATCTCGGTCGCGAAACACTATCCCGACTCAATATTTTTTTCTTTTTCAGAGCAAGCCAGGCAAGCGAGGGGTAGAAAACCGCGTCTGTTCGCGGGCTGATGGACAAGAAAGTATTATGTGGGAAGTGCAGACCAAAATTATGAATTTCAGATGAAAAAACGTCATTTTATAATAAGAAAATATTTGTCTTCAAACCGCTGATCTCGGTCGCAAAACACTATACCGACTTAATTTTTTTTTCTTTTTTCAGAGCAAGCCAGGCAAGCGAGGGGTAGAAAGCCGCGTCTGTTCGCGGGCTGATGGACAAGAAAGTAATCTGAGGTAAGTGCAGTTTTTTTTTTATAATGAATTTCAGATGAAAAAAATTGATTTTTACCAAGAAAATGTTTGTCTTCAAACCGGTGATCTCGGTCGCGAAACACTATCAGGACTATTTTTTTTTCTTTTTTCAGAGCAATCCAGGCAAGCGAGGGGTAGAAAGCCGCGTCTGTACGCGGGCAGATGGACATGAAAGTAATCTGAGGTAAGTGCAGTTTTCTTTTTTAATGAATTTCAGATGAAAAAAATTGATTTTTACTAAGAAAATGTTTGTCTTCAAACCGGTGATCTCGGTCGCGAAACACTATCCCGACTCAATATTATTTTCTTTTTCAGAGCAAGCCAGGCAAGCGAGGGGTAGAAAGCCGCGTCTGTTCGCGGGCTGATGGACAAGAAAGTAATCTGAGATAAGTGCAGTTTTTTTTTATAATGAATTTCAGATGAAAAAAATTGATTTTTCTAAGAAAATGTTTGTCTTCAAACCGGTGATCTCGGTCGCGAAACACTATCCCGACTCAATATTTTTTTCTTTTTCAGAGCAAGCCAGGCAAGCGAGGGGTAGAAAGCCGCGTCTGTTCGCGGGCTGATGGACAAGAAAGTAATCTGAGATAAGTGCAGTTTTTTTTTATAATGAATTTCAGATGAAAAAAAAATATTTTTCTAAGAAAATGTTTGTCTTCAAACCGGTGATCTCGGTCGCGAAACACTATCCCGACTCAATATTTTTTTCTTTTTCAGAGCAAGCCAGGCAAGCGAGGGGTAGAAAACCGCGTCTGTTCGCGGGCTGATGGACAAGAAAGTATTATGTGGGAAGTGCAGACAAAAATTATGAATTTCAGATGAAAAAACGTGATTTTATAATAAGAAAATATTTGTCTTCAAACCGCTGATCTCGGTCGCGAAACACTATCAGGACTATTTTTTTTTCTTTTTTCAGAGCAATCCAGGCAAGCGAGGGGTAGAAAGCCGCGTCTGTTTGCGGGCAGATGGACAAGAAAGTATCATGTGGGAAGTGCAGACAAAAATTATGAATTTCAGATGAAAAAACGTCATTTTATAATAAGAAAATATTTGTCTTCAAACCGCTGATCTCGGTCGCAAAACACTATACCGACTTAATTTTTTTTTCTTTTTTCAGAGCAAGCCAGGCAAGCGAGGGGTAGAAAGCCGCGTCTGTTCGCGGGCTGATGGACAAGAAAGTAATCTGAGGTAAGTGCAGTTTTTTTTTATAATGAATTTCAGATGAAAAAAATTGATTTTTTTAAGAAAATGTTTGTCTTCAAACCGGTGATCTCGGTCGCGAAACACTATCCCGACTCAATATTTTTTTCTTTTTCAGAGCAAGCCAGGCAAGCGAGGGGTAGAAAACCGCGTCTGTTCGCGGGCTGATGGACAAGAAAGTATTATGTGGGAAGTGCAGACAAAAATTATGAATTTCAGATGAAAAAACGTGATTTTATAATAAGAAAATATTTGTCTTCAAACCGCTGATCTCGGTCGCGAAACACTATCAGGACTATTTTTTTTTCTTTTTTCAGAGCAATCCAGGCAAGCGAGGGGTAGAAAGCCGCGTCTGTTTGCGGGCAGATGGACAAGAAAGTATCATGTGGGAAGTGCAGACAAAAATTATGAATTTCAGATGAAAAAACGTCATTTTATAATAAGAAAATGTTTGTCTTCAAACCGGTGATCTCGGTCGCGAAACACTATCCCGATCATTATTTTTTTCTGTTTTCAGAACTAACCAGGCAAGCGAGGGGTAGAAAGCCGCGCCTGTTCGCGGGCTGATGGACAAGAAAGTAATCTGAGTTAAGTGCAGTTTTTTTTTTATTATGAATTTCAGATGAAAAAAAAAAAAAAATTATAAGAAAATGTTTGTCTTCAAACCGGTGATCTCGGTCGCGAAACACTATCCCGACTCAATATTTTTTTCTTTTTTCAGAGCAAGCCAGGCAAGCGAGGGGCAGAAAACCGCGTCTGTTCGCGGGCTGATGGACAAGAAAGTAATCATAGGTATGTGCAGTTTTTTTTTTATAATGAATTTCAGATGAAAAAAAAATATTTTTACCAAGAAAATGTTTGTCTTCAAACCGGTGATCTCGGTCGCGAAACACTATCAGGACTATTTTTTTTTCTTTTTTCAGAGCAATCCAGGCAAGCGAGGGGTAGAAAGCCGCGTCTGTTCGCGGGCAGATGGACAAGAAAGTAATCTGAGGTAAGTGCAGTTTTTTTTTTTAATGAATTTGAGATGAAAAAAAATGATTTTTACTAAGAAAATGTTTGTCTTCAAACCGGTGATCTCGGTCGCGAAACACTATCCCGACTCAATATTTTTTTCTTTTTCAGAGCAAGCCAGGCAAGCGAGGGGTAGAAAGCCGCGTCTGTTCGCGGGCTGATGGACATGAAAGTAATCTGAGATAAGTGCAGTTTTTTTTTATAATGAATTTCAGATGAAAAAAATTGATTTTTCTAAGAAAATGTTTGTCTTCAAACCGGTGATCTCGGTCGCGAAACACTATCCCGACTCAATATTTTTTTCTTTTTCAGAGCAAGCCAGGCAAGCGAGGGGTAGAAAGCCGCGTCTCTTCGCGGGCTGATGGACAAGAAAGTAATCTGAGATAAGTGCAGTTTTTTTTTATAATGAATTTCAGATGAAAAAAAAATATTTTTCTAAGAAAATGTTTGTCTTCAAACCGGTGATCTCGGTCGCGAAACACTATCCCGACTCAATATTTTTTTCTTTTTCAGAGCAAGCCAGGCAAGCGAGGGGTAGAAAGCCGCGTCTGTTCGCGGGCTGATGGACAAGAAAGTATTATGTGGGAAGTGCAGACAAAAATTATGAATTTCAGATGAAAAAACGTGATTTTATAATAAGAAAATATTTGTCTTCAAACCGCTGATCTCGGTCGCGAAACACTATCAGGACTATTTGTTTTTCTTTTTTCAGAGCAATCCAGGCAAGCGAGGGGTAGAAAGCCGCGTCTGTTCGCGGGCAGATGGACAAGAAAGTATCATGTGGGAAGTGCAGACAAAAATTATGAATTTCAGATGAAAAAACGTCATTTTATAATAAGAAAATATTTGTCTTCAAACCGCTGATCTCGGTCGCGAAACACTATCAGGACTATTTTTTTTTCTTTTTTCAGAGCAAGCCAGGCAAGCGAGGGGTAGAAAGCCGCGTCTGTTCGCGGGCTGATGGACAAGAAAGTAATCTGAGGTAAGTGCAGTTTTTTTTTTATTATGAATTTCAGATGAAAAAAATTGATTTTTACCAAGAAAATGTTTGTCTTCAAACCGGTGATCTCGGTCGCGAAACACTATCCCGATCATTTTTTTTTTCTGTTTTCAGAACTAACCAGGCAAGCGAGGGGTAGAAAACCGCGTCTGTTCGCGGGCTGATGGACAAGAAAGTAATCTGAGGTAAGTGCAGTTTTTTTTTATAATGAATTTCAGATGAAAAAAAAAAAAAAATTATAAGAAAATGTTTGTCTTCAAACCGGTGATCTCGGTCGCGAAACACTATCCCGACTCAATATTTTTTTCTTTTTTCAAAGCAAGCCAGGCAAGCGAGGGGCAGAAAACCGCGTCTGTTCGCGGGCTGATGGACAAGAAAGTAATCTGAGGTAAGTGCAGTTTTTTTTTATAATGAATTTCAGATGAAAAAAATTGATTTTTCTAAGAAAATGTTTGTCTTCAAACCGGTGATCTCGGTCGCGAAACACTATCCCGACTCAATATTTTTTTCTTTTTTCAGAGCAAGCCAGGCAAGCGAGGGGTAGAAAACCGCGTCTGTTCGCGGGCTGATGGACAAGAAAGTAATCTGAGGTAAGTGCAGTTTTTTTTTTATAATGAATTTCAGATGAAAAAAAAATATTTTTACCAAGAAAATGTTTGTCTTCAAACCGGTGATCTCGGTCGCGAAACACTATCAGGACTATTTTTTTTTCTTTTTTCAGAGCAAGCCAGGCAAGCGAGGGGCAGAAAACCGCGTCTGTTCGCGGGCTGATGGACAAGAAAGTAATCTGAGGTAAGTGCAGTTTTTTTTTATAATGAATTTCAGATGAAAAAAATTGATTTTTCTAAGAAAATGTTTGTCTTCAAACCGGTGATCTCGGTCGCGAAACACTATCCCGACTCAATATTTTTTTCTTTTTCAGAGCAAGCCAGGCAAGCGAGGGGTAGAAAACCGCGTCTGTTCGCGGGCAGATGGACAAGAAAGTAATCTGAGGTAAGTGCAGTTTTTTTTTTTAATGAATTTGAGATGAAAAAAATTGCGTTTTACTAAGAAAATGTTTGTCTTCAAACCGGTGATCTCGGTCGCGAAACACTATCCCGACTCAATATTTTTTTCTTTTTCAGAGCAAGCCAGGCAAGCGAGGGGTAGAAAACCGCGTCTGTTCGCGGGCTGATGGACAAGAAAGTATTATGTGGGAAGTGCAGACCAAAATTATGAATTTCAGATGAAAAAACGTCATTTTATAATAAGAAAATATTTGTCTTCAAACCGCTGATCTCGGTCGCAAAACACTATACCGACTTAATTTTTTTTTCTTTTTTCAGAGCAAGCCAGGCAAGCGAGGGGTAGAAAGCCGCGTCTGTTCGCGGGCTGATGGACAAGAAAGTAATCTGAGGTAAGTGCAGTTTTTTTTTTATTATGAATTTCAGATGAAAAAAATTGATTTTTACCAAGAAAATGTTTGTCTTCAAACCGGTGATCTCGGTCGCGAAACACTATCCCGATCATTTTTTTTTTCTGTTTTCAGAACTAACCAGGCAAGCGAGGGGTAGAAAGCCGCGCCTGTTCGCGGGCTGATGGACAAGAAAGTAATCTGAGTTAAGTGCAGTTTTTTTTTTATTATGAAAATCAGATGAAAAAAAAAAAAAAATTATAAGATAATGTTTGTCTTCAAACCGGTGATCTCGGTCGCGAAACACTATCAGGACTATTTTTTTTTCTTTTTTCAGAGCAATCCAGGCAAGCGAGGGGTAGAAAGCCGCGTCTGTACGCGGGCAGATGGACATGAAAGTAATCTGAGGTAAGTGCAGTTTTCTTTTTTAATGAATTTCAGATGAAAAAAATTGATTTTTACTAAGAAAATGTTTGTCTTCAAACCGGTGATCTCGGTCGCGAAACACTATCCCGACTCAATATTATTTTCTTTTTCAGAGCAAGCCAGGCAAGCGAGGGGTAGAAAGCCGCGTCTGTTCGCGGGCTGATGGACAAGAAAGTAATCTGAGATAAGTGCAGTTTTTTTTTATAATGAATTTCAGATGAAAAAAAATGATTTTTCTAAGAAAATGTTTGTCTTCAAACCGGTGATCTCGGTCGCGAAACACTATCCCGACTCAATATTTTTTTCTTTTTCAGAGCAAGCCAGGCAAGCGAGGGGTAGAAAGCCGCGTCTGTTCGCGGGCTGATGGACAAGAAAGTAATCTGAGATAAGTGCAGTTTTTTTTTATAATGAATTTCAGATGAAAAAAAAATATTTTTCTAAGAAAATGTTTGTCTTCAAACCGGTGATCTCGGTCGCGAAACACTATCCCGACTCAATATTTTTTTCTTTTTCAGAGCAAGCCAGGCAAGCGAGGGGTAGAAAACCGCGTCTGTTCGCGGGCTGATGGACAAGAAAGTATTATGTGGGAAGTGCAGACAAAAATTATGAATTTCAGATGAAAAAACGTGATTTTATAATAAGAAAATATTTGTCTTCAAACCGCTGATCTCGGTCGCGAAACACTATCAGGACTATTTTTTTTTCTTTTTTCAGAGCAATCCAGGCAAGCGAGGGGTAGAAAGCCGCGTCTGTTTGCGGGCAGATGGACAAGAAAGTATCATGTGGGAAGTGCAGACAAAAAGTATGAATTTCAGATGAAAAAACGTCATTTTATAATAAGAAAATATTTGTCTTCAAACCGCTGATCTCGGTCGCAAAACACTATACCGACTTAATTTTTTTTTCTTTTTTCAGAGCAAGCCAGGCAAGCGAGGGGTAGAAAGCCGCGTCTGTTCGCGGGCTGATGGACAAGAAAGTAATCTGAGGTAAGTGCAGTTTTTTTTTATAATGAATTTCAGATGAAAAAAATTGATTTTTACCAAGAAAATGTTTGTCTTCAAACCGGTGATCTCGGTCGCGAAACACTATCCCGATCATTATTTTTTTCTGTTTTCAGAACTAACCAGGCAAGCGAGGGGTAGAAAGCCGCGCCTGTTCGCGGGCTGATGGACAAGAAAGTAATCTGAGTTAAGTGCAGTTTTTTTTTTATTATGAATTTCAGATGAAAAAAAAAAAAAAATTATAAGAAAATGTTTGTCTTCAAACCGGTGATCTCGGTCGCGAAACACTATCCCGACTCAATATTTTTTTCTTTTTTCAGAGCAAGCCAGGCAAGCGAGGGGCAGAAAACCGCGTCTGTTCGCGGGCTGATGGACAAGAAAGTAATCATAGGTATGTGCAGTTTTTTTTTTATAATGAATTTCAGATGAAAAAAAAATATTTTTACCAAGAAAATGTTTGTCTTCAAACCGGTGATCTCGGTCGCGAAACACTATCAGGACTATTTTTTTTTCTTTTTTCAGAGCAATCCAGGCAAGCGAGGGGTAGAAAGCCGCGTCTGTTCGCGGGCAGATGGACAAGAAAGTAATCTGAGGTAAGTGCAGTTTTTTTTTTTTAATGAATTTGAGATGAAAAAAATTGATTTTTACTAAGAAAATGTTTGTCTTCAAACCGGTGATCTCGGTCGCGAAACACTATCCCGACTCAATATTTTTTTCTTTTTCAGAGCAAGCCAGGCAAGCGAGGGGTAGAAAGCCGCGTCTGTTCGCGGGCTGATGGACATGAAAGTAATCTGAGATAAGTGCAGTTTTTTTTTATAATGAATTTCAGATGAAAAAAATTGATTTTTCTAAGAAAATGTTTGTCTTCAAACCGGTGATCTCGGTCGCGAAACACTATCCCGACTCAATATTTTTTTCTTTTTCAGAGCAAGCCAGGCAAGCGAGGGGTAGAAAGCCGCGTCTCTTCGCGGGCTGATGGACAAGAAAGTAATCTGAGATAAGTGCAGTTTTTTTTTATAATGAATTTCAGATGAAAAAAAAATATTTTTCTAAGAAAATGTTTGTCTTCAAACCGGTGATCTCGGTCGCGAAACACTATCCCGACTCAATATTTTTTTCTTTTTCAGAGCAAGCCAGGCAAGCGAGGGGTAGAAAACCGCGTCTGTTCGCGGGCTGATGGACAAGAAAGTATTATGTGGGAAGTGCAGAAAAAAATTATGAATTTAAGATGAAAAAACGTGATTTTATAATAAGAAAATATTTGTCTTCAAACCGCTGATCTCGGTCGCGAAACACTATCAGGACTATTTGTTTTTCTTTTTTCAGAGCAATCCAGGCAAGCGAGGGGTAGAAAGCCGCGTCTGTTCGCGGGCAGATGGACAAGAAAGTATCATGTGGGAAGTGCAGACAAAAATTATGAATTTCAGATGAAAAAACGTCATTTTATAATAAGAAAATATTTGTCTTCAAACCGCTGATCTCGGTCGCGAAACACTATCAGGACTATTTTTTTTTCTTTTTTCAGAGCAAGCCAGGCAAGCGAGGGGTAGAAAGCCGCGTCTGTTCGCGGGCTGATGGACAAGAAAGTAATCTGAGGTAAGTGCAGTTTTTTTTTTATAATGAATTTCAGATGAAAAAAATTGATTTTTACCAAGAAAATGTTTGTCTTCAAACCGGTGATCTCGGTCGCGAAACACTATCCCGATCATTTTTTTTTTCTGTTTTCAGAACTAACCAGGCAAGCGAGGGGTAGAAAGCCGCGCCTGTTCGCGGGCTGATGGACAAGAAAGTAATCTGAGTTAAGTGCAGTTTTTTTTTTATTATGAAAATCAGATGAAAAAAAAAAAAAAATTATAAGATAATGTTTGTCTTCAAACCGGTGATCTCGGTCGCGAAACACTATCCCGACTCAATATTTTTTTCTTTTTTCAGAGCAAGCCAGGCAAGCGAGGGGCAGAAAACCGCGTCTGTTCGCGGGCTGATCGACAAGAAAGTAATCATAGGTATGTGCAGTTTTTTTTTTATAATGAATTTCAGATGAAAAAAATTGATTTTTCTAAGAAAATGTTTGTCTTCAAACCGGTGATCTCGGTCGCGAAACACTATCCCGACTCAATATTTTTTTCTTTTTCAGAGCAAGCCAGGCAAGCGAGGGGTAGAAAGCCGCGTCTGTTCGCGGGCTGATGGACAAGAAAGTAATCTGAGATAAGTGCAGTTTTTTTTTATAATGAATTTCAGATGAAAAAAAAATATTTTTCTAAGAAAATGTTTGTCTTCAAACCGGTGATCTCGGTCGCGAAACACTATCCCGACTCAATATTTTTTTCTTTTTCAGAGCAAGCCAGGCAAGCGAGGGGTAGAAAACCGCGTCTGTTCGCGGGCTGATGGACAAGAAAGTATTATGTGGGAAGTGCAGACAAAAATTATGAATTTCAGATGAAAAAACGTGATTTTATAATAAGAAAATATTTGTCTTCAAACCGCTGATCTCGGTCGCGAAACACTATCAGGACTATTTTTTTTTCTTTTTTCAGAGCAATCCAGGCAAGCGAGGGGTAGAAAGCCGCGTCTGTTCGCGGGCAGATGGACAAGAAAGTATCATGTGGGAAGTGCAGACAAAAATTATGAATTTCAGATGAAAAAACGTCATTTTATAATAAGAAAATATTTGTCTTCAAACCGCTGATCTCGGTCGCAAAACACTATACCGACTTAATTTTTTTTTCTTTTTTCAGAGCAAGCCAGGCAAGCGAGGGGTAGAAAGCCGCGTCTGTTCGCGGGCTGATGGACAAGAAAGTAATCTGAGGTAAGTGCAGTTTTTTTTTTATAATGAATTTCAGATGAAAAAAATTGATTTTTACCAAGAAAATGTTTGTCTTCAAACCGGTGATCTCGGTCGCGAAACACTATCCCGATCATTTTTTTTTTCTGTTTTCAGAACTAACCAGGCAAGCGAGGGGTAGAAAGCCGCGCCTGTTCGCGGGCTGATGGACAAGAAAGTAATCTGAGTTCAGTGCAGTTTTTTTTTTATTATGAATTTCAGATGAAAAAAAAAAAAAAATTATAAGAAAATGTTTGTCTTCAAACCGGTGATCTCGGTCGCGAAACACTATCCCGACTCAATATTTTTTTCTTTTTTCAGAGCAAGCCAGGCAAGCGAGGGGCAGAAAGCCGCGCCTGTTCGCGGGCTGATGGACAAGAAAGTAATCTGAGTTAAGTGCAGTTTTTTTTTTATTATGAATTTCAGATGAAAAAAAAAAAAAATTATAAGAAAATGTTTGTCTTCAAACCGGTGATCTCGGTCGCGAAACACTATCCCGATCATTTTTTTTTTCTGTTTTCAGAACTAACCAGGCAAGCGAGGGGTAGAAAGCCGCGCCTGTTCGCGGGCTGATGGACAAGAAAGTAATCTGAGTTAAGTGCAGTTTTTTTTTTATTATGAATTTCAGATGAAAAAAAAAAAAAAAATATAAGAAAATGTTTGTCTTCAAACCGGTGATCTCGGTCGCGAAACACTATCCCGACTCAATATTTTTTTCTTTTTTCAGAGCAAGCCAGGCAAGCGAGGGGCAGAAAGCCGCGCCTGTTCGCGGGCTGATGGACAAGAAAGTAATCATAGGTATGTGCAGTTTTTTTTTTATAATGAATTTCAGATGAAAAAAAAATATTTTTACCAAGAAAATGTTTGTCTTCAAACCGGTGATCTCGGTCGCGAAACACTATCAGGACTATTTTTTTTTCTTTTTTCAGAGCAATCCAGGCAAGCGAGGGGTAGAAAGCCGCGTCTGTTCGCGGGCAGATGGACAAGAAAGTAATCTGAGGTAAGTACAGTTTTTTTTTTTAATGAATTTGAGATGAAAAAAATTGATTTTTACTAAGAAAATGTTTGTCTTCAAACCGGTGATCTCGGTCGCGAAACACTATCCCGACTCAATATTTTTTTCTTTTTCAGACCAAGCCAGGCAAGCGAGGGGTAGAAAACCGCGTCTGTTCGCGGGCTGATGGACAAGAAAGTATTGTGTGGGAAGTGCAGACCAAAATTATGAATTTCAGATGAAAAAACGTCATTTTATAATAAGAAAATATTTGTCTTCAAACCGCTGATCTCGGTCGCAAAACACTATACCGACTTAATATTTTTTTCTTTTTTCAGAGCAAGCCAGGCAAGCGAGGGGTAGAAAGCCGCGTCTGTTCGCGGGCTGATGGACAAGAAAGTAATCTGAGGTAAGTGCAGTTTTTTTTTTATAATGAATTTCAGATGAAAAAAATTGATTTTTACCAAGAAAATGTTTGTCTTCAAACCGGTGATCTCGGTCGCGAAACACTATCCCGATCATTTTTTTTTTCTTTTTTCAGAACTAACCAGGCAAGCGAGGGGTAGAAAGCCGCGCCTGTTCGCGGGCTGATGGACAAGAAAGTAATCTGAGTTAAGTGCAGTTTTTTTTTTATTATGAATTTCAGATGAAAAAAAAAAAAAAAATTATAAGAAAATGTTTGTCTTCAAACCGGTGATCTCGGTCGCGAAACACTATCCCGACTCAATATTTTTTTCTTTTTTCAGAGCAAGCCAGGCAAGCAAGGGGCAGAAAGCCGCGCCTGTTCGCGGGCTGATGGACAAGAAAGTAATCTGAGTTAAGTGCAGTTTTTTTTTTATTATGAATTTCAGATGAAAAAAAAAAATAATTATAAGAAAATGTTTGTCTTCAAACCGGTGATCTCGGTCGCGAAACACTATCCCGACTCAATATTTTTTTCTTTTTTCAGAGCAAGCCAGGCAAGCGAGGGGCAGAAAACCGCGTCTGTTCGCGGGCTGATGGACAAGAAAGTAATCTGAGGTAAGTTCAGTTTTTTTTTATAATGAATTTCAGATGAAAAAAATTGATTTTTCTAAGAAAATGTTTGTCTTCAAACCGGTGATCTCGGTCGCGAAACACTATCCCGACTCAATATTTTTTTCTTTTTCAGAGCAAGCCAGGCAAGCGAGGGGCAGAAAGCCGCGCCTGTTCGCGGGCTGATGGACAAGAAAGTAATCTGAGTTAAGTGCAGTTTTTTTTTTATTATGAATTTCAGATGAAAAAAAAAAATAATTATAAGAAAATGTTTGTCTTCAAACCGGTGATCTCGGTCGCGAAACACTATCCCGACTCAATATTTTTTTCTTTTTTCAGAGCAAGCCAGGCAAGCGAGGGGCAGAAAACCGCGTCTGTTCGCGGGCTGATGGACAAGAAAGTAATCTGAGGTAAGTTCAGTTTTTTTTTATAATGAATTTCAGGTGAAAAAAATTGATTTTTCTAAGAAAATGTTTGTCTTCAAACCGGTGATCTCGGTCGCGAAACACTATCCCGACTCAATATTTTTTTCTTTTTCAGAGCAAGCCAGGCAAGCGAGGGGTAGAAAACCGCGTCTGTTCGCGGGCAGATGGACAAGAAAGTAATCTGAGGTAAGTGCAGTTTTTTTTTTTAATGAATTTGAGATGAAAAAAATTGATTTTTACTAAGAAAATGTTTGTCTTCAAACCGGTGATCTCGGTCGCGAAACACTATCCCGACTCAATATTTTTTTCTTTTTCAGAGCAAGCCAGGCAAGCGAGGGGTAGAAAACCGCGTCTGTTCGCGGGCTGATGGACAAGAAAGTATTATGTGGGAAGTGCAGACCAAAATTATGAATTTCAGATGAAAAAACGTCATTTTATAATAAGAAAATATTTGTCTTCAAACCGCTGATCTCGGTCGCAAAACACTATACCGACTTAATTTTTTTTTCTTTTTTCAGAGCAAGCCAGGCAAGCGAGGGGTAGAAAGCCGCGACTGTTCGCGGGCTGATGGACAAGAAAGTAATCTGAGGTAAGTGCAGTTTTTTTTTTATAATGAATTTCAGATGAAAAAAATTGATTTTTACCAAGAAAATGTTTGTCTTCAAACCGGTGATCTCGGTCGCGAAACACTATCCCGATCATTTTGTTTTTCTTTTTTCAGAACTAACCAGGCAAGCGAGGGGTAGAAAGCCGCGCCTGTTCGCGGGCTGATGGACAAGAAAGTAATCTGAGTTAAGTGCAGTTTTTTTTTTATTATGAATTTCAGACGAAAAAAAAAAAAAAAATATAAGAAAATGTTTGTCTTCAAACCGGTGATCTCGGTCGCGAAACACTATCCCGACTCAATATTTTTTTCTTTTTTCAGAGCAAGCCAGGCAAGCGAGGGGCAGAAAACCGCGTCTGTTCGCGGGCTGATGGACAAGAAAGTAATCATAGGTATGTGCAGTTTTTTTTTTATAATGAATTTCAGATAAAAAAAATTGATTTTTACTAAGAAAATGTTTGCCTTCAAACCGGTGATCTCGGTCGCGAAACACTATCAGGACTATTTTTTTTTCTTTTTTCAGAGCAATCCAGGCAAGCGAGCGGTAGAAAGCCGCGTCTGTTCGCGGGCAGATGGACAAGAAAGTAATCTGAGGTAAGTGCAGTTTTTTTTTTTAATGAATTTGAGATGAAAAAAATTGATTTTTACTAAGAAAATGTTTGTCTTCAAACCGGTGATCTCGGTCGCGAAACACTATCCCGACTCAATATTTTTTTCTTTTTTAGAGCAAGCCAGGCAAGCGAGGGGTAGAAAGCCGCGCCTGTTCGCGGGCTGATGGACAAGAAAGTAATCTGAGTTAAGTGCAGTTTTTTTTTTATTATGAATTTCAGATGAAAAAAAAAAAAAAATATAAGAAAATGTTTGTCTTCAAACCGGTGATCTCGGTCGCGAAACACTATCCCGACTCAATTTTTTTTTCTTTTTTCAGAGCAAGCCAGGCAAGCGAGGGGTAGAAAGCCGCGTCTGTTCGCGGGCTGATGGACAAGAAAGTAATCTGAGGTAAGTGCAGTTTTTTTTTTTATAATGAATTTCAGATGAAAAAAATTGATTTTTACTAAGAAAATGTTTGTCTTCAAACCGGTGATCTCGGTCGCGAAACACTATCAGGACTATTTTTTTTTCTTTTTTCAGAGCAATCCAGGCAAGCGAGCGGTAGAAAGCCGCGTCTGTTCGCGGGCAGATGGACAAGAAAGTAATCTGAGGTAAGTGCAGTTTTTTTTTTTAATGAATTTCAGATGAAAAAAATTGATTTTTACTAAGAAATTGTTTGTCTTCAAACCGGTGATCTCGGTCGCGAAACACTATCCCGACTCAATATTTTTTTCTTTTTCAGAGCAAGCCAGGCAAGCGAGGGGTAGAAAGCCGCGTCTGTTCGCGGGCTGATGGACAAGAAAGTAATCTGAGATAAGTGCAGTTTTTTTTTATAATGAATTTCAGATGAAAAAAAAATATTTTTCTAAGAAAATGTTTGTCTTCAAACCGGTGATCTCGGTCGCGAAACACTATCCCGACTCAATATTTTTTTCTTTTTCAGAGCAAGCCAGGCAAGCGAGGGGTAGAAAACCGCGTCTGTTCGCGGGCTGATGGACAAGAAAGTATTATGTGGGAAGTGCAGACAAAAATTATGAATTTCATATGAAAAAACGTGATTTTATAATAAGAAAATATTTGTCTTCAAACCGCTGATCTCGGTCGCGAAACACTATCAGGACTATTTTTTTTTCTTTTTTCAGAGCAATCCAGGCAAGCGAGGGGTAGAAAGCCGCGTCTGTTCGCGGGCAGATGGACAAGAAAGTATCATGTGGGAGCTGCAGACAAAAATTATGAATTTCAGATGAAAAAACGTCATTTTATAATAAGAAAATATTTGTCTTCAAACCGCTGATCTCGGTCGCAAAACACTATACCGACTTAATTTTTTTTTCTTTTTTCAGAGCAAGCCAGGCAAGCGAGGGGTAGAAAACCGCGTCTGTTCGCGGGCTGATGGACAAGAAAGTAATCTGAGGTAAGTGCAGTTTTTTTTTTATAATGAATTTCAGATGAAAAAAATTGATTTTTACCAAGAAAATGTTTGTCTTCAAACCGGTGATCTCGGTCGCGAAACACTATCCCGATCATTTTTTTTTTCTGTTTTCAGAACTAACCAGGCAAGCGAGGGGTAGAAAGCCGCGCCTGTTCGCGGGCTGATGGACAAGAAAGTAATCTGAGTTAAGTGCAGTTTTTTTTTTATTATGAATTTCAGATGAAAAAAAAAAAAAAATTATAAGAAAATGTTTGTCTTCAAACCGGTGATCTCGGTCGCGAAACACTATCCCGACTCAATATTTTTTTCTTTTTTCAGAGCAAGCCAGGCAAGCGAGGGGCAGAAAGCCGCGCCTGTTCGCGGGCTGATGGACAAGAAAGTAATCTGAGTTAAGTGCAGTTTTTTTTTTATTATGAATTTCAGATGAAAAAAAAAAAAAAATTATAAGAAAATGTTTGTCTTCAAACCGGTGATCTCGGTCGCGAAACACTATCCCGATAATTTTTTTTTTCTGTTTTCAGATCTAACCAGGCAAGCGAGGGGTAGAAAGCCGCGCCTGTTCGCGGGCTGATGGACAAGAAAGTAATCTGAGTTAAGTGCAGTTTTTTTTTTATTATGAATTTCAGATGAAAAAAAAAAAAATATTATAAGAAAATGTTTGTCTTCAAACCGGTGATCTCGGTCGCGAAACACTATCCCGACTCAATATTTTTTTCTTTTTTCAGAGCAAGCCAGGCAAGCGAGGGGCAGAAAGCCGCGCCTGTTCGCGGGCTGATGGACAAGAAAGTAATCATAGGTATGTGCAGTTTTTTTTTTATAATGAATTTCAGATGAAAAAAAAATATTTTTACCAAGAAAATGTTTGTCTTCAAACCGGTGATCTCGGTCGCGAAACACTATCAGGACTATTTTTTTTTCTTTTTTCAGAGCAATCCAGGCAAGCGAGGGGTAGAAAGCCGCGTCTGTTCGCGGGCAGATGGACAAGAAAGTAATCTGAGGTAAGTGCAGTTTTTTTTTTTAATGAATTTGAGATGAAAAAAATTGATTTTTACTAAGAAAATGTTTGTCTTCAAACCGGTGATCTCGGTCGCGAAACACTATCCCGACTCAATATTTTTTTCTTTTTCAGAGCAAGCCAGGCAAGCGAGGGGTAGAAAACCGCGTCTGTTTGCGGGCTGATGGACAAGAAAGTATTATGTGGGAAGTGCAGACCAAAATTATGAATTTCAGATGAAAAAACGTCATTTTATAATAAGAAAATATTTGTCTTCAAACCGCTGATCTCGGTCGCAAAACACTATACCGACTTAATTTTTTTTTCTTTTTTCAGAGCAAGCCAGGCAAGCGAGGGGTAGAAAGCCGCGTCTGTTCGCGGGCTGATGGACAAGAAAGTAATCTGAGGTAAGTGCAGTTTTTTTTTTATAATGAATTTCAGATGAAAAAAATTGATTTTTACCAAGAAAATGTTTGTCTTCAAACCTCGGTCGCGAAACACTATCCCGATCATTTTTTTTTTATAATTATTTTTATTATGAATTTCAGATGAAAAAAAAAAAAAAATTATAAGAAAATGTTTGTCTTCAAACCGGTGATCTCGGTCGCGAAACACTATCCCGACTCAATATTTTTTTCTTTTTTCAGAGCAAGCCAGGCAAGCGAGGGGTAGAAAGCCGCGTCTGTTCGCGGGCTGATGGACAAGAAAGTAATCTGAGGTAAGTGCAGTTTTTTTTTTATAATGAATTTCAGATGAAAAAAATTGATTTTTACCAAGAAAATGTTTGTCTTCAAACCGGTGATCTCGGTCGCGAAACACTATCCCGATCATTTTTTTTTTCTTTTTTCAGAACTAACCAGGCAAGCGAGGGGTAGAAAGCCGCGCCTGTTCGCGGGCTGATGGACAAGAAAGTAATCTGAGTTAAGTGCAGTTTTTTTTTTATTATGAATTTCAGATGAAAAAAAAAAAAAAATTATAAGAAAATGTTTGTCTTCAAACCGGTGATCTCGGTCGCGAAACACTATCCCGACTCAATATTTTTTTCTTTTTTCAGAGCAAGCCAGGCAAGCGAGGGGCAGAAAACCGCGTCTGTTCGCGGGCTGATGGACAAGAAAGTAATCTGAGGTAAGTGCAGTTTTTTTTTATAATGAATTTCAGATGAAAAAAATTGATTTTTCTACGAAAATGTTTGTCTTCAAACCGGTGATCTCGGTCGCGAAACACTATCCCGACTCAATATTTTTTTCTTTTTCAGAGCAAGCCAGGCAAGCGAGGGGTAGAAAACCGCGTCTGTTCGCGGGCAGATGGACAAGAAAGTAATCTGAGGTAAGTGCAGTTTTTTTTTTTAATGAATTTGAGATGAAAAAAATTGATTTTTACTAAGAAAATGTTTGTCTTCAAACCGGTGATCTCGGTCGCGAAACACTATCCCGACTCAATATTTTTTTTCTTTTTCAGAGCAAGCCAGGCAAGCGAGGGGTAGAAAACCGCGTCTGTTCGCGGGCTGATGGACAAGAAAGTATTATGTGGGAAGTGCAGACCAAAATTATGAATTTCAGATGAAAAAACGTCATTTTATAATAAGAAAATATTTGTCTTCAAACCGCTGATCTCGGTCGCAAAACACTATACCGACTTAATTTTTTTTTCTTTTTTCAGAGCAAGCCAGGCAAGCGAGGGGTAGAAAGCCGCGTCTGTTCGCGGGCTGATGGACAAGAAAGTAATCTGAGTTAAGTGCAGTTTTTTTTTATAATGAATTTCAGATGAAAAAAATTGATTTTTACCAAGAAAATGTTTGTCTTCAAACCGGTGATCTCGGTCGCGAAACACTATCCCGATCATTTTTTTTTTCTTTTTTCAGAACTAACCAGGCAAGCGAGGGGCAGAAAGCCGCGCCTGTTCGCGGGCTGATGGACAAGAAAGTAATCTGAGTTAAGTGCAGTTTTTTTTTTATTATGAATTTCAGATGAAAAAAAAAAAAAAAATATAAGAAAATGTTTGTCTTCAAACCGGTGATCTCGGTCGCGAAACACTATCCCGACTCAATATTTTTTTCTTTTTTCAGAGCAAGCCAGGCAAGCGAGGGGCAGAAAACCGCGTCTGTTCGCGGGCTGATGGACAAGAAAGTAATCTGAGGTAAGTGCAGTTTTTTTTTATAATGAATTTCAGATGAAAAAAATTGATTTTTCTAAGAAAATGTTTGTCTTCAAACCGGTGATCTCGGTCGCGAAACACTATCCCGACTCAATATTTTTTTCTTTTTCAGAGCAAGCCAGGCAAGCGAGGGGTAGAAAACCGCGTCTGTTCGCGGGCAGATGGACAAGAAAGTAATCTGAGGTAAGTGCAGTTTTTTTTTTTAATGAATTTGAGATGAAAAAAAAAAAAAAATTATAAGAAAATGTTTGTCTTCAAACCGGTGATCTCGGTCGCGAAACACTATCTCGACTCAATATTTTTTTCTTTTTTCAGAGCAAGCCAGGCAAGCGAGGGGCAGAAAGCCGCGCCTGTTCGCGGGCTGATGGACAAGAAAGTAATCATAGGTATGTGCAGTTTTTTTTTTATAATGAATTTCAGATGAAAAAAAAATATTTTTACCAAGAAAATGTTTGTCTTCAAACCGGTGATCTCGGTCGCGAAACACTATCAGGACTATTTTTTTTTCTTTTTTCAGAGCAATCCAGGTAAGCGAGGGGTAGAAAGCCGCGTCTGTTCGCGGGCAGATGGACAAGAACGTAATCTGAGGTAAGTGCAGTTTTTTTTTTTAATGAATTTGAGATGAAAAAAAATGATTTTTACTAAGAAAATGTTTGTCTTCAAACCGGGGATCTCGGTCGCGAAACACTATCCCGACTCAATATTTTTTTCTTTTTCAGAGCAAGCCAGGCAAGCGAGGGGTAGAAAACCGCGTCTGTTCGCGGGCTGATGGACAAGAAAGTATTATGTGGGAAGTGCAGACCAAAATTATGAATTTCAGATGAAAAAACGTCATTTTATAATAAGAAAATATTTGTCTTCAAACCGCTGATCTCGGTCGCAAAACACTATACCGACTTAATTTTTTTTTCTTTTTTCAGAGCAAGCCAGGCAAGCGAGGGGTAGAAAGCCGCGTCTGTTCGCGGGCTGATGGACAAGAAAGTAATCTGAGGTAAGTGCAGTTTTTTTTTTATACTGAATTTCAGATGAAAAAAATTGATTTTTACCAAGAAAATGTTTGTCTTCAAACCGGTGATCTCGGTCGCGAAACACTATCCCGATCATTTTTTTTTTCTTTTTTCAGAACTAACCAGGCAAGCGAGGGGTAGAAAGCCGCGCCTGTTCGCGGGCTGATGGACAAGAAAGTAATCTGAGTTAAGTGCAGTTTTTTTTTTATTATGTATTTCAGATGAAAAAAAAAAAAAAATTATAAGAAAATGTTTGTCTTCAAACCGGTGATCTCGGTCGCGAAACACTATCCCGACTCAATATTTTTTTCTTTTTTCAGAGCAAGCCAGGCAAGCGAGGGGCAGAAAGCCGCGCCTGTTCGCGGGCTGATGGACAAGAAAGTAATCTGAGTTAAGTGCAGTTTTTTTTTTATTATGAATTTCAGATGAAAAAAAAAAAAAAAATATAAGAAAATGTTTGTCTTCAAACCGGTGATCTCGGTCGCGAAACACTATCCCGACTCAATATTTTTTTCTTTTTTCAGAGCAAGCCAGGCAAGCGAGGGGCAGAAAACCGCGTCTGTTCGCGGGCTGATGGACAAGAAAGTAATCTGAGGTAAGTGCAGTTTTTTTTTATAATGAATTTCAGATGAAAAAAATTGATTTTTCTAAGAAAATGTTTGTCTTCAAACCGGTGATCTCGGTCGCGAAACACTATCCCGACTCAATATTTTTTTCTTTTTCAGAGCAAGCCAGGCAAGCGAGGGGTAGAAAACCGCGTCTGTTCGCGGGCAGATGGACAAGAAAGTAATCTGAGGTAAGTGCAGTTTTTTTTTTTAATGAATTTGAGATGAAAAAAATTGATTTTTACTAAGAAAATGTTTGTCTTCAAACCGGTGATCTCGGTCGCGAAACACTATCCCGACTCAATATTTTTTTCTTTTTCAGAGCAAGCCAGGCAAGCGAGGGGTAGAAAACCGCGTCTGTTCGCGGGCTGATGGACAAGAAAGTATTATGTGGGAAGTGCAGACCAAAATTATGAATTTCAGATGAAAAAACGTCATTTTATAATAAGAAAATATTTGTCTTCAAACCGCTGATCTCGGTCGCAAAACACTATACCGACTTAATTTTTTTTTCTTTTTTCAGAGCAAGCCAGGCAAGCGAGGGGTAGAAAGCCGCGTCTGTTCGCGGGCTGATGGACAAGAAAGTAATCTGAGGTAAGTGCAGTTTTTTTTTTATAATGTATTTCAGATGAAAAAAATTGATTTTTACCAAGAAAATGTTTGTCTTCAAACCGGTGATCTCGGTCGCGAAACACTATCCCGATCATTTTTTTTTTCTTTTTTCAGAACTAACCAGGCAAGCGAGGGGTAGAAAGCCGCGCCTGTTCGCGGGCTGATGGACAAGAAAGTAATCTGAGTTAAGTGCAGTTTTTTTTTTATTATGAATTTCAGATGAAAAAAAAAAAAAAAAATAAGAAAATGTTTGACTTCAAACCGGTGATCTCGGTCGCGAAACACTATCCCGACTCAATATTTTTTTCTTTTTTCAGAGCAAGCCAGGCAAGCGAGGGGCAGAAAACCGCGTCTGTTCGCGGGCTGATGGACAAGAAAGTAATCATAGGTATGTGCAGTTTTTTTTTTATAATGAATTTCAGATGAAAAAAAATGATTTTTACTAAGAAAATGTTTGCCTTCAAACCGGTGATCTCGGTCGCGAAACACTATCAGGACTATTTTTTTTTCTTTTTTCAGAGCAATCCAGGCAAGCGAGCGGTAGAAAGCCGCGTCTGTTCGCGGGCAGATGGACAAGAAAGTAATCTGAGGTAAGTGCAGTTTTTTTTTTTAATGAATTTGAGATGAAAAAAATTGATTTTTACTAAGAAAATGTTTGTCTTCAAACCGGTGATCTCGGTCGCGAAACACTATCCCGACTCAATATTTTTTTCTTTTTTAGAGCAAGCCAGGCAAGCGAGGGGTAGAAAGCCGCGCCTGTTCGCGGGCTGATGGACAAGAAAGTAATCTGAGTTAAGTGCAGTTTTTTTTTTATTATGAATTTCAGATGAAAAAAAAAAAAAATATAAGAAAATGTTTGTCTTCAAACCGGTGATCTCGGTCGCGAAACACTATCCCGACTCAATATTTTTTTCTTTTTTCAGAGCAAGCCAGGCAAGCGAGGGGTAGAAAGCCGCGTCTGTTCGCGGGCTGATGGACAAGAAAGTAATCTGAGGTAAGTGCAGTTTTTTTTTTTATAATGAATTTCAGATGAAAAAAATTGATTTTTACTAAGAAAATGTTTGCCTTCAAACCGGTGATCTCGGTCGCGAAACACTATCAGGACTATTTTTTTTTCTTTTTTCAGAGCAATCCAGGCAAGCGAGCGGTAGAAAGCCGCGTCTGTTCGCGGGCAGATGGACAAGAAAGTAATCTGAGTTAAGTGCAGTTTTTTTTTTTAATGAATTTCAGATGAAAAAAATTGATTTTTACTAAGAAAATGTTTGTCTTCAAACCGGTGATCTCGGTCGCGAAACACTATCCCGACTCAATATTTTTTTCTTTTTCAGAGCAAGCCAGGCAAGCGAGGGGTAGAAAGCCGCGTCTGTTCGCGGGCTGATGGACAAGAAAGTAATCTGAGATAAGTGCAGTTTTTTTTTATAATGAATTTCAGATGAAAAAAATTGATTTTTCTAAGAAAATGTTTGTCTTCAAACCGGTGATCTCGGTCGCGAAACACTATCCCGACTCAATATTTTTTTCTTTTTCAGAGCAAGCCAGGCAAGCGAGGGGTAGAAAACCGCGTCTGTTCGCGGGCTGATGGACAAGAAAGTATTATGTGGGAAGTGCAGACAAAAATTATGAATTTCAGATGAAAAAACGTGATTTTATAATAAGAAAATATTTGTCTTCAAACCGCTGATCTCGGTCGCGAAACACTATCAGGACTATTTTTTTTTCTTTTTTCAGAGCAATCCAGGCAAGCGAGGGGTAGAAAGCCGCGTCTGTTCGCGGGCAGATGGACAAGAAAGTATCATGTGGGAAGTGCAGACAAAAATTATGAATTTCAGATGAAAAAACGTCATTTTATAATAAGAAAATATTTGTCTTCAAACCGCTGATCTCGGTCGCAAAACACTATACCGACTTAATTTTTTTTTCTTTTTTCAGAGCAAGCCAGGCAAGCGAGGGGTAGAAAGCCGCGTCTGTTCGCGGGCTGATGGACAAGAAAGTAATCTGAGGTAAGTGCAGTTTTTTTTTTATAATGAATTTCAGATGAAAAAAATTGATTTTTACCAAGAAAATGTTTGTCTTCAAACCGGTGATCTCGGTCGCGAAACACTATCCCGATCATTTTTTTTTTCTGTTTTCAGAACTAACCAGGCAAGCGAGGGGTAGAAAGCCGCGCCTGTTCGCGGGCTGATGGACAAGAAAGTAATCTGAGTTAAGTGCAGTTTTTTTTTTATTATGAATTTAAGATGAAAAAAAAAAAAAAATTATAAGAAAATGTTTGTCTTCAAACCGGTGATCTCGGTCGCGAAACACTATCCCGACTCAATATTTTTTTCTTTTTTCAGAGCAAGCCAGGCAAGCGAGGGGCAGAAAGCCGCGCCTGTTCGCGGGCTGATGGACAAGAAAGTAATCTGAGTTAAGTGCAGTTTTTTTTTTTATTATGAATTTCAGATGAAAAAAAAAAAAAAATTATAAGAAAATGTTTGTCTTCAAACCGGTGATCTCGGTCGCGAAACACTATCCCGATCATTTTTTTTTTCTGTTTTCAGAACTCACCAGGCAAGCGAGGGGTAGAAAGCCGCGCCTGTTCGCGGGCTGATGGACAAGAAAGTAATCTGAGTTAAGTGCAGTTTTTTTTTTATTATGAATTTCAGATGAAAAAAAAAAAAAAATTATAAGAAAATGTTTGTCTTCAAACCGGTGATCTCGGTCGCGAAACACTATCCCGACTCAATATTTTTTTCTTTTTTCAGAGCAAGCCAGGCAAGCGAGGGGCAGAAAGCCGCGCCTGTTCGCGGGCTGATGGACAAGAAAGTAATCATAGGTATGTTCAGTTTTTTTTTTTTAATGAATTTCAGATGAAAAAAAAATATTTTTACCAAGAAAATGTTTGTCTTCAAACCGGCGATCTCGGTCGCGAAACACTATCAGGACTATTTTTTTTTCTTTTTTCAGAGCAATCCAGGCAAGCGAGGGGTAGAAAGCCGCGTCTGTTCGCGGGCAGATGGACAAGAAAGTAATCTGAGGTAAGTGCAGTTTTTTTTTTTAATGAATTTGAGATGAAAAAAATTGATTTTTACTAAGAAAATGTTTGTCTTCAAACCGGTGATCTCGGTCGCGAAACACTATCAGGACTATTTTTTTTTCTTTTTTCAGAGCAATCCAGGCAAGCGAGGGGTAGAAAGCCGCGTCTGTTCGCGGGCAGATGGACAAGAAAGTAATCTGAGGTAAGTGCAGTTTTTTTTTTTAATGAATTTGAGATGAAAAAAATTGATTTTTACTAAGAAAATGTTTGTCTTCAAACCGGTGATCTCGGTCGCGAAACACTATCCCGACTCAATATTTTTTTCTTTTTCAGAGCAAGCCAGGTAAGCGAGGGGTAGAAAACCGCGTCTGTTCGCGGGCTGATGGACAAGAAAGTATTATGTGGGAAGTGCAGACCAAAATTATGAATTTCAGATGAAAAAACGTCATTTTATAATAAGAAAATATTTGTCTTCAAACCGCTGATCTCGGTCGCAAAACACTATACCGACTTAATTTTTTTTTCTTTTTTCAGAGCAAGCCAGGCAAGCGAGGGGTAGAAAGCCGCGTCTGTTCGCGGGCTGATGGACAAGAAAGTAATCTGAGGTAAGTGCAGTTTTTTTTTTATAATGAATTTCAGATGAAAAAAATTGATTTTTACCAAGAAAATGTTTGTCTTCAAACCGGTGATCTCGGTCGCGAAACACTATCAGGACTATTTTTTTTTCTTTTTTCAGAGCAATCCAGGCAAGCGAGGGGTAGAAAGCCGCGTCTGTTCGCGGGCAGATGGACAAGAAAGTAATCTGAGGTAAGTGCAGTTTTTTTTTTTAATGAATTTGAGATGAAAAAAATTGATTTTTATTATGAAAATGTTTGTCTTCAAACCGGTGATCTCGGTCGCGAAACACTATCCCGACTCAATATTTTTTTCTTTTTTCAGAGCAAGCCAGGCAAGCGAGGGGCAGAAAACCGCGTCTGTTCGCGGGCTGATGGACAAGAAAGTAATCATAGGTATGTGCAGTTTTTTTTTTATAATGAATTTCAGATGAAAAAAATTGATTTTTACTAAGAAAATGTTTGCCTTCAAACCGGTGATCTCGGTCGCGAAACACTATCAGGACTATTTTTTTTTCTTTTTTCAGAGCAATCCAGGCAAGCGAGCGGTAGAAAGCCGCGTCTGTTCGCGGGCAGATGGACAAGAAAGTAATCTGAGGTAAGTGCAGTTTTTTTTTTTAATGAATTTGAGATGAAAAAAATTGATTTTTACTAAGAAAATGTTTGTCTTCAAACCGGTGATCTCGGTCGCGAAACACTATCCCGACTCAATATTTTTTTCTTTTTTAGAGCAAGCCAGGCAAGCGAGGGGTAGAAAGCCGCGCCTGTTCGCGGGCTGATGGACAAGAAAGTAATCTGAGTTAAGTGCAGTTTTTTTTTTATTATGAATTTCAGATGAAAAAAAAAAAAATTATAAGAAAATGTTTGTCTTCAAACCGGTGATCTCGGTCGCGAAACACTATCCCGACTCAATATTTTTTTCTTTTTTCAGAGCAAGCCAGGCAAGCGAGGGGTAGAAAACCGCGTCTGTTCGCGGGCTGATGGACAAGAAAGTATTATGTGGGAAGTGCAGACAAAAATTATGAATTTCAGATGAAAAAACGTGATTTTATAATAAGAAAATATTTGTCTTCAAACCGCTGATCTCGGTCGCGAAACACTATCAGGACTATTTTTTTTTCTTTTTTCAGAGCAATCCAGGCAAGCGAGGGGTAGAAAGCCGCGTCTGTTCGCGGGCAGATGGACAAGAAAGTATCATGTGGGAAGTGCAGACAAAAATTATGAATTTCAGATGAAAAAACGTCATTTTATAATAAGAAAATATTTGTCTTCAAACCGCTGATCTCGGTCGCAAAACACTATACCGACTTAATTTTTTTTTCTTTTTTCAGAGCAAGCCAGGCAAGCGAGGGGTAGAAAGCCGCGTCTGTTCGCGGGCTGATGGACAAGAAAGTAATCTGAGGTAAGTGCAGTTTTTTTTTTATAATGAATTTCAGATGAAAAAAATTGATTTTTACTAAGAAAATGTTTGTCTTCAAACCGGTGATCTCGGTCGCGAAACACTATCCCGATCATTTTTTTTTTCTGTTTTCAGAACTAACCAGGCAAGCGAGGGGTAGAAAGCCGCGCCTGTTCGCGGGCTGATGGACAAGAAAGTAATCTGAGTTAAGTGCAGTTTTTTTTTTATTATGAATTTCAGATGAAAAAAAAAAAAAAATTATAAGAAAATGTTTGTCTTCAAACCGGTGATCTCGGTCGCGAAACACTATCCCGACTCAATATTTTTTTCTTTTTTCAGAGCAAGCCAGGCAAGCGAGGGGCAGAAAGCCGCGCCTGTTCGCGGGCTGATGGACAAGAAAGTAATCTGAGTTAAGTGCAGTTTTTTTTTTTATTATGAATTTCAGATGAAAAAAAAAAAAAAATTATAAGAAAATGTTTGTCTTCAAACCGGTGATCTCGGTCGCGAAACACTATCCCGATCATTTTTTTTTTCTGTTTTCAGAACTCACCAGGCAAGCGAGGGGTAGAAAGCCGCGCCTGTTCGCGGGCTGATGGACAAGAAAGTAATCTGAGTTAAGTGCAGTTTTTTTTTTATTATGAATTTCAGATGAAAAAAAAAAAAAAATTATAAGAAAATGTTTGTCTTCAAACCGGTGATCTCGGTCGCGAAACACTATCCCGACTCAATATTTTTTTCTTTTTTCAGAGCAAGCCAGGCAAGCGAGGGGCAGAAAGCCGCGCCTGTTCGCGGGCTGATGGACAAGAAAGTAATCATAGGTATGTTCAGTTTTTTTTTTTTAATGAATTTCAGATGAAAAAAAAATATTTTTACCAAGAAAATGTTTGTCTTCAAACCGGTGATCTCGGTCGCGAAACACTATCAGGACTATTTTTTTTTCTTTTTTCAGAGCAATCCAGGCAAGCGAGGGGTAGAAAGCCGCGTCTGTTCGCGGGCAGATGGACAAGAAAGTAATCTGAGGTAAGTGCAGTTTTTTTTTTTAATGAATTTGAGATGAAAAAAATTGATTTTTACTAAGAAAATGTTTGTCTTCAAACCGGTGATCTCGGTCGCGAAACACTATCAGGACTATTTTTTTTTCTTTTTTCAGAGCAATCCAGGCAAGCGAGGGGTAGAAAGCCGCGTCTGTTCGCGGGCAGATGGACAAGAAAGTAATCTGAGGTAAGTGCAGTTTTTTTTTTTAATGAATTTGAGATGAAAAAAATTGATTTTTACTAAGAAAATGTTTGTCTTCAAACCGGTGATCTCGGTCGCGAAACACTATCCCGACTCAATATTTTTTTCTTTTTCAGAGCAAGCCAGGTAAGCGAGGGGTAGAAAACCGCGTCTGTTCGCGGGCTGATGGACAAGAAAGTATTATGTGGGAAGTGCAGACCAAAATTATGAATTTCAGATGAAAAAACGTCATTTTATAATAAGAAAATTTTTGTCTTCAAACCGCTGATCTCGGTCGCAAAACACTATACCGACTTAATATTTTTTTCTTTTTTCAGAGCAAGCCAGGCAAGCGAGGGGTAGAAAGCCGCGTCTGTTCGCGGGCTGATGGACAAGAAAGTAATCTGAGGTAAGTGCAGTTTTTTTTTTATAATGAATTTCAGATGAAAAAAATTGATTTTTACCAAGAAAATGTTTGTCTTCAAACCGGTGATCTCGGTCGCGAAACACTATCAGGACTATTTTTTTTTCTTTTTTCAGAGCAATCCAGGCAAGCGAGGGGTAGAAAGCCGCGTCTGTTCGCGGGCAGATGGACAAGAAAGTAATCTGAGGTAAGTGCAGTTTTTTTTTTTAATGAATTTGAGATGAAAAAAATTGATTTTTATTATGAAAATGTTTGTCTTCAAACCGGTGATCTCGGTCGCGAAACACTATCCCGACTCAATATTTTTTTCTTTTTTCAGAGCAAGCCAGGCAAGCGAGGGGCAGAAAACCGCGTCTGTTCGCGGGCTGATGGACAAGAAAGTAATCATAGGTATGTGCAGTTTTTTTTTTATAATGAATTTCAGATGAAAAAAATTGATTTTTACTAAGAAAATGTTTGCCTTCAAACCGGTGATCTCGGTCGCGAAACACTATCAGGACTATTTTTTTTTCTTTTTTCAGAGCAATCCAGGCAAGCGAGCGGTAGAAAGCCGCGTCTGTTCGCGGGCAGATGGACAAGAAAGTAATCTGAGGTAAGTGCAGTTTTTTTTTTTAATGAATTTGAGATGAAAAAAATTGATTTTTACTAAGAAAATGTTTGTCTTCAAACCGGTGATCTCGGTCGCGAAACACTATCCCGACTCAATATTTTTTTCTTTTTCAGAGCAAGCCAGGCAAGCGAGGGGTAGAAAGCCGCGCCTGTTCGCGGGCTGATGGACAAGAAAGTAATCTGAGTTAAGTGCAGTTTTTTTTTTATTATGAATTTCAGATGAAAAAAAAAAAAATTATAAGAAAATGTTTGTCTTCAAACCGGTGATCTCGGTCGCGAAACACTATCCCGACTCAATATTTTTTTCTTTTTTCAGAGCAAGCCAGGCAAGCGAGGGGTAGAAAGCCGCGTCTGTTCGCGGGCTGATGGACAAGAAAGTAATCTGAGGTAAGTGCAGTTTTTTTTTTTATAATGAATTTCAGATGAAAAAAATTGATTTTTACTAAGAAAATGTTTGTCTTCAAACCGGTGATCTCGGTCGCGAAACACTATCAGGACTATTTTTTTTTCTTTTTTCAGAGCAATCCAGGCAAGCGAGCGGTAGAAAGCCGCGTCTGTTCGCGGGCAGATGGACAAGAAAGTAATCTGAGGTAAGTGCAGTTTTTTTTTTTAATGAATTTCAGATGAAAAAAATTGATTTTTACTAAGAAAATGTTTGTCTTCAAACCGGTGATCTCGGTCGCGAAACACTATCCCGACTCAATATTTTTTTCTTTTTCAGAGCAAGCCAGGCAAGCGAGGGGTAGAAAGCCGCGTCTGTTCGCGGGCTGATGGACAAGAAAGTAATCTGAGATAAGTGCAGTTTTTTTTTATAATGAATTTCAGATGAAAAAAAAATATTTTTCTAAGAAAATGTTTGTCTTCAAACCGGTGATCTCGGTCGCGAAACACTATCCCGACTCAATATTTTTTTCTTTTTCAGAGCAAGCCAGGCTAGCGAGGGGTAGAAAACCGCGTCTGTTCGCGGGCTGATGGACAAGAAAGTATTATGTGGGAAGTGCAGACAAAAATTATGAATTTCATATGAAAAAACGTGATTTTATAATAAGAAAATATTTGTCTTCAAACCGCTGATCTCGGTCGCGAAACACTATCAGGACTATTTTTTTTTCTTTTTTCAGAGCAATCCAGGCAAGCGAGGGGTAGAAAGCCGCGTCTGTTCGCGGGCAGATGGACAAGAAAGTATCATGTGGGAAGTGCAGACAAAAATTATGAATTTCAGATGAAAAAACGTCATTTTATAATAAGAAAATATTTGTCTTCAAACCGCTGATCTCGGTCGCAAAACACTATACCGACTTAATTTTTTTTTCTTTTTTCAGAGCAAGCCAGGCAAGCGAGGGGTAGAAAACCGCGTCTGTTCGCGGGCTGATGGACAAGAAAGTAATCTGAGGTAAGTGCAGTTTTTTTTTTATAATGAATTTCAGATGAAAAAAATTGATTTTTACCAAGAAAATGTTTGTCTTCAAACCGGTGATCTCGGTCGCGAAACACTATCCCGACTCAATATTTTTTTCTTTTTTCAGAGCAAGCCAGGCAAGCGAGGGGCAGAAAGCCGCGCCTGTTCGCGGGCTGATGGACAAGAAAGTAATCTGAGTTAAGTGCAGTTTTTTTTTTATTATGAATTTAAGATGAAAAAAAAAAAAAAATATAAGAAAATGTTTGTCTTCAAACCGGTGATCTCGGTCGCGAAACACTATCCCGACTCAATATTTTTTTCTTTTTTCAGAGCAAGCCAGGCAAGCGAGGGGCAGAAAACCGCGTCTGTTCGCGGGCTGATGGACAAGAAAGTAATCTGAGGTAAGTGCAGTTTTTTTTTATAATGAATTTCAGATGAAAAAAATTGATTTTTCTAAGAAAATGTTTGTCTTCAAACCGGTGATCTCGGTCGCGAAACACTATCCCGACTCAATATTTTTTTCTTTTTCAGAGCAAGCCAGGCAAGCGAGGGGTAGAAAACCGCGTCTGTTCGCGGGCAGATGGACAAGAAAGTAATCTGAGGTAAGTGCAGTTTTTTTTTTTAATGAATTTGAGATGAAAAAAAAAAAAAAATTATAAGAAAATGTTTGTCTTCAAACCGGTGATCTCGGTCGCGAAACACTATCCCGACTCAATATTTTTTTCTTTTTTCAGAGCAAGCCAGGCAAGCGAGGGGCAGAAAGCCGCGCCTGTTCGCGGGCTGATGGACAAGAAAGTAATCATAGGTATGTGCAGTTTTTTTTTTATAATGAATTTCAGATGAAAAAAAAATATTTTTACTAAGAAAATGTTTGTCTTCAAACCGGGGATCTCGGTCGCGAAACACTATCCCGACTCAATATTTTTTTCTTTTTCAGAACAAGCCAGGCAAGCGAGGGGTAGAAAACCGCGTCTGTTCGCGGGCTGATGGACAAGAAAGTATTATGTGGGAAGTGCAGACCAAAATTATGAATTTCAGATGAAAAAACGTCATTTTATAATAAGAAAATATTTGTCTTCAAACCGCTGATCTCGGTCGCAAAACACTATACCGACTTAATTTTTTTTTCTTTTTTCAGAGCAAGCCAGGCAAGCGAGGGGTAGAAAGCCGCGTCTGTTCGCGGGCTGATGGACAAGAAAGTAATCTGAGGTAAGTGCAGTTTTTTTTTTATAATGAATTTCAGATGAAAAAAATTGATTTTTACCAAGAAAATGTTTGTCTTCAAACCGGTGATCTCGGTCGCGAAACACTATCCCGATCATTTTTTTTTTCTTTTTTCAGAACTAACCAGGCAAGCGAGGGGTAGAAAGCCGCGCCTGTTCGCGGGCTGATGGACAAGAAAGTAATCTGAGTTAAGTGCAGTTTTTTTTTTATTATGAATTTCAGATGAAAAAAAAAAAAAAATTATAAGAAAATGTTTGTCTTCAAACCGGTGATCTCGGTCGCGAAACACTATCCCGACTCAATATTTTTTTCTTTTTTCAGAGCAAGCCAGGCAAGCGAGGGGCAGAAAGCCGCGCCTGTTCGCGGGCTGATGGACAAGAAAGTAATCTGAGTTAAGTGCAGTTTTTTTTTTATTATGAATTTCAGATGAAAAAAAAAAAAAAATTATAAGAAAATGTTTGTCTTCAAACCGGTGATCTCGGTCGCGAAACACTATCCCGACTCAATATTTTTTTCTTTTTTCAGAGCAAGCCAGGCAAGCGAGGGGCAGAAAACTGCGTCTGTTCGCGGGCTGATGGACAAGAAAGTAATCTGAGGTAAGTGCAGTTTTTTTTTATAATGAATTTCAGATGAAAAAAATTGATTTTTCTAAGAAAATGTTTGTCTTCAAACCGGTGATCTCGGTCGCGAAACACTATCCCGACTCAATATTTTTTTCTTTTTCAGAGCAAGCCAGGCAAGCGAGGGGTAGAAAACCGCGTCTGTTCGCGGGCAGATGGACAAGAAAGTAATCTGAGGTAAGTGCAGTTTTTTTTTTTAATGAATTTGAGATGAAAAAAATTGATTTTTACTAAGAAAATGTTTGTCTTCAAACCGGTGATCTCGGTCGCGAAACACTATCCCGACTCAATATTTTTATCTTTTTCAGAGCAAGCCAGGCAAGCGAGGGGTAGAAAACCGCGTCTGTTCGCGGGCTGATGGACAAGAAAGTATTATGTGGGAAGTGCAGACCAAAATTATGAATTTCAGATGAAAAAACGTCATTTTATAATAAGAAAATATTTGTCTTCAAACCGCTGATCTCGGTCGCAAAACACTATACCGACTTAATTTTTTTTTCTTTTTTCAGAGCAAGCCAGGCAAGCGAGGGGTAGAAAGCCGCGTCTGTTCGCGGGCTGATGGACAAGAAAGTAATCTGAGGTAAGTGCAGTTTTTTTTTTATTATGAATTTCAGATGAAAAAAAAAAAAAAAAATAAGAAAATGTTTGTCTTCAAACCGGTGATCTCGGTCGCGAAACACTATCCCGACTCAATATTTTTTTCTTTTTTCAGAGCAAGCCAGGCAAGCGAGGGGCAGAAAACCGCGTCTGTTCGCGGGCTGATGGACAAGAAAGTAATCATAGGTATGTGCAGTTTTTTTTTTATAATGAATTTCAGATGAAAAAAATTGATTTTTACTAAGAAAATGTTTGCCTTCAAACCGGTGATCTCGGTCGCGAAACACTATCAGGACTATTTTTTTTTCTTTTTTCAGAGCAATCCAGGCAAGCGAGCGGTAGAAAGCCGCGTCTGTTCGCGGGCAGATGGACAAGAAAGTAATCTGAGGTAAGTGCAGTTTTTTTTTTTAATGAATTTGAGATGAAAAAAATTGATTTTTACTAAGAAAATGTTTGTCTTCAAACCGGTGATCTCGGTCGCGAAACACTATCCCGACTCAATATTTTTTTCTTTTTTAGAGCAAGCCAGGCAAGCGAGGGGTAGAAAGCCGCGCCTGTTCGCGGGCTGATGGACAAGAAAGTAATCTGAGTTAAGTGCAGTTTTTTTTTTATTATGAATTTCAGATGAAAAAAAAAAAAAATTATAAGAAAATGTTTGTCTTCAAACCGGTGATCTCGGTCGCGAAACACTATCCCGACTCAATATTTTTTTCTTTTTTCAGAGCAAGCCAGGCAAGCGAGGGGTAGAAAGCCGCGTCTGTTCGCGGGCTGATGGACAAGAAAGTAATCTGAGGTAAGTGCAGTTTTTTTTTTTATAATGAATTTCAGATGAAAAAAATTGATTTTTACTAAGAAAATGTTTGCCTTCAAACCGGTGATCTCGGTCGCGAAACACTATCAGGACTATTTTTTTTTCTTTTTTCAGAGCAATCCAGGCAAGCGAGCGGTAGAAAGCCGCGTCTGTTCGCGGGCAGATGGACAAGAAAGTAATCTGAGTTAAGTGCAGTTTTTTTTTTTAATGAATTTCAGATGAAAAAAATTGATTTTTACTAAGAAAATGTTTGTCTTCAAACCGGTGATCTCGGTCGCGAAACACTATCCCGACTCAATATTTTTTTCTTTTTCAGAGCAAGCCAGGCAAGCGAGGGGTAGAAAGCCGCGTCTGTTCGCGGGCTGATGGACAAGAAAGTAATCTGAGATAAGTGCAGTTTTTTTTTATAATGAATTTCAGATGAAAAAAATTGATTTTTCTAAGAAAATGTTTGTCTTCAAACCGGTGATCTCGGTCGCGAAACACTATCCCGACTCAATATTTTTTTCTTTTTCAGAGCAAGCCAGGCAAGCGAGGGGTAGAAAACCACGTCTGTTCGCGGGCTGATGGACAAGAAAGTATTATGTGGGAAGTGCAGACAAAAATTATGAATTTCAGATGAAAAAACGTGATTTTATAATAAGAAAATATTTGTCTTCAAACCGCTGATCTCGGTCGCGAAACACTATCAGGACTATTTTTTTTTCTTTTTTCAGAGCAATCCAGGCAAGCGAGGGGTAGAAAGCCGCGTCTGTTCGCGGGCAGATGGACAAGAAAGTATCATGTGGGAAGTGCAGACAAAAATTATGAATTTCAGATGAAAAAACGTCATTTTATAATAAGAAAATATTTGTCTTCAAACCGCTGATCTCGGTCGCAAAACACTATACTGACTTAATTTTTTTTTCTTTTTTCAGAGCAAGCCAGGCAAGCGAGGGGTAGAAAGCCGCGTCTGTTCGCGGGCTGATGGACAAGAAAGTAATCTGAGGTAAGTGCAGTTTTTTTTTTTATAATGAATTTCAGATGAAAAAAATTGATTTTTACCAAGAAAATGTTTGTCTTCAAACCGGTGATCTCGGTCGCGAAACACTATCCCGATCATTTTTTTTTTCTGTTTTCAGAACTAACCAGGCAAGCGAGGGGTAGAAAGCCGCGCCTGTTCGCGGGCTGATGGACAAGAAAGTAATCTGAGTTAAGTGCAGTTTTTTTTTTATTATGAATTTCAGATGAAAAAAAAAATAAAATTATAAGAAAATGTTTGTCTTCAAACCGGTGATCTCGGTCGCGAAACACTATCCCGACTCAATATTTTTTTCTTTTTTCAGAGCAAGCCAGGCAAGCGAGGGGCAGAAAGCCGCGCCTGTTCGCGGGCTGATGGACAAGAAAGTAATCTGAGTTAAGTGCAGTTTTTTTTTTATTATGAATTTCAGATGAAAAAAAAAAAAAATATAAGAAAATGTTTGTTTTCAAACCGGTGATCTCGGTCGCGAAACACTATCCCGATCATTTTTTTTTTCTGTTTTCAGAACTCACCAGGCAAGCGAGGGGTAGAAAGCCGCGCCTGTTCGCGGGCTGATGGACAAGAAAGTAATCTGAGTTAAGTGCAGTTTTTTTTTTATTATGAATTTCAGATGAAAAAAAAAAAAAAATTATAAGAAAATGTTTGTCTTCAAACCGGTGATCTCGGTCGCGAAACACTATCCCGACTCAATATTTTTTTCTTTTTTCAGAGCAAGCCAGGCAAGCGAGGGGCAGAAAGCCGCGCCTGTTCGCGGGCTGATGGACAAGAAAGTAATCATAGGTATGTGCAGTTTTTTTTTTATAATGAATTTCAGATGAAAAAAAAATATTTTTACCAAGAAAATGTTTGTCTTCAAACCGGTGATCTCGGTCGCGAAACACTATCAGGACTATTTTTTTTTCTTTTTTCAGAGCAATCCAGGCAAGCGAGGGGTAGAAAGCCGCGTCTGTTCGCGGGCAGATGGACAAGAAAGTAATCTGAGGTAAGTGCAGTTTTTTTTTTTAATGAATTTGAGATGAAAAAAATTGATTTTTACTAAGAAAATGTTTGTCTTCAAACCAGTGATCTCGGTCGCGAAACACTATCAGGACTATTTTTTTTTCTTTTTTCAGAGCAATCCTGGCAAGCGAGGGGTAGAAAGCCGCGTCTGTTCGCGGGCAGATGGACAAGAAAGTAATCTGAGGTAAGTGCAGTTTTTTTTTTTAATGAATTTGAGATGAAAAAAATTGATTTTTACTAAGAAAATGTTTGTCTTCAAACCGGTGATCTCGGTCGCGAAACACTATCCCGACTCAATATTTTTTTCTTTTTCAGAGCAAGCCAGGTAAGCGAGGGGTAGAAAACCGCGTCTGTTCGCGGGCTGATGGACAAGAAAGTATTATGTGGGAAGTGCAGACCAAAATTATGAATTTCAGATGAAAAAACGTCATTTTATAATAAGAAAATATTTGTCTTCAAACCGCTGATCTCGGTCGCAAAACACTATACCGACTTAATTTTTTTTTCTTTTTTCAGAGCAAGCCAGGCAAGCGAGGGGTAGAAAGCCGCGTCTGTTCGCGGGCTGATGGACAAGAAAGTAATCTGAGGTAAGTGCAGTTTTTTTTTTATAATGAATTTCAGATGAAAAAAAAATATTTTTACCAAGAAAATGTTTGTCTTCAAACCGGTGATCTCGGTCGCGAAACACTATCAGGACTATTTTTTTTTCTTTTTTCAGAGCAATCCAGGCAAGCGAGGGGTAGAAAGCCGCGTCTGTTCGCGGGCAGATGGACAAGAAAGTAATCTGAGGTAAGTGCAGTTTTTTTTTTTAATGAATTTGAGATGAAAAAAATTGATTTTTACTAAGAAAATGTTTGTCTTCAAACCGGTGATCTCGGTCGCGAAACACTATCCCGACTCAATATTTTTTTCTTTTTTCAGAGCAAGCCAGGCAAGCGAGGGGCAGAAAACCGCGTCTGTTCGCGGGCTGATGGACAAGAAAGTAATCATAGGTATGTGCAGTTTTTTTTTTATAATGAATTTCAGATGAAAAAAATTGATTTTTACTAAGAAAATGTTTGCCTTCAAACCGGTGATCTCGATCGCGAAACACTATCAGGACTATTTTTTTTTCTTTTTTCAGAGCAATCCAGGCAAGCGAGCGGTAGAAAGCCGCGTCTGTTCGCGGGCAGATGGACAAGAAAGTAATCTGAGGTAAGTGCAGTTTTTTTTTTTAATGAATTTGAGATGAAAAAAATTGATTTTTACTAAGAAAATGTTTGTCTTCAAACCGGTGATCTCGGTCGCGAAACACTATCCCGACTCAATATTTTTTTCTTTTTTAGAGCAAGCCAGGCAAGCGAGGGGTAGAAAGCCGCGCCTGTTCGCGGGCTGATGGACAAGAAAGTAATCTGAGTTAAGTGCAGTTTTTTTTTTATTATGAATTTCAGATGAAAAAATAAAAAATTATAAGAAAATGTTTGTCTTCAAACCGGTGATCTCGGTCGCGAAACACTATCCCGACTCAATATTTTTTTCTTTTTTCAGAGCAAGCCAGGCAAGCGAGGGGTAGAAAGCCGCGTCTGTTCGCGGGCTGATGGACAAGAAAGTAATCTGAGGTAAGTGCAGTTTTTTTTTTTATAATGAATTTCAGATGAAAAAAATTGATTTTTACTAAGAAAATGTTTGTCTTCAAACCGGTGATCTCGGTCGCGAAACACTATCAGGACTATTTTTTTTTCTTTTTTCAGAGCAATCCAGGCAAGCGAGCGGTAGAAAGCCGCGTCTGTTCGCGGGCAGATGGACAAGAAAGTAATCTGAGGTAAGTGCAGTTTTTTTTTTTAATGAATTTCAGATGAAAAAAATTGATTTTTACTAAGAAAATGTTTGTCTTCAAACCGGTGATCTCGGTCGCGAAACACTATCCCGACTCAATATTTTTTTCTTTTTCAGAGCAAGCCAGGCAAGCGAGGGGTAGAAAGCCGCGTCTGTTCGCGGGCTGATGGACAAGAAAGTAATCTGAGATAAGTGCAGTTTTTTTTTATAATGAATTTCAGATGAAAAAAAAATATTTTTCTAAGAAAATGTTTGTCTTCAAACCGGTGATCTCGGTCGCGAAACACTATCCCGACTCAATATTTTTTTCTTTTTCAGAGCAAGCCAGGCAAGCGAGGGGTAGAAAACAGCGTCTGTTCGCGGGCTGATGGACAAGAAAGTATTATGTGGGAAGTGCAGACAAAAATTATGAATTTCATATGAAAAAACGTGATTTTATAATAAGAAAATATTTGTCTTCAAACCGCTGATCTCGGTCGCGAAACACTATCAGGACTATTTTTTTTTCTTTTTTCAGAGCAATCCAGGCAAGCGAGGGGTAGAAAGCCGCGTCTGTTCGCGGGCAGATGGACAAGAAAGTATCATGTAGGAAGTGCAGACAAAAATTATGAATTTCAGATGAAAAAACGTCATTTTATAATAAGAAAATATTTGTCTTCAAACCGCTGATCTCGGTCGCAAAACACTATACCGACTTAATTTTTTTTTCTTTTTTCAGAGCAAGCCAGGCAAGCGAGGGGTAGAAAACCGCGTCTGTTCGCGGGCTGATGGACAAGAAAGTAATCTGAGGTAAGTGCAGTTTTTTTTTTATAATGAATTTCAGATGAAAAAAATTGATTTTTACCAAGAAAATGTTTGTCTTCAAACCGGTGATCTCGGTCGCGAAACACTATCCCGATCATTTTTTTTTTCTGTTTTCAGAACTAACCAGGCAAGCGAGGGGTAGAAAGCCGCGCCTGTTCGCGGGCTCATGGACAAGAAAGTAATCTGAGTTAAGTGCAGTTTTTTTTTTATTATGAATTTCAGATGAAAAAAAAAAAAAAATTATAAGAAAATGTTTGTCTTCAAACCGGTGATCTCGGTCGCGAAACACTATCCCGACTCAATATTTTTTTCTTTTTTCAGAGCAAGCCAGGCAAGCGAGGGGCAGAAAGCCGCGCCTGTTCGCGGGCTGATGGACAAGAAAGTAATCTGAGTTAAGTGCAGTTTTTTTTTTATTATGAATTTCAGATGAAAAAAAAAAAAAAAAATATAAGAAAATGTTTGTCTTCAAACCGGTGATCTCGGTCGCGAAACACTATCCCGATCATTTTTTTTTTCTGTTTTCAGAACTAACCAGGCAAGCGAGGGGTAGAAAGCCGCGCCTGTTCGCGGGCTGATGGACAAGAAAGTAATCTGAGTTAAGTGCAGTTTTTTTTTTATTATGAATTTCAGATGAAAAAAAAAAAAAAATTATAAGAAAATGTTTGTCTTCAAACCGGTGATCTCGGTCGCGAAACACTATCCCGACTCAATATTTTTTTCTTTTTTCAGAGCAAGCCAGGCAAGCGAGGGGCAGAAAGCCGCGCCTGTTCGCGGGCTGATGGACAAGAAAGTAATCATAGGTATGTGCAGTTTTTTTTTTATAATGAATTTCAGATGAAAAAAAAATATTTTTACCAAGAAAATGTTTGTCTTCAAACCGGTGATCTCGGTCGCGAAACACTATCAGGACTATTTTTTTTTCTTTTTTCAGAGCAATCCAGGCAAGCGAGGGGTAGAAAGCCGCGTCTGTTCGCGGGCAGATGGACAAGAAAGTAATCTGAGGTAAGTGCAGTTTTTTTTTTAATGAATTTGAGATGAAAAAAATTGATTTTTACTAAGAAAATGTTTGTCTTCAAACCGGTGATCTCGGTCGCGAAACACTATCCCGACTCAATATTTTTTTCTTTTTCAGAGCAAGCCAGGCAAGCGAGGGGTAGAAAACCGCGTCTGTTCGCGGGCTGATGGACAAGAAAGTATTATGTGGGAAGTGCAGACCAAAATTATGAATTTCAGATGAAAAAACGTCATTTTATAATAAGAAAATATTTGTCTTCAAACCGCTGATCTCGGTCGCAAAACACTATACCGACTTAATTTTTTTTTTCTTTTTTCAGAGCAAGCCAGGCAAGCGAGGGGTAGAAAGCCGCGTCTGTTCGCGGGCTGATGGACAAGAAAGTAATCTGAGGTAAGTGCAGTTTTTTTTTTATAATGAATTTCAGATGAAAAAAATTGATTTTTACCAAGAAAATGTTTGTCTTCAAACCGGTGATCTCGGTCGCGAAACACTATCCCGATCATTTTTTTTTTCTTTTTTCAGAACTAACCAGGCAAGCGAGGGGTAGAAAGCCGCGCCTGTTCGCGGGCTGATGGACAAGAAAGTAATCTGAGTTAAGTGCAGTTTTTTTTTTATTATGAATTTCAGATGAAAAAAAAAAAAAAAATATAAGAAAATGTTTGTCTTCAAACCGGTGATCTCGGTCGCGAAACACTATCCCGACTCAATATTTTTTTCTTTTTTCAGAGCAAGCCAGGCAAGCGAGGGGCAGAAAACCGCGTCTGTTCGCGGGCTGATGGACAAGAAAGTAATCATAGGTATGTGCAGTTTTTTTTTTATAATGAATTTCAGATGAAAAAAAATTGATTTTTACTAAGAAAATGTTTGCCTTCAAACCGGTGATCTCGGTCGCGAAACACTATCAGGACTATTTTTTTTTTCTTTTTTCAGAGCAATCCAGGCAAGCGAGCGGTAGAAAGCCGCGTCTGTTCGCGGGCAGATGGACAAGAAAGTAATCTGAGGTAAGTGCAGTTTTTTTTTTTTAATGAATTTGAGATGAAAAAAATTGATTTTTACTAAGAAAATGTTTGTCTTCAAACCGGTGATCTCGGTCGCGAAACACTATCCCGACTCAATATTTTTTTTCTTTTTTAGAGCAAGCCAGGCAAGCGAGGGGTAGAAAGCCGCGCCTGTTCGCGGGCTGATGGACAAGAAAGTAATCTGAGTTAAGTGCAGTTTTTTTTTTTATTATGAATTTCAGATGAAAAAAAAAAAAAAAATTATAAGAAAATGTTTGTCTTCAAACCGGTGATCTCGGTCGCGAAACACTATCCCGACTCAATATTTTTTCTTTTTTCAGAGCAAGCCAGGCAAGCGAGGGGTAGAAAGCCTTGTCTGTCCGCGGGCTGATGGACAAGAAAGTAATCTGAGGTAAGTGCAGTTTTTTTTTTTTTATAATGAATTTCAGATGAAAAAAATTGATTTTTACTAAGAAAATGTTTGCCTTCAAACCGGTGATCTCGGTCGCGAAACACTATCAGGACTATTTTTTTTTCTTTTTTCAGAGCAATCCAGGCAAGCGAGCGGTAGAAAGCCGCGTCTGTTCGCGGGCAGATGGACAAGAAAGTAATCTGAGGTAAGTGCAGTTTTTTTTTTTTAATGAATTTCAGATGAAAAAAATTGATTTTTACTAAGAAAATGTTTGTCTTCAAACCGGTGATCTCGGTCGCGAAACACTATCCCGACTCAATATTTTTTTCTTTTTTCAGAGCAAGCCAGGCAAGCGAGGGGCAGAAAACCGCGTCTGTTCGCGGGTTGATGGACAAGAAAGTAATCTGAGGTAAGTGCAGTTTTTTTTTATAATGAATTTCAGATGAAAAAAAATTGATTTTTCTAAGAAAATGTTTGTCTTCAAACCGGTGATCTCGGTCGCGAAACACTATCCCGACTCAATATTTTTTTCTTTTTCAGAGCAAGCCAGGCAAGCGAGGAGTAGAAAGCCGCGTCTGTTCGCGGGCTGATGGACAAGAAAGTAATCTGAGATAAGTGCAGTTTTTTTTTATAATGAATTTCAGATGAAAAAAAATTATTTTTCTAAGAAAATGTTTGTCTTCAAACCGGTGATCTCGGTCGCGAAACACTATCCCGACTCAATATTTTTTTCTTTTTCAGAGCAAGCCAGGCAAGCGAGGGGTAGAAAACCGCGTCTGTTCGCGGGCTGATGGACAAGAAAGTATTATGTGGGAAGTGCAGACAAAAATTATGAATTTCAGATGAAAAAACGTGATTTTATAATAAGAAAATGTTTGTCTTCAAACCGGTGATCTCGGTGGCAAAAAACTATCCCGACTCAATATTTTTTTCTTTTTTCAGAGCAAGCCAGGCAAGCGAGGGGTAGAAAGCCGCGTCTGTTCGCGGGCTGATGGACAAGAAAGTAATCTGAGGTAAGTGCAGTTTTTTTTTTTTATAATGAATTTCAGATGAAAAAAATTGATTTTTACTAAGAAAATGTTTGCCTTCAAACCGGTGATCTCGGTCGCGAAACACTATCAGGACTATTTTTTTTTTCTTTTTTCAGAGCAATCCAGGCAAGCGAGCGGTAGAAAGCCGCGTCTGTTCGCGGGCAGATGGACAAGAAAGTAATCTGAGTTAAGTGCAGTTTTTTTTTTTTAATGAATTTCAGATGAAAAAAAATTGATTTTTTACTAAGAAAATGTTTGTCTTCAAACCGGTGATCTCGGTCGCGAAACACTATCCCGACTCAATATTTTTTTCTTTTTCAGAGCAAGCCAGGCAAGCGAGGGGTAGAAAGCCGCGTCTGTTCGCGGGCTGATGGACAAGAAAAGTAATCTGAGATAAGTGCAGTTTTTTTTTTATAATGAATTTCAGATGAAAAAAAATTGATTTTTCTAAGAAAATGTTTGTCTTCAAACCGGTGATCTCGGTCGCGAAACACTATCCCGACTCAATATTTTTTTCTTTTTCAGAGCAAGCCAGGCAAGCGAGGGGTAGAAAACCACGTCTGTTCGCGGGCTGATGGACAAGAAAGTATTATGTGGGAAGTGCAGACAAAAATTATGAATTTCAGATGAAAAAACGTGATTTTATAATAAGAAAATATTTGTCTTCAAACCGCTGATCTCGGTCGCGAAACACTATCAGGACTATTTTTTTTTCTTTTTTCAGAGCAATCCAGGCAAGCGAGGGGTAGAAAGCCGCGTCTGTTCGCGGGCAGATGGACAAGAAAGTATCATGTGGGAAGTGCAGACAAAAATTATGAATTTCAGATGAAAAAAACGTCATTTTATAATAAGAAAATATTTGTCTTCAAACCGCTGATCTCGGTCGCAAAACACTATACCGACTTAATTTTTTTTTCTTTTTTCAGAGCAAGCCAGGCAAGCGAGGGGTAGAAAGCCGCGTCTGTTCGCGGGCTGATGGACAAGAAAGTAATCTGAGGTAAGTGCAGTTTTTTTTTTTATAATGAATTTCAGATGAAAAAAATTGATTTTTACCAAGAAAATGTTTGTCTTCAAACCGGTGATCTCGGTCGCGAAACACTATCCCGATCATTTTTTTTTTCTGTTTTCAGAACTAACCAGGCAAGCGAGGGGTAGAAAGCCGCGCCTGTTCGCGGGCTGATGGACAAGAAAGTAATCTGAGTTAAGTGCAGTTTTTTTTTTATTATGAATTTCAGATGAAAAAAAAAATAAAATTATAAGAAAATGTTTGTCTTCAAACCGGTGATCTCGGTCGCGAAACACTATCCCGACTCAATATTTTTTTCTTTTTTCAGAGCAAGCCAGGCAAGCGAGGGGCAGAAAGCCGCGCCTGTTCGCGGGCTGATGGACAAGAAAGTAATCTGAGTTAAGTGCAGTTTTTTTTTTTATTATGAATTTCAGATGAAAAAAAAAAAAAAATATAAGAAAATGTTTGTCTTCAAACCGGTGATCTCGGTCGCGAAACACTATCCCGATCATTTTTTTTTTCTGTTTTCAGAACTCACCAGGCAAGCGAGGGGTAGAAAGCCGCGCCTGTTCGCGGGCTGATGGACAAGAAAGTAATCTGAGTTAAGTGCAGTTTTTTTTTTATTATGAATTTCAGATGAAAAAAAAAAAATAATTATAAGAAAATGTTTGTCTTCAAACCGGTGATCTCGGTCGCGAAACACTATCCCGACTCAATATTTTTTTCTTTTTTCAGAGCAAGCCAGGCAAGCGAGGGGCAGAAAGCCGCGCCTGTTCGCGGGCTGATGGACAAGAAAGTAATCATAGGTATGTGCAGTTTTTTTTTTTATAATGAATTTCAGATGAAAAAAAAATATTTTTACCAAGAAAATGTTTGTCTTCAAACCGGTGATCTCGGTCGCGAAACACTATCAGGACTATTTTTTTTTCTTTTTTCAGAGCAATCCAGGCAAGCGAGGGGTAGAAAGCCGCGTCTGTTCGCGGGCAGATGGACAAGAAAGTAATCTGAGGTAAGTGCAGTTTTTTTTTTTAATGAATTTGAGATGAAAAAAATTGATTTTTACTAAGAAAATGTTTGTCTTCAAACCAGTGATCTCGGTCGCGAAACACTATCAGGACTATTTTTTTTTCTTTTTTCAGAGCAATCCTGGCAAGCGAGGGGTAGAAAGCCGCGTCTGTTCGCGGGCAGATGGACAAGAAAGTAATCTGAGGTAAGTGCAGTTTTTTTTTTTAATGAATTTGAGATGAAAAAAATTGATTTTTACTAAGAAAATGTTTGTCTTCAAACCGGTGATCTCGGTCGCGAAACACTATCCCGACTCAATATTTTTTTCTTTTTCAGAGCAAGCCAGGTAAGCGAGGGGTAGAAAACCGCGTCTGTTCGCGGGCTGATGGACAAGAAAGTATTATGTGGGAAGTGCAGACCAAAATTATGAATTTCAGATGAAAAAACGTCATTTTATAATAAGAAAATATTTGTCTTCAAACCGCTGATCTCGGTCGCAAAACACTATACCGACTTAATTTTTTTTTCTTTTTTCAGAGCAAGCCAGGCAAGCGAGGGGTAGAAAGCCGCGTCTGTTCGCGGGCTGATGGACAAGAAAGTAATCTGAGGTAAGTGCAGTTTTTTTTTTATAATGAATTTCAGATGAAAAAAATTGATTTTTACCAAGAAAATGTTTGTCTTCAAACCGGTGATCTCGGTCGCGAAACACTATCAGGACTATTTTTTTTTCTTTTTTCAGAGCAATCCAGGCAAGCGAGGGGTAGAAAGCCGCGTCTGTTCGCGGGCAGATGGACAAGAAAGTAATCTGAGGTAAGTGCAGTTTTTTTTTTTAATGAATTTGAGATGAAAAAAATTGATTTTTACTAAGAAAATGTTTGTCTTCAAACCGGTGATCTCGGTCGCGAAACACTATCCCGACTCAATATTTTTTTCTTTTTTCAGAGCAAGCCAGGCAAGCGAGGGGCAGAAAACCGCGACTGTTCGCGGGCTGATGGACAAGAAAGTAATCATAGGTATGTGCAGTTTTTTTTTTATAATGAATTTCAGATGAAAAAAATTGATTTTTACTAAGAAAATGTTTGCCTTCAAACCGGTGATCTCGATCGCGAAACACTATCAGGACTATTTTTTTTTCTTTTTTCAGAGCAATCCAGGCAAGCGAGCGGTAGAAAGCCGCGTCTGTTCGCGGGCTGATGGACAAGAAAGTAATCTGAGGTAAGTGCAGTTTTTTTTTTTAATGAATTTGAGATGAAAAAAATTGATTTTTACTAAGAAAATGTTTGTCTTCAAACCGGTGATCTCGGTCGCGAAACACTATCCCGACTCAATATTTTTTTCTTTTTTAGAGCAAGCCAGGCAAGCGAGGGGTAGAAAGCCGCGCCTGTTCGCGGGCTGATGGACAAGAAAGTAATCTGAGTTAAGTGCAGTTTTTTTTTTATTATGAATTTCAGATGAAAAAATAAAAAAATTATAAGAAAATGTTTGTCTTCAAACCGGTGATCTCGGTCGCGAAACACTATCCCGACTCAATATTTTTTTCTTTTTTCAGAGCAAGCCAGGCAAGCGAGGGGTAGAAAGCCGCGTCTGTTCGCGGGCTGATGGACAAGAAAGTAATCTGAGGTAAGTGCAGTTTTTTTTTTTATAATGAATTTCAGATGAAAAAAATTGATTTTTACTAAGAAAATGTTTGTCTTCAAACCGGTGATCTCGGTCGCGAAACACTATCAGGACTATTTTTTTTTCTTTTTTCAGAGCAATCCAGGCAAGCGAGCGGTAGAAAGCCGCGTCTGTTCGCGGGCAGATGGACAAGAAAGTAATCTGAGGTAAGTGCAGTTTTTTTTTTTAATGAATTTCAGATG